>JAKOGI010000916.1:107500-122500 GCA_029747015.1 Carnegiea gigantea | reverse complement strand
TATTTGCAAGTATGAACTAGATTACCTTTTTGCATGAATTATGATTTTAGCATCTCATAAGCATGCATGTTTGGGAAGGGTCAAGAATAGTTGCTATGTGTTGCATAATAACTTTTGATGTCTAAGTGATCTTAGTAAGTAGGGGTAATTAGTTTTCTTGATAGGATGACAATGGCCACTGGCTTATAATAAGGAACAAAATGCTTATATGATTATGGTAATAAGAGGTTAGGGGCTCTTAAGGGCATAAGAATGATACGAATGTTAGGGAGCTATCAAATTGCATATACATAGTACTTAGCTAATTTTATATTACCAATACCAGGACCCGAAGACAGTTCAGATTATCATTCCTTTTAAGACTTGTTATCATCTTCAAGTTACAGTGTGATGGTTATACCCTTATACCCATGACATTTACTGAATCGGTATGGCTAATGAAGTGTAACATGAAATAATTACTTTTATTGTTTTATCATATTAACAGTGGACCCTCTTACTACTCTATTGTATGTTGATCAACAAAGTTTGGGTTTCCAATTGGCCCAAGTATGCGCATATATTTAATGATCATAATAGAGATTCAGTCTCTTATGGTTAAATGTTATATTGAGAGGATGTCAATCCAATACGTTGGGTGCCATCCTAAGATAATGAAAAGAGCCAATGTTTACTTTGTTTACTAAATAAAATGAATTTAACTGATCTCTAACTTATTCTTTTACTATATAAGTTATACTAGACCCATTTGGCTTACTGTTTCATGCTTTTCCATTTTCAGGTCCTTCTGAAAGGGAATAAGGTTCGGAGAGAGATCACATATATAGTATAATAGGCCCACCTATTTTTAGTACAATATCTCTAAATAAGTCCTAGCAAATGACGCTTTGAATTAAAGTATTTAGAGAATATTATTATTATTATTATTTTCAGTTGTAATGTTTAGAGTGCCTTGTGCCTCCTTTGGAGACACGGCATAATGCCTCGTTCTAAATCAAGCTTCTGCTGAATATTATCAATATTATATGCTTTGAGATTTTAAAATTTTTGGGGCGTTACAGTTGGTATCAGAGCCTAGATTTAAATAATAATGATAAAAAAAAAATTGGTAGACTTAAGTAACGAGTGGGGCCGTAATATGGAATATATTTATATTTGCAGTTATTGTTAGATATTTGTTTATGTGTTTTACATCTTGGATTAGATGGCAACTGTCCAAAGGTTCCTCGTGTAGACCCTAGTCGATTAAAGTGGATAGCTGGAACAACCATGAAGGCCCATTTAAAAAGGGTTCGATGGTGGATACATGCAGAGCTGACGCAAAAAGCCACCAAATATCAAAGTTCATATATACAACCTAAACTTCTACTAGACTCTCTTCCTGATTTTGAACTTTGGGCTTACTTCAAGAGGAAGTGTGAAAAGATAGTAGTCTATAGGTGTGGGGGACATGTCACTTTATTTGGTGAACATTTTGCTAAAAGAGGACCATTTGAAACTGTGCCTAACGAACTTCTCCTAAGGGAAACCTTAGACCAATTAGGCGAGAATGTCCAAGATTTGTTCACCTGTTGCCCAGAGATAGGAAAAAAGCTGAAGAGGAACTAGGGTTTTGTGTCAAGTATATCCTAGACACCCTGCCAGGGTCCTCAGATCGTGCCCAATCTAGTGTAGGGGACAACCTATAAAGGCAGTAGGAATCTTTGGTAAGCTAAAGAGATTAGTTGGCTCTAGTAGTTAACAATGTTGAGACTTGTATTACAGTTGAATTTATTAAGGGAATGCAAATTTGATCTTTGTGAGTAATAAACTTCTTCTTGTTACATTATTTTTATTCTTTTTTTAAAAGAAAGGAGAGAGAAAGAAAAGACACACTACTCAATTATGTGTTAAATTAATTAGTGAATCAGGATGTTGGAACAATCTAGAAACAACCCCCCTAACGAAAGCTTCCAACATGTCAATTCAAGCTCAGGAGCTTACATTCTTCCTAACGAAGTGGTGATATAATTACTTGATGAATTCATAAGAAGAGGTTCACAACCTTATAATAATAATGGCCAGCCTGAACCAGATTACGGAAGGCTCATGGATAGGGTAGCAGCAAGAAAACCAAACTACTATGATGGTAAGGCTGACCTAGGCAAACTTGAAAACTGGATCAGAAATATGGAAAAAGTGTTCGATGTAGTGAAAGTTTCGACTGAGCCACAAGTCAGTATTGGCAGCTATTACTTAAGTGGTAAGGCTGATGCTTGGTGGGGTACCATGAGAGAAAAATGAAATGACCTCGACTTTGATTGGGGTTCTTTTAAGACCCTGTTGTGCGAAAAATTCTATCCAGTGTTGTTATGTCATAAAAAGGAAGATTAATTCCTTAACCTTTAACAAGACAAGATGTCGGTGACTGATTATGCCGCCAAATTTGAGGAGTTATCAAGATTTGCTGCTGATTGTGTCGCAACTGACAAAATGAAAAAGAACCAGTTTGAAAGGGGGTTAGACCCTGGAATTCACCAGCAATTAGGTGGTCATCACATAACCACCTATCAAGAATTATATGATCGGGCAGCTGACGTAGAGAGAGTAAACAACCTAGCCAAAGCTACCAAAACATCTGGTGATCGAGCGGAATTAAAAAGAAAGTGGTATTTGAAGGGCCACAATTTCACTGACGATTCCAGTAAGAGGTCCAATTCGCGTCAAAATTTCACTCAACAACAATAGTTGAACAAGAAGCATTCCACAAGGGTCAAGGGACCTTGTAAGAAGTGCAATCGCTAAAATCATGCTACTGAGGATTATAGAGTGAGTACCAACTTATGCTATTATTGTGCTAGTCCGGACCATAAGGCTAGGGACTGTCCAAAGAGGCATAAGAAGGAAGGATCTGAAGAGCTAGTGTCAACTGGAAATAAATCATCATATTCTCAGGGTAAGGTTAACAATGTTGGGAAAGTTCATGTCATGACCAAAAAGGAAGCATCAAACTCTGGTACAGTAATCACTGGTACCCTTTTCTCAAATGAACAACCCTTATATGAGTTATTTGATTCTGGCATAACCCGTTCCTGTATTTCTACATCTGTAGCTGCTCTGTTAGAATTGCTCTCTCATAAAGTACATGCAAACCTGTCTATCAGCCTTCCCACTAGGGAGACTATCACATGTCCTCATATGTACAAAAATTACCCTTTATTCATAGGAGGTGAAATATTCATGGCAGATCTTATTCAATTTGACCTCTCTGACTTCGACCTTATCTTAGGGATAGATTGGTTATCGGTCCACCAAGCCAAGATTGATTGTAGAAATCAGATGGTTTTGTCGAGGAGTCAACATAGGGGCAAGGTGTATTTTAAGGAAGAACATAACAAGAGTGATTTTAGAGTCATCTTTATCATGAAAGCTCAAAGTTTACTTAGAAAAGAGTGTACGGGGCACTTATGCAGTATTGAGGTCAAACCGAAAACTGAGCCTGATATTCAAAGCATTACCATTGCATCTAAATTTCCTGATGTCTTTCCTAAGGATCTACCTGGCCTTCCATCTCAACAGGAAATTGACTTTGAAATTCATCCAATACCTGAAGCCAACCCTATATCTAAGTCACTGTACCGCATGGCCCCTGCTGAGTTAAAGGAGTTGAAGGTTCAATTAGAGGAATTATTAGAGGAGGAGTTTACTAGATCAAGTGCCCCACCGTGGCAAGCCCCAGTATTGTTTGTAAAAAAGAAGGATGGCAGTATGCATTTGTGTATAGATTATCGGGAGTTAAACAAAATCACCATTAAGAATAAGTATCCTCTTCCCCATATGGATGACCTATTTGACCAACTCTAAGAAGCCACAATTTTCTCCAAAATTGACCTTCGTTCTGGGTACCACCAACTTCGGGTTAACCAAGAGGGCATACCGAAAACTGCTTTTCACACCAGATATGGGCACTATGAAATTGTCGTGATGCCTTTTGGGCTCACTAATGCCCCAGCAACCTTTATAAGTCTCATAAACTGCATTTTAAAACCGTATCTTAATAAGTTTGGGGTGGTCTTTATTGATGATACATTAGTTTATTCACGAACCAAAGAGGAACATGAAGGGCACTTGAGAATTATTTTACAGACCTTAACGAAGCATAAATTGTATGGAAAGTTGAAAAAGTGTGAGTTTTGGCTGGAAGAGGTTACATTTTTAGGGCACATAATCTCTAAGGATAGAATCAGGGTAGACCCACAGAAAGTTAAGGCTGTAGCAAATTGGCCTAGACCGACTAATGTTACGGAGGTTCGAAGTTTCTTAGGCTTCGCTGGTATTATCGAAAATTTATGGAGAACTTTTCACGAATAGCCCTACCTCTCACTGACCTTATGAAAAAGGCCTCAAAATTTGAGTGGACACCAAAATGCGAAGGAGCCTTCCAAACACTCAAAGGCTGTCTCACCTCCGCCCCTATTCTCGTCATTCCTTCTGAGACTGGGGAGTTTTCAATCTATAGCGATGCCTCTAAACATGATCTTGGTTGTGTCCTCATGCAAAATGACAAGGTCATAGCCTATACTTCTCACTAACTCAAATCTTATGAGAAGAATTATCCCACTCACGACCTTGAACTAGCTATAGTTGTCTTTGCCCTTAAAATTTAGAGGCATTATTTGTTCGGTTTCTCATGTCGAATTTGCACAGACCACAAGAGTCTTAAATACATCTTCACCCAAAAAGAGCTTAATATAAGGCAAAGATGATGGTTGGAATTCATTAAAGATTATGAACTTAACATTCAGTATCACCCAAGGTAAAGCTAATGTTGTAGCCGATGCCCTTAGCCGAAAGACTCGGCATACTCTTAATGCAATCCTAGCAAATCAATCTGTCATGTAGAATGACTTACGAAAACTTGAAATTGAGATTGGCTTTAGGGGAAAAAGCGGAAGTCTTATGAGTATGGAGGTGCAATCGCACCTATTAGATGGGATCAAGAAGGCACAAATATCTGATCCTTATTTCAATAGGCTAAAGAGTGATATCTCTAAAGGAAAATATCCCAAGTTTGTAGTCCAAGAAGATGGGATACTTAGCTTTCAAGGTCATGTATGTGTGCCTGATTGCAAAGAACTTAAGGAAAAGATAATGAATGAGGCTCACAACACGCCTTACTTAATTCACCCAAGTGGAAATAAGATGTGTAAAGACCTTTGTCAAACCTTCTGGTGGAATAATATGAAGAAAGAGGTAGCAGATGATACCTCCTCTTACTTAACCAGTCAAAAGGTTAAGTTTGAACATCACCGCCCGTTGGGGAATTGCAGTCACTCGATGTTACCACCTGGAAATGGGATTCCATCTCTACAGATTTTGTGATGGGGTTGCCGACCACTATAGGGAAAATGGACACCATATGGGTCATTGTTGACCGACTTACTAAGTCAATCCGTTTTATTTCCATTAGGGGAATTGGGGAGCTGAGAGACTAGCGCATTTATACATTAAGGAGGTGGTCCGATTGTATGGTGTACCCAGTAGTATCGCCTCTGACAGAGATTCTAAGTTCTTATCTTAATTTTAGCAAGAACTACAAAAGGCATTTGGAACCAAGCTTCAACTTAGCTCTTCATATCACCCTGAGATAGATGGTCATACTGAAAGACATAATCAAAATTCTGGAAGACATGCTCCGAGCATGTGTTCTAGACTTCCAGGGATCATAGGCTGAGTGGCTACCTTTGGTAGAATTCTCATACAACAACAGCTACCAAGCTACCATAAGGATGGCACCCTTTGAGGCCTTATATGGGAGAAGGTGTCGAACACCTTTATGTTGGAGCGATATTGACGAAGCTTTGGTAATCGGGCCTGAAATGATACAAGAAATCACTGACAAAATCCGGCTAATTCAAACTCCGATTAAAACAGCTCAAAGCAGGTAGAAAAGTTATGCTGATCAGAAGAGGAGACTGTTAGAATTTGAAGTAGGAGACAAGTCTTTCTAAAGGTGTCACCCACCAAGGGTGTCAAGAGATTTAAGGTGTATGGAAAATTGAGTCCAAGATTCATTGGACCTTATGACATTATAGAAAAGATCAATAAGCTTGCCTATCGCATAGCTCTTCCTCAAGAACTTTCTAATGTCCATAACATTTTTTATGTCTCTCAGCTGCAAAAATACATCTCTGATCCTAGTCATGTCATTTCTCACACATCCATTGAGCTCAATCAGGACCCAACGTATGTCGAGTAGCCAATAAAAATTCTCGATTGTCAAGAAAAGAAGCTTTGTGACAAGGTCATCCCACTTGTTAAAGTTCTTTGGGATAACCAAAACACTTCCGAGGCCACATAGGAAATGGAAAAGGACATGAGACTGAAGTACCCCCAACTCTTTTAAAAAAGGTAATTGTCACTATGAAGTTTGGGGATAAAACTTTTTTTGAAGGGGGCAAGGATGTAATAACTCTAAATAAATAAATAAATAGAAATAATAGGATAATCTTGATCATCATAATGGGTTTTGTTGATGAGAAAAGTGGGCTTGTCATGCCCAAATAAAAATACAAGGAGCCGACCAAACCCCTCCCTCTAAAAAAAAAAAAAGGAGAAAAGTGTGAATGTGTAGTTGATTGCAATGCACCCATTTAATTTTTTTTTGTTACGATGCACCACCTTGGAACTAATAGTATTAAAAACCATGCATTCACCTTCCATTCCTAAACTTTTGTGCCATGGAAGGGGGAGACTAATCTACAGCTAAGACCCACTATAAATACCCCCTCTTCTTCACTCCAAAACCATCTCTCAAGTGATTTCCCTCTCTCTTATAACAAAATATGAATCTTTCTTGCTAAACTAGTCTTGTCACCATTTCTGGTACGATTGTGGTTATTTGCTTGAAGAAGGGTTGATAATTACTTCTTCATACCTAGTGGAAAACCCTTGATGTTGATACTTGTAAGTATAAACTAGATTACCCTTTGGCATGAACTATGATTTTAGCATCTCATAAGCATGCATGTTTGAAAAGGGTCAAGGATAGTTGTTATGTGTTGTATAATAACTTTTGACATCTAAGTGATCATAATAAGTAGGGGTTAATTAGTTTTCTTGATAGGTATGGATGATAATGACCACTTGCTTATAATAAGGAACAAAATGCTTATATGATTATGATAATAAGACGTTAGGGGTCTTAAGGGCATAAGAATGATACCAATGTTAAGAAGTTGTCAAATTAAATATATACGTGGTACTTAAGTAATTTTATATTACCAATACCAAGACCCGAAGACAGTTAAGATTATCATTCCTTTTAAAACTTGTTATCATCTTCAAGGTACAGTATGATGGTTATGCCCTTATACCCAGGGCATTTACTGAATTGCTATGGATAATATAGTGTAACATGAAATAATTATTTTCATTGTTTTGTCATATTAACGGTGGACCCTCTTACTGCTCTATTGTATGTTGATCAACAAAGTTTGGGTTTTCGATCAGCCCAAGTATGCGCATATATTCAATGACCATAATGGAGATCTAGTCTCTTATGGTTAAATGTTATATTGAGAAGACGTCAGTCCAATATGTTGAGTGCCATCCTAAGATAATAAAAGGAGCAAAAGTTTTACTTGGTTTGCTAAATAAAATGAATTTAACTGAGCTCTAACTTATTCCTTCACTGTATAACGTCATATTGTACAAGGCCCATTTGGCTTACTATTTCATGTTTTTTCATTTTCAGGTCCTTCTGAAAGGGAACAAGGTTAGGAGAGAGATCACATATAGAGTATAATAGGCCAACCTATTTTTAGTACAATATCTCTAAATAAGTCATAGCAAGTGATGCTTTGAATTAAAGTATTTAGAGAACATTATTATTATTATTATTATTATTTTCAGTTGTAATGTTTAGAGTGCCTTGTGCCTCCTTTAGAGACACGGCATAACGCCTCATTCTAAATCAAGCTTCTACTAAATATTATCAATATTATATGCTTTGAGATTTTAAAATTTTTGGGTGTTACAATCTAGCAACGTGCAGTCAAGTTCTTAGGGGTTTACGACCTAAATTCCTCAGGGCCATGCTATTGGAATTCTTCAATGAATCGAAAGCTTACAACAGCTTGAGGGGGACAACACTCGTTTGTGTAGTTGGCTGGGATTAATCTCTCTATGAGTGACTTTGGGCTTCAGCTTATAGATTTTGAGCCAGAGGCTCCTCATGTCTATGTTGGGAATTTCAAAAGGTGCTCCTCTTGCAGTGATTTAGATCGTTCTAAAGCTTAGGGGGGCTTCTATGCATCAAATTATCGGTCTCACTTAGAGTATTGAGTGCACTATACACCTTGCAAATCTATGCTTACTTTCTCTGAATTTTGATTTCGTTTCTGACTATCATGTATGTCCTCCATCCTTCTAATTCTATTTTATTTATCTTTGCTCTCTTGATTTTATTCAGACTTTGCCTAGTCTTACAAGGTGGACTTTGCTTTTATTTAGGTTTGGCTTGGAATTTCTAGCTTATCCTCCTGTGGGGAGATTTGGTACGTTATTAGGTCTCGATTCTCCTGAACAAATCGTTGATTCTATATTCTATTTTTACTTGGGTTTTATCGAAATTCATTGCACAGCATGCTTCTACTGGTATGTTAATATTGCAGTCGTAAACGTGCCATGTTGTTATGCTGAGTTGGAGATAAAGTCCTTGTTTTAAGGATTGGTAGACATCCTTTTAATTATAATCCTTCCAGGGTACTTATGATAATTGGCTCCAAGGTTTGGGTTGTAGGATTGGAGGCTTCTTCCTCTGTTTCTCTTGTAATTATTAGTTAAATTGAGGTATGTTGTGTCCTCATGATTGATGCGCTCCTTAGTTTGATTTATTTCGTTGTGAAGTTTAATGGGTTTGAAAGGTTGATTAGGATTAATGATTATTTGTCTTATTCCCTCTATCTAATGCTCTCATTATCTGACCTCCCCGCCCTTCCTTTTATTAATTTGAAGTGCACATAGGCTATCCTACTTGTTTTTCACTTGTTTTACTTTCAGGCTTGTCCCTTTTCAGGTTCCAAGACTGTTGAAGTTGGTAATTTTAATGATTTTCTATTCAATAAATGGCAATTCTCGCTCTTTAAGGGGGTGATATCTTCCTGGAGGGCTTTCTATAATGTAAAGGATCTAATGGGGAAGCTTTGTAATGATGTGATTAACCGTGTTGCTCAGTAATCTTGCATCCACTTTCTTAGTTTTAGGAATATAATACGCATGGCACTATCGATGTACCTCTCGGATTCACAACCGTGGAATGATGATAGTATATATATTCTGTAGAATGCATTAAAATGTGCTTGGACCGCCTGGCAACATGCTTCAACTTATTGGTGTAAACCAATACTGACAACTTTTTGGGTCCTTGATCTTGCAATATTATCAATGAAGGTTGTTTATTGGAACATTCAAGGTGCTGAAAAGCACCATCTCATTAAGGTAATTAAGATTTTGAATCATACAATTTGTTTGGATATTTTTATCCATTTAGAAAAAATTGATCATGTCATTTCTATTTTGGGTTATGATCATTTTGATTTTGCCCTTTCTAAGCCTAACTGGGGGGTAGGTGTTCATGGATATATCTCTTGGTTTCAAGGACCAATTCACATCGAACCCATGATGACATGCTTACACTAGCTGGCGTAGATAAATTTTGGCACTTTGATTGTTCGTTTGATATTGTATTCTTTAAATAAAAGTTACTTTTTGGAATGTTCATGGTGCTAAGAAGCACCAACTGAGAAAAGAGATCAAGGTTCTGAATTACAAAATTGACCTGGATATTCTTATCCTACTAGAAATAATGACAAATAAAATTAATACTGATCGCATCATTTCTAAACTGGGATATGAACATTTTGATTATGCTCTCCCCGAAAATCATTGGGGGGGTATGGATTTTATGGAATAATGTTAATATCTCTGCTCAAGTTCTTTTAAAAGAACAAAGGGTCATCATCTTTTGATTCATGATAAACCTATCCAGACAGAAAGTATAATGTCTGCCATCTATGGGCCGGCACAGGAAATTGACAAAGATGCATTTTGGAATGATCTCATGGGTGTTAACACTATCTTGGATCTTCCTTGGTGCATAATAGGGGATTTCAATGAAATGGAATGTCTTTTGGAAAAAATAGAGGGATTTAACTCTTGATAAAGTTATGCTATGCTAACTTTTTTGAATTCCACTAATAGGGAGAGTGTGCTTCTTTCAGGACGTTTATTTACTTGGAAAATAATAATTCATGGCCATCTAGTTTATGAAAGGTAGGATAGAGCCATTGGGCAAAAAGATTGGTTAGATTTATATTCGAAGTGTTCAGTTGTTCATGGGCCATTCTCCTGTTCTAATCATAGTTGCATTGTTCTTAACACGAACAATTCTAGCTAATTTCATAAAGGTCCAAAATTTCATTTTCAGAATAATTGGACTTCTTATGACGAAGTTCATAAGATCATCAAAACTCATTGACGGAAACATTTTCGAGGTTCTCCAATGTTTAGAGTGGTGTGCAAACTCAAGGAAGTTAAACATCACCTAAAAACTTGGAATAGCAAGTCTTGTGGTGATAAAGCATACAAAAATGCTTCCCAATTTAATAAAGTGGAAGAGAAACTTATTGTTGACCCCCTGAATTTTCGCCTCATCAATTGGCGTGTGCAATTAATCAAACAACATGAGCACTTGCTCTTGTTTAACCAAAAATATTGGGGAAAGTTTTATAAAAAAGAATGGTTGACAAAAGGCAATAGGAATTCTAAGTTCTTTTACCAATATGTTAAACAACATAGACGGAGAAGCTCTACACTTCAAATTAAAGATGGATCGGGAGTGTGGCTAGACGATCAATCTCTTATTGAATAGAAATTTATTTCTGATTTTTCTACTCATTTCAAATTCGAACGAGTGAGTTTGAGGCAACCCATAAACACTAATATGCCTAGAATTGTGTCTGTTGAGGAAAATACCCTGCTCATTTCTGCTATTTCCCTTTAAGAAATTAAAGATGCAGTGTTCCAAATGAACCCATCTAAAGCACTAGGGCCTAATGGATTTGGTGCTAGTTTTTTTCAAAATGTAACACCCCAAAATTTCTAGTATAAATTTTCGTCTATGTCATTGTGTAATTCACGTGTATTTTACATATTTATTTTGGACATATGTGATCGCTTAAATTAGTGAATTATTATTATGTTTTTGGTAGTGATTAGGAAATATTACTCATTTAGTAGTAATTGCACCAGAAAAAAAGAAATGGAAAGAGGAGTCAAAAAGGGGGGGCTTGACCCAAAAAAGAAAAAAAGAAATAAAAAGGGGAGGGGAAGATATTTCTAATTCACGTAAAAGGGGCAAGCTGGGTTTAGGGATGGGCGTGGGGAGGGTACGGTGTGGGTCGAGTCATTCGCACATCCATACCCATTTTCAAAAGCTATCCCCATACCCATACCCATACCTATCGGGTTTTCAAAATCTATCCCCATACCCATACTCATCGGGTATCTTGAGTATTTCGGGTCTTATTCGGGTATATACATATATTACAATATAATACCCAATGAGTACGATAATTTCTTTTACCCAAAGAAATTTATAAAATTAAATTCAACTAGGTAAAACGTTCTAATGAAATACAATAGCCATTGGATTCAATAGTCCATATTTAGCTCATAAATAAAAAACTGCATTCTAGAAATGATTGGAATAAGAGAGTGAGGGGCACAACAAATGAGCTAGAATTTAGATTTGTGAGTCATGAGTCTTGCGACTTTATGTATCGGCAAAGTAAATAAATTACACAAAATAGATGCGTTGCATAGTTGGGGATGGGTTGCGGTATAGAGTTTTTTTTAAACAAATTACCAACGTTCAAAGTTCAAAATTCTACTCAACAATTTATTTACCCCCCAAAAAAATTCAAGTACGGGGCAGGTATGGGTATGGGGTGGGTGATGCCTATGCCCGTACCCATACCCATATCCATACCCGTTTTTAATGTACCTATAGTATATCCATTTTCCCCAAATTTTAGTACCCATACCCATTATAAATGGGACAGGTTCGGGGCGGGTTTTTCAGGTTTAGGCGCAAGTCCCATCCCTAGTTGAGTTTTCTTTTTTCTTCTTCCCCCACAACTCACGCAGCACAGGGAGGGAGAGAAAAAGAGGAGGAGAAGAGAAGGAGAAGGAGGAAGAAGAAAAAGAATTGTATATTGATTTTGATTACAAAGTCAAGGTGAGTAATTCTTGTTTTCCTCAACATAAAACTAATTAGGGAAAGATTATTTAAATGATTTATACTTGAATTTGAGAATTCAATTGAAGGTTGAAGTTTTGATTTTGATATTTTTAGGGTTTGATGGATTAAAAAACTAATTTCAATTGATAGAAAAGTTCATATTTATTTGTAATTTTTGGGTTATGTGGATGTGAAGATTGATGGATATCTATGAATTTGTTTGTATATATACTAAACTATGGATTTTTGGATTGATTATTGGTGTTAGAAGGACAAAATGGTAGAAAACAAAATTAATTTTCGAATTTTGACATAATTTGTATACTGCTTGAGTTTTTACGAATTATTAGCTACTTAAAAAGTTCTGAAATTTTTATTGTAAAATATCGATGGTGCGGGAAAATTTTCTGTAAATTGTCATGAATTTTGGATGTATAATTTAGGAGTTATGAATTTTTTATTGAAACTGCCCTATTTTGGTGTACAGTTTCAGCTACTGTTTTAAATTGCTTTGAAGCTATGCTTGGAGAAAAATTATGAAAATATTAATTTAGATTCCTTGTGATATTGGGTTATTTCCTGCAAATTTTTGTGAATTTTGATTATGTATGCTATAAGTTATGAATTTTTGAGCTTAATTATCATATTCTTGATAATTTTGACTTATTGCTTGAATTTTTGGGAATCATTGGCTTGGAGAAAAATTAAGAAATTTTTATGATAGAATCTATATATTATTTTTCAATTTTCTACAAAGTTTCGTGAAGATTGGATGTGCATTCTTTGAGTTATGAATTTTTGAATCAAATTATCCTGTTTAGTGTAATTATGGATTATTTTTATTTTAATCCGTAAATTAGATATGGAATGCCATTGTGGAGCTTCCTAAACATTCTGATTATGTGATGAAGTATAGGAAGTTTGTGAAAACTATTTAGAGTTGGATAATGTCTTAGTTATATTTTGGTATATGATTTGAATAAAATTTTCTTTGAAGACAATAAGTTATGGTAATATGAATATGATATAACTAAGTTGCATTTTTTGGGGGGGGGGAAGAAGTCATGTCTTGCACAGGGCTACTACAGAGCTTTCTAGAGTTATGGCCATAGACGTAGTTGTCTTTATGTTTGGAGCTGTGTGAGTCGTTGGTTGGCACCTTGAGTTGACACTGCCCGGTCCGCCAATTGACTTTTCAGTTTGTATTATTTGGGAGCTGTATGAGTCCCTGGTATTCCACGACGTGAATGTGACACAACAGTTTATGATTTAAGAACATCTACGTACTTTACAGCATTGGGTGCGTGGTTGGTACTATATGAATGAGTTACAGCTGGTTCACCACTGGTTGGAACCATATGAAAGAGTTGCAGCTGGGCCATCAGGATGTGTTTGTCACCCTTATGTTGTGATGGTTCTTTATGAGAGTTATGAGTTGATTTCTCCTAAACTAAAAAGGTTTGCATTCAGTTAAAAATATGTGATATATTATGAAGTTGATTTTAGCTTGGATTTGGAATTTGTATATGTTATGAAATTAGTTTTAGCTTAGATTTGGACTTTGGATTTGATTTTGAATTTGAAGGATTATACAGGATATTTATGAGATTGCGATTGATTTTAATGCATATGTATAATTCATAAATATGCTTAAAGAAATATATTATGTGTTTAAAGCACATATGTGGACCTGGAAGTGGGATATACTTTATGTATGCATCAAGTATGGTTATATGCAGGCCGTTAGGTTGCTTAGTAGGCTTTGCTTTCTTTTGGACTCCAGTGAGAACTATGACCCAAAGGACATGATTGGTATGAGACAATCATGGTTAATTTAGTGAATAGACTAATAGTAGAGTTTGTTTACGGGCTTAAGTGAAAACGAAGGTCCTTAAATCGTACCTGGTACAGGACAAGTAAGATTAAGTTACTCTAATTGTTCACCCCATGACATATATACGTGTGTGTGTTTTGTGAAGTTCGAGAGCATGTTGGATATGAAAGATATGAATTCATTTCGATTTCTAAAGCATAGGCATGTTCTCTTATCGCCCTCTATGTGCTATATGCTATGCTCTATTTATATATCATAAGATATGCGTATTGTGTGGTAATGTGTTAACTGGTTAATGTGCAAAGCGTAACATCGGGGAAGGTAAGGGTTTTGGAAGCAAAAGCAGATCATAAGAGCATTAAGAAAGCTAGCCAGCTGTGAAACACTTTTGAAGAACCTAGTGGGAAATGCAGATCCCATTACGTGTTTATGTTATGGGTTATGTTCAGTAAATACAGGTCTGAATGTAATTCTGGTTTGCACATGTGTAAGACCACTAGGAATATGGTTTAAGTATGTTTGTAAATACATGTTTTAGAATTACCCTACCAAACTTTAATTTGATTTCATTACGAGCTTCCGCCGCGTTCGCCTGTTAACAGGTAAATTATAGCTAAGAAGTTTAAAGAGCCTTGTGGGCGCTCCTAATCGAGCGTTCACATCGGTGACACGCCTGCCGCTTTCGGGCAGGGCGTTACATAGAAACATTGGCATGTTATTGGGAACGATATTACAAAATGTATTTAGAACTTTTTCCAAGAAGGAAAACTATTAATCGAAGTCAATCATACTCTAATCACATTGATTCTAAAAATAGATAATCCTACTATGACGGGTCAGTTTGGGCTATTAGCCTTTGCAATACTCTATATAAAGTCATTTC
>JAKOGI010000916.1:0-102500 GCA_029747015.1 Carnegiea gigantea | reverse complement strand
GTAATTAATATTTTGTTACAATTCTCCCTTCTCCCCCTTTTTTCCCTGTCATCTTCTCCTCCTGTAATTTTAGTTAATGATTGGCTTTGGTTGCTTTTTTTATTCATCTTCATTTAGTTAATGAGGGTGGGACGTGGAGTGTTTTTGTTATATCATTCATATGAGTTGTATTATGTATTCTTTTCACAATGTCCCCATATCAATGTCATTTTTACAGTCTTCTCAATTCGTAGGTTATTATGTAAGATACATTTATGGTATGTTATATATTTTAAATCTTATGTATGATTAGTTGAGTAACCTTTTCATAAAATATTAGAGGCAAGAAGCTTTATTTATGAGTGAGATTGTGTCTTAGATCTGACTATCAAGGACTTAGTTATGTTTAATTATTCTTAATATAATTCCTTCTTCTGATAAAAAAGAAAGTTTATTTATGTTATGTTTCGTTTTTATCTTCAAATATTTTTGTACTTTACAATATACATAATTAATTAATCATCCATGTCATTCATATAGAAAAATTAACAATTTATGTGATAATTTGACTCTTTATATCTTTTTGTCATCTTCTCATGGTTTTTTTTTTTTTGGTTGCTTTTTGACTAATTCTTTTGCTCTATTAAATTACTTTCATTTCACATTAAGATTAAGATTTAAATATCCCCGACAAAAGGACTGGGAAGTGTAGAGTACAAGTTGTAAGTGTCTCTCAACCAGCAAAAGTCAAGTCATAGAACGTTGTAGAAGATCTGTTCATGTTGAAAGGTCCCCAACTTAATATAAGAAGCTTACCCATATAATTGAGGAAGCCTTGAGTACGGATAAAGTTGTATGTTTATATGTAGTTGATGATGAAAACATAATGATCCAAAGTGACCAGCAAGCTTGGTGACGATGGAGACTTGAAACAAAAGATGAGGATGCTTGTGGTATCTTACAATAAAGCAGAGAAATGTATATTTATAATGGCACAACAATGTTTTGGGAAGGAATGCTTGTGATTATATTCTTCTTCCTCGTTATTTTATTTTACCATATAAGAAATTCCAGAGGGAACTTATATGTGCATGCCACCAAGAGATTTGTGGGAATATCAAATAGTTTTCAAAAACTTAGGTAAGCTGGTGTTAGGGAAAAACAGAGTTTTAATATTTATAAATCTCAAGTGCAAGGTGTATCGTTGAGTACTTGAAGTGTCGTCCGCAGGGAATTGTGTTTCCAACTACTAGGGCTAACTAAAGCGTCTCGAGCTAGGCATAACAAACAGGGATGAAAAACAGAACTAAACTACTAAAAGAAACAAAAGACTTTGATTATGATTAAACCCGAGATAAACCAACTAATCAAGTCAAACCTTAACCTTTCCAAGTTACGCTAATATTCAGAGATGATTGGTTACATCATTAGAGGCCACCCAAGCCCTCCCTCAAGGGTCAAAGGTTAGTTTAATTGTTCTAACCACCTATTTTCATGAGAATAGTTCAATTAAACTACAAGATTGACAACCCTTGACCTAGCTAGTGACGAGACTATTTTCATGTCCCAATCCCAACTATTCTCTCTACCCACGGTATACAATCGACCTCACCTCGCAGCATAAGTCGATTGCCTCAAAACACGGATGAAAGCTCTCTCAAGCATTTCATCGAATACTTGACGGGCGTGAAAGAAAACTCTAAGTTCTAGGCATAAACAAGATAGGGTTGGGGCCTAAACAAGGTTAATTGGCCATCAAAGAACAAAACACAATCCAAGATCAAAACTTCAATCCAGACTAACCATTCGATAGCAAAGCAAAACAAGAACTAACAAAACTAATAAACAAAACGAGAGACATGAATTTGAAAAGAAAGGGAAAAGGGAAACTTAGCCATTGAATCTTGAAATCAAAACGTCTTGTACAAGATATACAATTGCCTAATCTGGATTATTTACCCCCTAATGGGGTTTTGTAGCTACTCTAAACCCCAAAAACTGATGAGGGAGAAGTGCTCTCCAAAAAAAGAAGGGATCCCCTAAAAACTGGTCGAAGCAGCACTTATATCGCAGAAACTAACCGACGCACGGCCGGCCGTGCACTGCTTCACGGGCACATGCACGGCTGTGCGCCTGGGTGTGCTGCCCGTGCGTTGCTTCGGCCACTGTAGCACGGTCGTGCTCTCCTGTAGCATGGCCGTGCACTATTCTTTTCAGCTTCCTTTTGCTCCCGGGGCTTGTCGGACCTCTATCCCATCTCGAAATGCATCCCTAAATGCCTCATTCCTTATTAAAGTTAGTGAGTCTCTCATCTCTTTGGCAAAACTCCTAGAAAATAAGAAAACTAACCAAATCATTACATTATGAACCGAAAAAGGCAAATTTAACCATTTTTCGTTAAGATTTGACATGAAAACCATGAGAAAAGTAGATCAAATAAGGGATAAAATGAGGTCAAATATGGGTGCAGCAAATACCCCTACAGCTACCTTTTGCTCGTCCTCGAGCAAAACAATAGAAAAACTAATCTAAGAATCTAACTCACTTTCGTAGAAATCACGATTGCATTTAGCGTATGCGACAAGCCCTTTAAAACCCTTGGTTCCCCCAAATGGACGAGTAAGGTGTCATGAGGGTTTGCAGAAGATATACCCACAAAATCTCAAAAAAGAAAACAAAGAAAAGAGAAACAAAAATCGAAAAATAAAAATGATGAAACACAAAATATACATCGGGATAAACTGTACACAATCGAATCAATCAAAACCCCCTAGTAACTCAAGTATCAGTCTGTATACAAGTATTATATGCATTTTAGGACACATATCCCAAAGAATGGTACCAAGATATCAGCTTTTCACTCCACGACGCATGAAAACATTACATCCATCCTGGTGCCTAGTGTGTAAGTGTATCATCACCCTAAGACTTTGGCTTACCAAAATCAAACTCAATCCCACTTAACTGATACAAGCTACCTTATTGATTTGTTAGCATGGAAAACAAACTTCCCCAACAGCAGTATTGCCTTAAAAGGTAGCACCTAATAGCGCATGCTTGAAAGGGGTACTTGTCATTCCAAACTCTTTTCTTCCCCCCCCCCCTTTTTCTTTTTCTTCTTCTTTGTCATTCCAAATTCTTGCCACACCTCAAAGGGATACACCCAGCAGTGCATGAGTTTGTTTGTTTTTATTTTTTTTTTTTGTTTTTAGAAAAGGGGTGCAAGCATATACAAAGGTAACTGTGTAGTAGACAAGTGGGAGAGCTGGTCATAGAAGACTAAGAATGTAAGATAATGATAATATATAAATCAAGACTGGATTACAAAATTATAATGGACTGTTAGGGTTAGAACTGACGCCTAAAATGACAGACTTGGGATGAATATCTATCATGTATATTATATTTATATACGAGCTAATAGCCAAGGTACCGGAGATCAAGGCTGATTAAATAGTACAAAACTCTCCCAAATCCAAAAAAAGGAAAAATTATACAAAAAAGTGAAAAAATGAAAAATTTACACAAAAATTTTCACAAAAATAAGACTAAAAGGGTAGATGACCCAACCCCCACACCTAAATCTCACAATGTCCTCATTGGGAGCTAAGAGTCATCACTAACCACAAGACACATAAAAACAAAGAAAACAAAATATCACATACGGGACACACAAAATAAAACAAACAACACAACAACACTAAATCTGCACACATATACAAACTAGCACACTCTCCCAAAAACATTCGCCAAATCAAAAACAAGACCACACATATATACAAAACAAATCACCAAAAACAAAGATAT
This sequence comes from Carnegiea gigantea, assembly GCA_029747015.1. Classification (NCBI taxonomy): domain Eukaryota; kingdom Viridiplantae; phylum Streptophyta; class Magnoliopsida; order Caryophyllales; family Cactaceae; genus Carnegiea; species Carnegiea gigantea. The sequence goes on along the minus strand of JAKOGI010000916.1, from coordinate 98,714 downwards.
ACCAATCCATCAACACCACCAATCACAACACACAAATATTCACAAAAATACAAAAACGGTGATCATAGCCATAAATGGCTCAACAGCATCCCAAATTTCTCCTCAAAATGATCACCATAAAAGTACAATCCTAATATCCACAACTAAACAAAAACAAAAAGAGAGAAAATAAAAAATAAAAAGAAGGGGGGGAAGAGTGAGAATGATTATACCAGGTTACATACTGAATGTATCCGAACTATGTCATAAGGTGCAAGGAGCATCAGCCACTCCTCCTCATCCATCAAGACTCACGTCTCCAACTCGGATGCCGTTAAAACTCTCAGGAGCTTGTCATGTGCTTATGCATGCATCTCATGATAATGTAAGTAAGTGAGCACTATTAAAAATACAGCTAAAAAGATCAGCACGCTCTTAAACTTACCAGATGCCATGGAAAAATCGAAAGAATGTTCAAAGAACAGGATCCATCAAATTTTCTTAGGCATATCCTCTAGGTATACACAGTAAGGATCAATGGAGGGGACATACCCCCGAAAAGTACCTAGGGATGCATCTAATGCATGCATATGAAGGGTGGTGGAAAGGGATAAGGGAGATGTGATGGGGACAAAGTCAATGACCTCAACAGGAATGAGATCTATGGGCTTGGGGTTAGGAAAGGCGCCAACAACCTCTTCAGCATCACATGACCCCTCTAAAGGGGTCTCCTCTAAACATTGCTAAACCAAAGCCAGTACTTCTGATCAAGCAAGTGAATCATCCTCACTGTACATACTAGCATCATCCCTAAAAGTTTCCCCACTTTGAGCTCCGTGCACTGAGCTAAGGGGAGGGGAGAAATAGTTAAGCTCAAGACACCCTCTGTAGTATCTCCAGAGGTGCTAAGTAAGGACGGAGCAACAATGAGTAAAATAGTTAGGGGAGGGTCAAGTACTTTCTCTAGTCCAGACTCTAGAGGAAGAAAAGACACACAATCATCGCACATATTGACATCAAGTCTAGCATAACTAAGCCTAAGGTTGGTCTCATGTGATAGGTTATATTCCCGTAGTAAATTTTCAAACTTTGCATTTTGCTCATCTGTGACATCTATCATGTGATTTAATCTAATAAAACTATCATCAGAGATCACAAAAAGAGGCCAAGAGTTCACATCATGATCAGAATAGTGGCAATTAGAGCATACGACGTAAGAATAAAAGGAATTGGGATGGCACAAATCCCTAAACTGATCTGCACATGGAGATGGAGCATGCAAATCATAGGGATTGGGGAAAGGACACACAAAGAACTCACTAGCAATGTCGGATTGCCATTGCTGTGAAGCCAAAGACTCGAAGAGATACCACATCACATCAACATTCATAGCATAAAGACCACCACTCATGGACTCCAAGATAGCTCGGGTCTCCTGAGCTATACCCTCAAGCACAACTTCACAAATTTCCTATTTTTCATACAGGAAATGTACATATTGGGCATTATAGTCATTCAATCTAAACAGGTACTGCCAAAAAGGTTCGTACGCAAACTGGGATAAATGAAAAATAGGCATTTTGATTAAAAGTTTTTCAAATTTTTTATTTTTTAATTTTTTTGGATTTTCTAAGGGCCTAGCCTCGAGTACTGAAGTAAACCCCGATATTGAAAAGCAACAACTCCCCGGCAACGGTGCCAAAATTTTGTTAAGGAAAAACAGAGTTTTAATATTTATAAACCCCAAGTACAAGGTGTATCTTTGAGTACTTGGGGTGTCGTCCACAGAGAGTTGTGTTTCCAACTATCAGGGTTAACTAAAGCGTCTCGAGCTAGGCAGAACAAACAGGGATGGAAAACAGAACTAAACTACTAAAAGAAATAAAAGACTTTGATTATGATTAAACCTGAGATAAACCAACTAATCAAGTCAAACCTTAACCTTCCCAAGTTACATTAGTATTAAGAGATGATCGTCGCATCATTAGAGACCACCCAAGCCCTCTATCAAGGGTCAAAGGCTAGTTTAATTGTTCTAACTACCTATTTTATGGGATTAGTTCAATTAAACTACAAGATTGACAACCCTCGACCTAGCTAGTGACGAGACTATTTTATGTCCCAATCCCAACTATTCTCTCTACCCACACTAGACAATCGACCTCACCTCTCAGCATAAGTCGATTGCCCCAAAACACGGATAAAAGCTCTCTCAAGCATTTCATCGAACACTTAGCGGGCATGAAAGAAAACTCTAAGTTTTAGGCATAAACAAGGTAGGGCTGGGGCCTAAACAAGGTTAATTAGCCATTAAGGACTATCCATAATCTAATCCAACACAAACTAACAACTAAACATCACAAACACATGAAAACCTAAACTAGCAAACAAGAACATGAACTTGAACTAGACATGAAAGAGAATGAAATAAATCAAATATAAACAACTAAATAAACATGAATTAACAATAAAAACTAAACATTTAAAACTAAACAGAACAAATACAAGAATTAAGCTAGCAAAACGTAAACAAGAACAACATATGAACTGCAGAGAGAAAATGGAAGAAAATTTAGACTTGATTGATAGAAGGAACTTGAAATCCAAAGGTTCTAATCCAAGATTACAATCCTCAATCCTAATCTAATCCTCCTATTGAGCTCTTATTTGATAAACTAACCTAAAACCTAGCCTAAAAATCGCCAGAGAGAACCCCGAGCAAACCCCCGATCAAAAACGCCGAAGGATGGTTAAATAAAAAAATCGAGCGAACGGGTGAACAGGGGGGAGGCACAACCGAGCCACGTGGCACGGCCCGACCGTGCCAGGGTGGCACGACCGTCTTCACTTGGCCCCCCGTCATTCCTTCTTGCCGGCTTTCGCTCTCTTTGCCCGTCTTCGCTCCTTTTCGCGACGTTTGTTCGATTTGAAGTTTATTTCCTACAAAAGCAAATAAAACAAGTAAAAACTCTAAAAATTATATTATTATATGAGCTAAAATTAGATAAAACGGGCACATAAAATACGATAAATTATCGCCTAACAAATAGCAAAAGCTTGTTAGGGAAAAACAATAGAGTTTTAATATTTATAAACCCCAAGTGCAAGGTGTATCGTTGCGTACTTGGGGTGTCGTCCGCAGGGAGTTGTATTTCCAACTACCAAAGTTCACTCGAGCGTATCAATATAAGCGAAATCAAAGTTGAAGAGAAGTAAAACTAACTACTGAAACAAAGAATACTTCAATTGTAATTAAACCTAAGGTAGACTAACTAATCAATTCAAGTCCTCGCCTTCCCAAGTTATGCTAGTCATTCAAGGATGATTGGTTGCCCAATTAAAGTCCACTTAAGCCGTCTCTCAGGGGTCATTAGGCTAGTCTAAATGTCCTAACCATCTACTTTTATAGGATTAGGTCAATTAGACTATAAGATTAACAACCTTTGACCTAACTAGCGACAAGATTATTTTCATGTTCCAATCCCAACTATTCTCTCTACCCATACTAGACAATCGACCTCACTTCTCAGCATAAGTCAATTGGTCCAAAACACGGATGAAAGCTCTCTCAAGCATTTCATCAAACACTTGGCGGGCGTGAAAAAAAACTCTAAGCTCTAGGCATAAACAAGGTAGGGTTGGGGCCTAAACAAGGTTAATTAGTCATCAAAGAACAAACTACAATCAAAGATCAAAACTTCAATCAAGACTAACCATTCGATAGCAAAGCAAAACAAGAACTAACAAAACTAATAAATAAAACAAGAGACATGAATTTGAAGAGAAAGGGAAAAGAGAAACTTAGCCATTGAATCTTGAAATCAAAACGTCTTGTACAAGATATACAATTGCCTAATCTAGATTATTTACCCCCTAATGGGGTTTTGTGGCTACTCTACACCCCAAAAACTGATGAGGGAGAAGTGCTCTCCAAAAAAAGATGGGATCCCCTAAAAACTGGGCGAAGCGGCGCTTATATCGCGGAAATTAGCCGACGCACGGCCATGCCCCTGACGCACAGCCGACTGTACGATGATGCACGGGCACACGCATGGCTATGCGCCTGGGTGTGCTGCCTGTGCGTGGCTTCAGCCACTGCAGCACGGTCGTGCTCTCCTGCAGCGTGGCCGTGCACTATTCTTTTCAGCTTCCTTTTGCTCCCGGGGCTTGACGGACCCCTATCCCATCTCGAAATGCATCCCCAAATGCCTCATTCCTTATTAAAGTTGGTGAACTTCTCATCTCTTTGGCAAAACTCCTAGAAAGCAAGAAAATCAATCAAATAAGTACATTATGAACCGACGGAGGCAAATTTGACCCTTCTCCTTAAGATTTGACATGAAAATCATGAGAAAAGTAGATCAAATAAGGGATAAAATGAGGTCAAATATTGGTGCAACAGTTGGATGAAATGCCTTCGTATATTTCCTGAACTTTAGATCTTTTAATATGTACCAGGAGATTCCTTAACCCTATTTAATTTTTGCAAGTATATTTTTATATATATTGTCACTTATACTTCCTACAGTGTTGGTCGGATTGTTATAAATTTGTTTGAGTTATATCAAATTTTTAATATGTGTTTCCCTTTCAATTGTACTATCAACTAAATCTTACATAGTTGGATTGTTAAATAGTAATTCCTACGATGTTAGACTAAAAAATTATCCATATTTAGATATGTGTGTTATTAGCATAGACAATTAGTTAGTGTCCCAGGTATTAGAATGAAGAATTTTTTTTTTGGGCAAAAGGTACCTATGTAAGGGAATTTAGTTCTATGATCATATACAAAAAATGGAATTACTTTGAATATATTTATTTCTAATGTATTAACTTGAAATTATTTTATGAGGATATATTAATTGTGTTTGATTTTCATATTCTTATTTGGATTGACTGCTTCTATAATATGAAGTTCATATTTTAGGTTAATATTTATTGATTTATACTATTTACACCCAGTGCTTGAGAATGGGCACAAACTAGTTTATTGTCAATAATTTATCCTCCCGCCGTATCAAATTATTTATGTTGTTTGGTAAAACATGCATATCAAGAAATTAGTCAAAAAATTATTTTTATTTATTAGACCCGTCCTTATATTGGAAGAAATCAGAGTTGTTAATATTTCTAAACTCTAAACATTAGCTATTATGTTTGCAAATTCGTCAATTATGAAGCAAAATCACGTAGTACAATATATGTGCCCTGATATTCATGTCGTTAGTGGAATATTTTTGCTTTTTTTCCCACAAGTTACTTGAATTTTTATTTAAATAATTTTTGCAATATTGTTTCATTGGTTATAATTCATCGTCATGAGGGGTCCAAGGTAAAAAAAGGCTAATTAATTATGCAAATATAGAAACTTGGCAAACAAGTAGGGATATTTATTTAGTGGAATAACTTGCAAACCAAATAGAATGAACGAAGCAGTTAGATTCACTGAACAATTTTTGCTAAAATAAAAGTAATACAAATAATTAATACAAATAACTAACTCAAACAACAAATAAATTTTCAATATATCGTTCTGATTGTTTAGTCCAGTAGATGCTTAAGATAATTGTTTGCAGGGATGGATTTCAATAAACGATGGAAAAGAATCAACATAAGCCCGCAAAATGGCTCTCTTTTATGTCGTTCGATCATGTTTTGAGAGCGAATAATCCAACTTTTGGCAGATTTAGACGCCAAAAATCCAAGCCTCAGAAATAGCTGCCTCCTTGCTTGTCCTAACTTGGGCCCTATTCATCATCCCTAATTTATAGCTTTTATCCACAATTTTACATTACCATTTTTTAGATCTTAGATCATCCATTTTATAAGAGTCGAGTTACTGTTAGCCCAATAAAAAAGAGAGCTCTTCCATCACAGATTTTCTCCGTTAATAAGACTCGAACCTGAGACCTTACTTAACTAGAGCAAGTGTCAAACCACTTGAATCAACCTATACCATTCACTACTATTTTCTTGCTATAGACTATTGATAAGGAATGTGTCCGATGGTGAGGTTAGTAGGGGCTATTTCTGACAGTTGGATTTGGTGCCAAACTCCCCAAATGTTAGATTATTTGCACCCAATGAATCCTAAAAATTTTTAGGGCGATAAAATTTGTGTTCATATTTTATTTTAGCAACTTTTATTAAATCCCAAAACATTATTGTAAAATTCTTTTCAATGTTCCCGAGTTACATGATACATATTTATCTAGGAAGCTCTTGGATAATTCCAACCTTTACTAGTAAATAACCTTATATTATCTTAATTCATATATATTTATGGTCAAATTGGATAGATGATTAATAAAAAATAATGTGAATATCAAGATAGAGTTTTGGCATAAATATAATTAACTTTATATATCACGTAAATGTTAATTATAATCTTAATAGAAAGAAAAGTTAAATGAAAGAAAATAAAAACATTGCACAAATGAATAACTAAAGTATGGGGCTATGGATAGAAAGGGAATTTTATCGATCTTTTTTTGAAATAGTTAGATTCACCAAACACTCTATTGAAGATTAAAATAAAACCAAGATATACAGCTTATGCCATTGACTAATACAAATGGTTAATAGATGTTTCCCAAACAACCTAAAAGTCTATTTTTAACGTCCTTAGGTTCCTCCTCATTCACACGACGCACAACTTTTCAAGTGGGGCTGGCACTAGTCTCAAATTCAAGCTGACACGAATATACGTCGATCAAGGAGATAAGGGCAACATCAATTTATTCTTTTAGGCCATGTTTAAACATAGGAAAATTAGGTGGAAAGAAAATTCAAAAGGAAAAAAAAGGGTTGGCAAAAAATTACAAGATAGTCTTTGTTTCTTTTTCTCTTGTTTAACTATGGAAAAAATATAAGAAAAAAAATAATTTTTCAGCAAATATTTTACCTTTGTCTGGAGGTAGGGAAATTGATCAAGGAAAGCCCCCCCCAAAAAAAATAGTGAGTTTGTTGGGGCAAATTACATCACGAACCATCGAGGTACATATTAATATTTTTATTGATCGACTATTTTGGGTTAATATTTTAAGGCCTATCTAAGTTTGGGCTAATATTTTCTACAACCAAAAGTAATCCAGCTTGATTTTTTAAATTACATCAAATACCCAAAGTTTTTATAATTTTCATTTTTAACCCCATCCTTAAAAACCTACTTTCAAAAATTTTCATTTTACACATGTAATACTTCTCTCATAGGTGCTCCTCAAAACCTTCTTTCATTTTGTATCAAAGCCACGTGACAAAAACTAATTAAAATAATTAAGTTAATTAACATCTAACTAAGCTAATTAACTGTGTTTAATACTTGAATCATCATCTACTCGTCATGTTCCTAATTATTCACATATTTTGCACTCACTAGAAAGAACAACTTTGGCAGCATCGCAACTAAACTATATCACTAATATAGACTTAGAATTAAAAGTCGAATTAGCAAAACTTAATACTGAAATCAAGGAAATAAAGAGCCAATTGTCTGTAATCTATCTTTCTTTGATTAACAAAATTACACATAGTGAAAAATCTGATTTAGGTATTAGTACCCCGTTTCAACATAAATATTCTTTCCAAAACCTAAAAAATAAAAATTCATTTCCTTTGCATGACATAAAAATTAAAAAAAACTTAGAAAAAAATCAACTGAAAAATCATCAGAAAAGGCAAAAAAAGAAGAAAAGATGGAATATAAGCAGTATCATATTGAGGAATTACAAAATGTGTTTTAGAAAGAACAAAACCCAGAAAAATTAAACAAAATCATGGGCACAATAGTTGAAAAATAAGATGTATTATCTGATGATAATGAAGAGACAAATAATGTTCAGTTAAAAGAAGAAATATATCAGTAGATGAATAAAATGAAACTAGAGGATTTAATGCTCTTCCTTTAGAAGAAATTAAGAGGAAACTTGATTAAAAAATGGTAAAATGGTATCTACTAGTGAAATCAATGAGATTGACGAAGAACTCGACATAGATAAAATTTAGTCTAATATAGTTAATAACATAATCCCAAAGCCTGAAGAGTTTGGTAAATCATCCAGAATAAATATCCATTTCATGAGGCCTAGATATGTTTTAGCAGGATGTACAAAATTTTTTCTTAGGATTCATCCTAAGGAACCACATTCTTCGAAGGGATTGACCTTACTCCAATTAATCAAATGGGATATACATCCTAAACATTGTCATGTTGCTTTCTAGTGTGCTTTCATGAGGCCTATATTTGAGCTCTACTCTAAATGGTGACACGGCTATATTTTCGGCCGCTCTAAAAGGAGTCTCTTAGGGTCAATTTAGGGTAGTGCAATTTCGGGTTCTTAGGCGTAGGACCACAATCCAAACCTACTGAGAACAACCCTTATGAATAGCTAGCTGGTGATAGGAAGAAATAAGTTTCACAATCAATAAGGCGAAAAGCTCACGGTGTAATGGTAGCTAGCTAGGTCGCCGGCAAGAACTTCTTGTTCAAATACTGAAGTCAATCTACCAGTTTCAAGCTACACAAATTAGACCTGACAAAAATTGACCCGATCCGTAAATTCAATTCGAATCCGTCCAAAAATTATGGATTTTGAACACGATTTTCTCGTCCCGAACCCGAAATAAACAGAACCCAAAAACGCGTATTAACGAGTCAAACCTGACCTGAGCCTGAATCCGGCGGCTTGACCTGAACATTATATCCTTTGTTTTTGATTTTTCTCTAATTTATCCCTCTTCATAATAATGATTAGTCATTTTTATTGAATAGTTTAAAAAGACATTAAATAACTATTGCATCTATTTACAAATTAAACAATAATAGCCGTATTTTTTCTTCTCCCTTCTCTAAAAATAATATCGTACACAACTTTTTAATGAAAAACATTAAACATGAGTATAAAACTGCATGAAATAACTATCTGATCTTTTAAAAAAAGTTAATTTAAAAGAAGACAAGCATTAAAAATGCACAAGTCATACCATTATATAATTAGTTAAACAAATATATCTAATTATTTTTTAAATTAATTAATTCATAATAATTTAAATTTTTGATGTTATAACTGTAAGATAATATCTTGTGCTTCTTTTATTCAATTTTATTTGATTTTTGTTCTAACTAGTCTTAATCTATGATATTAGTCGTAGAAAAATGACTAGCCATATTCATATTAGGGTCGGCCCATTAATAAAGTTTTAGACATTAGTAGGTTAGTTAATAAAAATATTAAGATATTAAATAGGTAATGAGCGGTTAAACTGCTACAATCCATTAAAATATTCTAGACGGATTGCCCCATAAATGGTCGACCTGCTATTGACTTTCGTTCAATGTACGAGCCGATCTACCCAAAATCAAGTGAGGCTTAATTCTCTGTCCGCCCATGTAAGATGTTCATATATTATAATAAAAAGTTTGAGTATTTTTAATGTTCTTTTGAGAAATTACAATTGTTATACTTTTTATTAAATAATGACAATTTTGAGTAATAAATATACAGAATTTTTGATTTTAAAAAAAGAAAAAAAAAACCTCATAGCAAAGGCGCCTTAAACCAGTTGGGTTGATCTGAAACCCGTACAACCGAAATACGCCCCTCTGTATTTTACCCAAGCCTAAAATACACCTGATCCATATTTTATCCGAACCCAAATCCCTCCGAGCCGTATTTAGACATCTCGTCCGAACTGACATCTCTAACGCAAATAGAAAAGGCATTAATTTGATTAAAAAATTAAACTAGGCTCACAAAAACAAAAAAGAGTATGGTCATTATTTCACCACGTAATCGATCAACTAATAGAGCCTATCCCCTAACCAACCCAAACTATACTAATAGTTAGGAATGTTCGATTGCATTATCAAAGTCCATCTCTAAGAGTCTGTTTTCTTCGTCATATTTTGACTGAACTTATTCTGTGACTGAACTTATCTAAACTTCTTCTTGACTTTATTTGGAGAAACTATCTGAACTTATTTTGAATTTATTTGCTGAACTTATTATCAACTTGACTTTTGTTTTGAACTTTTATTTGGTGAATAATTATAATTTATTTAATTGTTGTTGTTGTTAAGTATTATCGTTATTATTATTCATTATTACTATCATTATTATTATCATTATTATTATTATTATCATTATTATTATTATTATAATATTTATTGTTGTTGTGTTTCTACTTGTTGTTGTTATTATTATTATTATTGTTATTATTATTACTATTACCATCATCATCATCATTATTAGTGAATGTCCTTTTGTTTAGAAGGTTATTATTTTATTGTGTGCTTGTTGTTGCATTGTACGGTAGGTAGATATTTAAAAAGTCCAACAATTATCATATTGGGTTGTCCATCCAAAGAAGTTAATGACATAACGTAAAATGCCAGCTAAAATAAAAATGAAAGAGTCGACATTTAGCATCCATGTGCATAGACAGTTAGAATCCAAGTTTTGGACAATTTCTAATAGTTCTAAACATTAATTGGTAAATTATTTTTGCTACATATACAAATGTACATTTTCGAACAATTGCTCACAAAATAATATATCTTACAAAAAACTACACATTTTAAAATTAAACATTTCGTGCGAGCTAGGGATGGCAGTATATCCTAGACCCGATCTAGACCTATTAGACCTGACCCAAATTAGAGAGTCTGGGTCCAATCAAATGAGACCCAACGGGTCTTATGCAGGACTGGATCGAAGGGATGTGGGCTTGGTGTGGTTCTGGGTCTGAAAAATTTAGACTTAAACCCGACCCAAGACCCATTTAAGACCCATTAATTTTTTTATAAAAAAAGTACCAAATGCAATTGGCTAAAGCAACTCTAAATTAGTAAGCCCTAAAGTCATTTTGCTTATTGGTTGTATAAGAAAAACTATTATGCTATGTTTGTGGACTTTTTCTTCATGGTTTATACTAAAATATTATTTTTGGTCTGTAAGACATAAGTAAAAATACTTAGTTATAGTATAAGTCGCTAGAATATATTTTTATTAAATATTATGTCTTCTAAATTCAATTACTTGTATTTAGAATGTGGTAATTCATGTTGGGATGTGAAAAAAATAATCTTTAATGTAAAAAGCAGTCAGGACAAGTCTAGGACCCATGGACCTGCTAGACCCACGGATCCGGGTATGGGTCCCATCTTTGCAGACCTAACGAGTCTGGGGTGGGTCTGGGTCCAGGTCTAAAAAAATTAAATGGGTCTGAGTCCAGATGGACCCAACCCAAACCCGACCCATTGCCATCCCTAGTGCAAGCCCATAGTCCCACTTCAAAGTTTTTATTGATGTAAACAATATAAAATTTCAGTCAGAAACGTAAATGATTAATGATTAATTGTTTAATTATTTTCTGAACTTTTGATAAATTCTGAACTTATTTACTGAACTTATTGTCAACTTATTCTGAACTAATTTTAAACTGAACTTATCTGAACTTATTCTTCTAAAAATAAGTTGAAGAGAACAGGCCCTAAGCCATCTTTCAAGGGTTAATGGCTAGTCTAATTAGCCTTACCATCTATTTTCATATAGTTAATCTAGTTAGACAAAAAGAGTAGCAACCTTAAACCTAGCTAGGATTCAGACTATTTTCATGTCCAAATTTTAGTCATTCTCCATTTTTGCACTAGCAAATTGGCCTAGCTTTTGGCATAAATCAATCACCCAAAAGTACAAAATGAAAGTCCTTTCAAACACATCAATGAATGCGTGGTGAGCAAGGGGAAACTATATAATTACAAGCATAAACAAGGGGAATGTCTAATACAACACTAATTAAGCTCATAGGAGCTAATCACACCCAAGCCAACAAGAATTAGCTACTAATCATAATGAAAACACAATAAAACCAATATTAACTAAGCTAAGAGCTAAGCTAACAGGCATGAGGTGGAGAAATAAACCTCATCTAACATGGATTAAATTAACTATTGAAGGAAAATCACAACAAAACTAAACATTTAAGGATTTTAAAAATATAATAATTCAAACATTGGGGTTAGTGGAAACCAATAATATGACCTGAAGAAATAGCCACCAATACCCAAAATTTGAGGATATTTACTTCCAATATTATAGAGTCTTTTTAGAATATATTTTTCAAAAAAAAAAAAAGATATTGCCTTTAAAACGAACAAACAGGTGAAATTCAAAGTGTCTAGATTCATTTTGAAGTTCAAATTTTATGAAAAACGTAATCTGAAATGACTCTCTGTACTATTAAAAATAAATAGCCTGAGAGTTTGGAGTGTTGGGGGCTATTTCTTAAAATTGGATTATTCGTTTCCATGCCTCCAAAGTTCAGGTAATTATACTCCAAAAATCCAACATTTAGACTACTACTGTGGCAAGATAAACAAGTATAAAACAATAATACATGGAAGGGAAAGAGAAAACTAAGGCTTTATTGATGCTGGAATGCTCCAAAGTTACAAGTCTTGAAGATAATCTAATTTCTCACCTAAGCCTAGCTTAAACCAATCTTATTCACCCCAGAAGTTGTTTAAAAGTCTAAGTAAAAACGCTAAACTAACCCCATAACCTAGTAGTACATAAAAATCCCCACAAAAACTGGCTTTTAAGGCATGAGTTGCGAGCATTCAATGCAGTTTTTCAGAGGGCACATTTCTGTGTCATATGACACAAGAAGCCCGTGTCCACTCCCTGGAAGTCAACCAAGACAACAGCAAATGCACACAGTAGCAGAAAATGAGGCACGCCCTTGACTATTGACACAACCTCATCATCCCACAAGACGCGGCAGTGTCTCTTGACGGTGGGTGGCCTGTGTCATGGACTGTGGGCAGCATCAAACGCTTAGCTTCGAGCTGCGCAGGGGAGCCAACAATTATAAATGCTCCGCTGCGTGTCCAAACATGCATGGCCTAGCATCAAGGTGAACTTCAGGGCCATAAAAGGCAACTTGGCATGAGCTTTCCGAAACACTAGCGACAAGTCGATGAGGGCATTGCAGATGGATCATGAATGTCCGAGAGGGCAACCGAAGCAACATGGCTTGAACTTTCGATGGTTGACTTGCCGATGTTTGACCTGTACCTCTGAGGCTTGACTAGCCGATGTTTGGCGATTTTTGACCAAGCTTCTCCCTACTTCTCCGGTTATGCTTATTCCTACAAAATGAAATAAAGCAAATAAAAAATCCAAAATGCATCATTATTTACGACCAACATTTAGGAGATGAAGGTTGTGACAATCATAAAATTGTCGCCCCAACAAATACCGCTACATAAATTTTTGCTCGTATTCGAGCAAAACAAAAGAAAACTAAGCTAAGAACCTAGCATTAATCGTATGCAACTAACGCTTTAATTAGACCCCTAGGTTACCCCTAGCGGACTAGTGGGCTCTTGTGAGTGTTTGCAGAAGATATTTTGAACAAAAATTTCGAGTCTAAATTAACTGGGACAGGAGATATTAAAAAATTTGATTTGTGTTGATTTCAGAAGATATGGATACAATCTCTTTATATTTGTCACAAGATGAAAAATAAATAATTCTTTTGATTCGATCTCCGATTTGTGCCTGAAAGAGAGCTAACTAGCTTGAATCTCGATCAAGTTGACTGATTTAACTTCTTTTGAATGAACTTGAATGAATTTGATATTGAAGACGGCCCAAGAGATTTAATCTCAATCAAAAGGAGTTTTCTTTGACCTATCAAGGTAGACAACACGTGCTTGATCATGAGATGCTTGTTGTTTCCTTCTAGAGGAAGGATGCTTGAGAGTTTAAGTCTTCAAAGTGCCCCTAGGAGTGAATAAGTTTTCGACCCTCCGAGAAAGGGAGAGTAATGTTTTATTTGTCGGGAAAGAATGCCCTACCTTTACTAGGGTTTGCGACTCATTTGTTTTTTTGGACCTTTGACTTGGCAGTGCAGTCTATTTAATAAAATAAATTCATTAAATTGACTAACTTGAAATAATAAATTTATATTAGTGCTATGATGTGGAACTTTTCATAATTTCCCCCTTGAGAATTGGCCGTGTCGTCCACTTTGGGGTGCTTAATGCGGCTGAGTCGAGAAATTTGAAAGTCAACAATTGCACAAAAACTTGTCTTATTGTCTTGTTGAGGACTCATGGCTTGACTTATCTTAAAAGCCAAGTCAAAATTTAGACTCAATAAAACAATTTGCTTTAAATAAAACTGGATGGTTGAGAATTTATTCGGAAAATTAAGATTTCCCAAATTTTTGCCCTTCAAGTTGCACTAGGAGACTGGGTTGGCAGGCACTTTGTGATCACCCGCGAAATATAATGGGAGGAAACGGCTAAGGATTTACTTGATTTGCTTGTGCTGTCCAAATCGCAATTGGCAAAGGAGGAAAACTCTTCTTTTTTATTTTTCCGAACGAGCAACTGGGTAACCCCTGCAGCCTCAGAAGCATTTGTGACATCATTCTGGATTACAAGCTTGAATTTTGTGCTGAAATTCACCTTTTGGATACAATAACGGGTTAACTTTGAATTCTCCTTAAGGTGAACTTCTCCAAGAGCAAACCTGACTTGATTATCGATTAACCTTCGAATGTTTGACCTTGATAGGTTCATCCACTTATTAGCCTTAAATTGTCTGAAGTTGAACTTCACCGAAGCTGAACTCGACTTGATTGTCGCTTCACTTTTGAATGTCTGACCCTAACGGCACATCAACAGGATAATCTTGAATTTTCTTGAGATGAACATCTCCAAAGGTAATCTTGGCATGATTATCAATCAACCTTTGAATGTACAACCTTAATGGGTACATCAACGAGCTAACCTTACATTCTCTTAAGGTGAACTTCCCCAAAGGTGAAGTTGGCTTGTTTATTAACTAGCCTTTGAATGTTTGGCCTTGACGGGTATATCACTGAGTTAACTTTGAAATCTCTGGAGGTGAACTTCTTCAAACGCAAACTTGGCTTAATTATCGATTAACACTTCTTCAAAGGCAAACTTGGCTTAATTATCGATTAACCTTTGAATGTATAACCTTTACAGATACGTTAATCGGTTAACCGTAAATCCTCTTAAGGTGAACTTCCTTGAAGATGAACTTGGTTTTACAATCTGTTAACATTTAAATGTTGAACTCTTCTGGGTACATCAATAGAATAACCTTGCACTTTCTAATAGAAAAGTTGACTTGATTTTTGATTAACCTCTAAACATCTCCATCAACATCTTAACTCAAATTCTCTAAAGACGAATTCCAAAAAATAAACTTGACTTAATTATCAGTTAAACTTTGAATGCCTCATTCTCCTGAGTACATCAATGGGTTGACCTTGAATTCCATAAAGAAGGCTTGCATTGGTCATTTGACCAACTTGAAGGAGGCGTGCATTGTTTATCTTAATAATGTGTTTTGGGCTAATGTTGCATGCACTTGACTATTTATGCGGTTGATATGTCCTTTTGCCATTCTTCTTTTTCTTTTTTTTTTTTTTTGTATGATGAGTGTTCACATAAGTCAAGGAATATTTTAAGCTTTGGTTAAAGCAACATATTCATCAAGGCTCTTAACCAGAAATAGATCAATATGGTTGGCCTTTATGTCTTACCTTCTTAGGTGCATCAACGGGTCAACCTTGAATTTTCTAATGGCGAACCTCACTTGATTTTCAGTTAATCTTCGAATATCTCGCTCTCCTAGGTACATCAACGGGTTAACCTTATAAATCTTCAAGGAAGGTTTACATCATTTACATGACTAACTTCAAGGATGCTATGCCGCCTAAGTCACCAACTTAAAAGAAAAGGCCATTAACTTGAATGGGAACGTCGCAACTGGAGGAGGGATAGTTATATTATCATTATCTCCAGGTTTGAAGGAGGGTGCTACATTGATATTGCTACCAACTTGAAGAATGAAGCCTATGTCACCAGTGCCTCCAACGCAAAGTGTGCTTGACAGTTTGTAAGTTAAACAATTTAAGAATTTACTTAGTCCCTTTGAGAGTCATAAGTTTTGATGATTTGAGGCCTATGAACTTTAACGAATTAGAAGTCTACCACTTTGGTGATAATTTAAGGTCTACTTAGATGGTTTGAAGCCTGATTTAGTGACTTAAGAGCACGTTTGATGACTTAGCAGTCTTGTATTATGATGACTTAAGAATTTTGACTATGCTGAATTAGGAGCCTTTAAATTTGATTACTTATGAGTCTTGAACTTTGAAAACTTGGGAGTCTTTAACTTTGACAACTTCAGAGTTTCTAACATTGCTGACTTAGGAGTCCTAGATCTTGATGACTAGATAGTCTTCTAGTTTGTTGTCTAGGAGTCTGGAAACATTAGTGATTTGGGAGTTTGCAAGTTTGTTGACCTCAGAGTCATAGTAATGACTTGAAAGTCGAAGACTTTTTGTGACTTAAGAGTCTTAATTTTGCCTGATAGTTTAAAATTTTGAGAGTTATTCAACTTCTCGTATGATTTTCAAGTTAGCAACATTCATGACTTGATAGTTTACTATCTTAGTTCACTTTAATGACTCGTGAGTCATTGGATAACTTCAAAGTTTTCAATTTTTGTTAACCTGAGAATCATCGAGAGATAGCTTAAAAATGCTCTACTTGTGGGCTTCCAAGACTTCACATGTTATAATGCAATTACATTGGCCTGGAAGTCTTTGATGTTAGACTTGATAGTCTTTAGGTGACTTGAGAGTTTGCCCCCTAAACTTTAATTTTGGATGGTACTTTTACTGAAGTATTTCTAATATGATCTTGATAGATGATTAATCAGCATCTTCAAGATCTTCTTTGTTTAATATGATTTTTTCTTCCATCACAAGTTACATGACTGGCTTCTTGAAGGCCTTGCATTTCTCTAAGTGATGACTGATAATCCTATTATACTTACAGTATTTAGGGTCATTAGTTCTTCTAATTTCATTGAGGTGCTGTGACTCTAGGAGTCCTATAAGTCTTTTTTTAAGAAGCTTCTCAAGAATTTTGGGTGCATCAGATTCAAAATAGGCACATTCCATCTCTCCAGAGTCTCTAAGCACGGAGCTTCTATTTCTTGATAATGCCATGGATTCATCATTATTGAGTCCTTTTCTTTATTAGGTAATTATAATCTCCACATCATGAACTCGTGTTGCTAATTCTTGCAACATCTTGGGCTTGTTCACTTGTAAAGCATACAATATATCCCAATGCATCTCTTAAGCACACATCTCAATAGCAAAACACTTAGATAACTTATCATTATAGTCCACTCAGAGAGAGCACGCCAACAATTAATATAATCATTAGTTAACTCATCGTTTTGTTGCCTGGGGTTAGCTAATTCTGTCACGCTGACTACACATCCCATGTTATAGAAGTGATTCAAGAACTCATTTTTCATTTTCCTCCAACTATCAATGTATCCAGCAGTAAGGCCTGTATACCAATCGAATGCTATACCTTTAAGAGATCACACAAATTGCTTCATCGAGGTCACCTTCTGTGCCAGTGTCATCAGTCTCGATAAATTGTGCCATATGGTACTTAGGGTTTCCCTTGCCATCAAATTGTTGGAAGTTAGGTGGTTGATAGCTATGACGCATATGAATTGCATCGATCCCCTTTGTATTAGGTTTCTCATGCAAGTGATTTTTGTGAGCATCTCCTCCCAAATGGGTTTTTACTACACTAGCTATCAAGTTTTGAATTTGTTTAACTAAGATTGAGCTTAAGTTTGAATCATTCTTTAGTTTGTGTTCATCATCAGACTATTTGTTATGATTGGAGTCTTTGTCAGAATCTTGGCCGCTTGACCTTTTGTTGGAGGTTTCAGATGTCTGCTATGCCAGTTTTTGGCCAAATCAGCAATCTGTTTGTGTTTGACACTTGATTTGAGCATCCTTTTTTGCATTTTCCTTTGATAGTCAATCCATCATGGCCTTCACGTGTGCTAGTTGTTCCTGTAAGTTGGCGGCCTTTATCATCGTGACTAGCATGGCGATAGTGTTGGAGGATTCAACTTAAACTAGTGAGAAAAGTGAATCCCTTGGAGATGCTAGTAAAGAATCGCTACTACCATAGCCATCATCCTCCACACCAAAAAGGCAGGAATAGTGTAGGCTTAAAATTCATCCAGTTCACAAGGTAGAGTATTCGTTATATTGAAGAAACAAAGAGATTTTGGTTTAAAATCAAGCAAACATAACAAGCAGCTTGATTGACTCCATCAGCAGACTACTTGGAGCCAAAATTTTTATTTTTGTGCTACTGAAAAGTTGGAGCTACGACTTGTTGCTTTAGAGTGATAGAGCCAGTAGCTTTAGTCAAGCTCTTAATCATCACTTAGTGTTTCGATTGTCATATGCAATACTTGTATTTGTGAATTCTTCAGATGCGGATCCGAAACTCATCTTCTTTGAAAGTTGATGGATGATGTTCTTGGTAGCCATGTCTTCTTTCAATGAGTATAGGACTGTTTTTTCCCGGAGAAGGAGATGGGAGGCACAGTTGGTCCAACTGAGTGTGTCAAAAACTTGTTAACACAAATTTCAAGTCTAAATTGAATAAGACAAGAAATATGAACAAATTTGATTTGTATTAATTTTAGAGGATATGGGTACACGCTCAGTATACTTGTTGTAAGATGAATAAATCATTAATTCTTCTTATTCGATCTCCAGTTTGTACTTGAAAAAGGACCGACTACCTTGAATCTCGATCCAATTGACTAATTTGACTGCCTTTGAATGAGCTTGAATGGATTTGATATTGAAAGAGGGATTAAGAGGCTTAATCTCAATCAAGAAAAATTTTCTTTGACCATCGAAGGTAAATGATACATGCTTGAGATACTTGTTTTCACATTTTGGAGAAAGGGTGCTTGATAATTTAAGTCTTCAGAGTGCAACTAGGCTGAATAAGTTTTTGACCCCTGGAGAAAGAGGGAGTAATGTTCTATTTACACGGAAAGAATGCCCCTCCCCTTAGTAGGATTTGCGACTCATTAGTTTCCTTCGGCCTTTGACCAAGCAATCCATTTAACTGGTGACTTAAGTTAGTTTGACTGTTGACTTAGTATTTATTTCAGTTATGACTTGGTAATCCTTTAATAAAGTAATTAAATAGGCTAATTTAACAAATAAATTTATATTAATTTTCTGATGTGGCACTTTTTATTATTTTTTAGTGCCAACAGCTACACCTATAAAATCTTTGAAATGTTTTTGGACTTTCTCAAAACCAAAGGTTATATACAAGACAAAGGGGAGAATATGTATGCATTAACAGATTTAATCACCATAACAAGATGGCTAATAATATATGGACAAGTAAAACACACAGTAAAAAGACACTTATGCTGTAATACATCCCAACTCTAATTTTTCACACCATGCAACACTGTGACATGCCATGTCTATCTTGGGGCAAAGTGCTAAGTGTATTAGCTGTTAATCTGGGCTAAAATTGGGCCATATATCATCTTTGTTAGGTTAGCGAACTTCTTTTCTTTAGATGATCAATCTCACGTTTCTCTTCTTTTTGCTTATTTTTTTATTAGCTTCTATCCTATTGCTTCTTAGCCCATATTTATAGCTCTAAGCTTATTAGGCCTTAAGCTCCTTGGGGAAAATCTTAAAACATATTTTTACTTCTTCCCCAATTAGGTGTTTTATTTATATGTGCAACGCACTTATTTAAGTGCAAATAGAGGTGCTAGAGTTCAGCTGTCATACACACTCTTGTTTTTCTTTTTTCCCCCACTTGTTTTGAAGGTAAGGCTAGACGTCATCTTACTAAGTAACGTGTGCTCAAACAAAACTTTCAACAATTAACACCATGAGTCAATGTTCAAATATACATAATAAGCACAAAATCACAAAATGTGAGATAGGGTTATTATGAAAATTTGAAAACTACACCATATATAAGTACTTCATCAAACATATTATACCTATACACAAGCTAGCAAACATGCCATTAGACGTTAAAAACCAATCAAAATGGGGTGAAGATCTCCAAAGCCAAGAAAGTGCATTAACAAAAACTAGAAAAAATTTCACAATACTATGTACATAGGTATATGACTTTCCACCCCTACACCTAAATCGTACAATTTCTTCATTGGGAGGCAAGGAGTCACGGCTCACCATAAAACATAGATATTCACAAAATAAAGCGCACTTGGCCACAAAACCAACATATATTTAAAAAACCAACTAGAAAAAACACATATTCACAAAACAAAGACCACACTGACAAATATATACAAGCAAACATCATCAACAACAAAACATGAAAAAAGATACAGAAGGCAAACAATTATGATCTTACCATCAATCACCTAAACAATGTACAAAACTTCATCCTCAAAATCAATCATCAAAAAAAAAAAAAAAATACAAACCTAATATCCACAACTAAATGGAAAAAATAAAATATAAAAAGAATAAGAGAGATGAAACAAGTATACTAGGTTAGGTGTCGAGTGCTCCTAAGCGAACACCCCCTCTATATGGTGCTATGAGGGGTTAGATGAGCATCAGCCACTCCTCTTGTCTCTCAAGACTTGGGTCTCTAACTCAAAAGCCACTGGAGCTCTCAAGAGCTTATTATATGCCGATGCATGCATCTCATAGTGCCGTAAGTAAGGGAACACTAATAATGATATAGTGAAAATAGTTAGTGCTCTTTTAAACTCACCAAATGCCTGGAAAAAAAATGGCCAAGATGATTAAAAAGAAAGTGATCCACATGATTTCCTAGGCGTGCTTTCCAGGCATGCATGAGAAAGTTCAATAAAGGGATCTTCCTTCAAATGTCACCTAGGGACTCATGAAGTACATGCACATGAGAGGGGTTAGTGCAACGTATAGGAGATGAAATAGGGGACAAATTAAGTGTCTTGGTGAAAATGTGGTCTAGAACCTCAATGCTAGAAGCAGCACCAACAACCACACCATCATCAAAGGACTCCCCTTGGACAATCAAATAAATATTCCTCAACACTAGACAACACCACTACAAAGCTTACCTATCTCTAAACATGTGCACTGATGTAAAGTGAGGAGAAAAGTTAAGATTGATCGAGACATTAGCAGTAGTGCCTAGGCATGCTAAGTGAGGATAGAGCAACTAATGGTAATGGAGTAAAGGGATGGTCGATCAGTTCCTCTAGGTTAATCAAAGGTGTACCAACAACAAAATCATACTTTAAGCAAGGAGATGACTCACCATCATTGCATAAGGTAACCTCAAGCCAAGCAAAAGCTAGACTAGGTCTGTCTCACACAATAGGGAACACTTCCTATTCTCACTAACAAAGTGCTCATATCGCTCATTCAGTGACTCTACGATGGTATTAAGTCTAGCATAACATTCTTCAAAAACATCATAATGGAGATAACAATTTTCATCATGGTGTATAGATCAACAAGGATGAGGTTAAAGAGAAGATTAAGAAGGCCTTAAAGAAGATGTCCAATGGAAAGGTTGAGGGACTAGACTAAATATTGGTGGAAGTGTTAAAGTGTTTGGGTGAATAGGGATTAAAGTGGCTAGCAGAGCTTTTCAATGTTATTTTAGAACTGTAAGACGCCCAAAGAATAAAGGTTTAGTACACGCATCCGACTGTGCAAGAACAAATATGATATTTAAGATTGCAATAACTATAGAGGTATAAAGCTGCCTAGTCACACTATGAAGTTATTGGAAATGGAGATTGTGAGAATGTTACGAAAGTATATTTTAATATCTGAGAAGCTGTTCGGTTTTATACCAAGTGCATCAACCACAGAGGCAATTAACATCCTTAGAAGCTCATGGAATTGTACAGGGATAGGAAGGGACGTTCATATGGTGTTCATAGACCGGAAGAAAGCTTATGATAGAGTGTCATGTGAAGTGTTATGGAGATGCTTTAAAAAGAAAAGAGTGTCGCTTGTATATATTCGAATTATTAAGGATATGTATGAGGGAGTTCGGATGATCGTTAAGACATTGGGAGGGGTCACCCATGACTTTTCCGTTGATATTGGTCTTCACCAAGGTTTTGCTTTAAGCCAAGTTCTTTTCACTTCAATTGTGGATGAACTTGCAAGAGGAATTCAAGATAAGTTACCATGGTGTACATTATTTGCGGATAAAACTATTCATGTCAATGTGAGCAGAGCTAGACTTAAGAATAAGTTGGAACAGTGGATGGAAACATTTAAGTCTAATGGTTTTAGATAATCAGATTGAAAATCGAGCATCTAAAGTGTGGTTTCAGTGGAAGAGAGGAGGATGAAGAGGAAGTCACCATTGTTGGAATGGCGATACCACGTCGAAAAGTTTAAATATCAAGGCTCGGTCATTCAGCAGAATGGGGATAGTGATGAGGACATTAGCCAACGTATAAAAGTGGGCTAACATAAATAAAAGAATGCTTTAGGCGTGCCATGTGATAAGAGGATGCTTGTAAGATTAAAAGGCAAAATTTATCTCATGTTAGTTAGACCTGTTTTGTTAAGGTGGCCCCCATAGAATATAAGATGAGAGAGACTAGACTCCAATGGTTTAGTCATGTGAAGAGAAGGAGTATGGCTGTCCTATGAGGAGATGTAAGAAGATTAATATCCTAAAAAGTAGAAGAGGTAAGACACGACCAAAACGGAGGTTGAATGAGGTGATTAGACAAGACTTGAAATTTTTAAGGCTGATAGCAGACATGGCTTAGGATAGAAGTCTATGGCGAGATAGGATTCAAGTATTAGATCGTATAGACAACTAGCTTCATAGTTGCCCTTTGTTTACTAGAGTAGGGAATGTTGTTGTACGATATGGGAGATTTTCTTATTTTTTGTCTGTTGTTGTTTGTATACAGCTAATACCTTCATTTGGGAAGAGTAAATATTAGCTTGCTTACGTACGTACCTTTGTTTATTAAGGTATGGTACTTTCCTATTATGTTGTACTTGTGTTTTACATACTTACTGCCACCTGTTTCATTAGTATTTCTTAATTCATTTCCTGCTACTTTTCTTTAGTTTCATCTTTAAAATATTTTCATAAATTTCTCTTTTTATGGATCTCTTGGATTTAGTCTCCCTACAGGTAGGGATATTTGTAGAGGTAAAACTGTCTACATCTGGATCTCCTCATACCCCACAAAAGTGGTACCCATACTTAAAGGTGGTAGTGGTGTTATTTTGTTGTTCTATAGATCGACAGTGGGAGCACATAATGTGAGAAACAAAAATATGTGATGGCTTGGATCCCTAAATTAATCTACATGAGGCGACTGAGTGTGCAAATCATAGGTAGGATTAGGCACAAAAATAGCTCACAAACACTCTTATTTTACCATGGATACCAAGCCAAAGGCTAGAATAAGTCCTACGTGTCACCAACTTATAAGGCATAATGGCCACAATAACTCATGGACTCCAAGATGACTTGAGTCTCATAAGTTATACACTTAGGCACAACTTTGCATATTTCCCATTTTTCATACATGAAATGTATAAATTTGAAATCATTTATTTCAGACAAGTATTGCCAAAACAGTTCATGCCCCAATTGAGGAAAATGGAAAATAGGCATTGTCTTTCAAAGTTTTTTAAATTTTTTGAATTTTTTTGTTATATTTTTCAGAGGCATAGTCTTTAATGCTCAAGTAAACTTCTATGTCCAAAAGCATTAACTCTCTGAGAACAGAGCTAAAACGCAGTATAAAGAATTAAGTTTTACAATTTCTAGTACTAGCAGGGCATGACGTTGTTGTCGTTAGCTTGCAAATAAGGGTCGTCATGTGTGACTGGTGTTCCAAGTACTGAGGTCAAGCGAAGGATTCAGCTAGGTGATCTAAAAAGAGTGAAATAGAGGATTAAACTAATCTAACAAAGGTTAAAGAAGGAGTTAACTTTTTATTTCACTATGTAATCGGTCAACGAATTGAACCTAGCGCTTGACCTACTCAAGCTACACAAGCAATTAGGAATGGTCACTTGCAACAACAAAGCTCACCTATGCCCTCTTTCAGTAGTCAAAGACCAATCTAATTATGCTAACCACCTACTTTCATAGGGTTAGCTAATTGCACCATAAGAATATTAACTTCAGACCTAGTTAAGATTTGAACTATTTTCTTGTCCGAATCCTGGTCATCCTCTTTTGCCACCCTAGCAAATTAACTTTATCTTTCTTCATAAGTCAATCACCTTAAAATATGGACAAAATCCCTTTTAAACACTTCATCTAAGCATGATGAGCATGAGAGAAATTGGATAATTACAAGGATAAACATTTCATCATAAAGGCTAATCACAATTGAGTCCAATAAAACACAAAGTTTGGAAGACAATTGATAAGCCTCTATTTTCGCCATACTTTAGCTCATATCTAATTGCCTTATGTTAGATCTTGATGAGAAAGGGCCAAACTTGTCTTTTTCAGTCCATATTATGCTTTGTAAGTGGGTTTTCTTATTTTTAGGAGTTTGTGCCAAGAAGATGAGAAAAGCACTAGTTTTGATGGAAAAAAAAGTCATAGGGACGTGTTTGGAGGTAGAAAAGAGGTCCTATGAAGTTTCTAGGGCCAAAAAAGCAAGTCTAAAGGCCAAAGAGAGTGTATAACTGGTCGTGCACAATGGCACAACCATACAAAAATCCTGCAGTGAAGACCCGGCTTCCCAAAGCTGCACACGACTGCCAATGCTGAAGTGCACAACCGTGTGTGGGGTGTACAGGGACGTATGCATTGAAACAGGGTCATGCATTGACGCACGGTCATGCATCTTCCCCGTTTTCACATTATTTAAGTAGATTTCGAACTTTGTTGGAGGCATCTTGGAGACCATGCTAGGAACTTCTCCTTTAGTAGTTTTTACTGTTTCTATTAGCCATCAACACTCCATTAGGGGGAGAATAACTTAGGTAGATTAGTGTATATCATGCACAAGATTGTAGATTTTGTGATTTAAGACTAAGTTTCTGTTCTCCCTTACTCTCTTTGATTTTATGCTTCTTTGCTTTATTTACTAGTTTATCAATTCTTCGCTTTGATTTTCTTTTGGATGTTTAGTTGTCATTAAAGTTGTGATCCTTGATTGTGATTAGCCCCTAAGATGGCCAGTTAATCATGTTTAAACCTTAGCCTACCTTGTTTATGTTTGGATTTAGGGTTTTCTCTCATGCTTACCAATTTGATCAATAAAATACTTGAAAGAGTTTTTATCTGGGTTTTGCGGCAATTTGCTTGTGATGAAAGGTGAGGTTGACTGTTTAGTGCAGACAGAGAGGATAACTAGTGTTTGGACATGAAAATAGTGTAGACCCATCTAGGTCAAGGATTGCTACTGTTGTAGTTTGGTTGGGCTGACCCCATGAAAATAAGTGATTAGAACAATTAAACTAGCCTTCAACCTTTGAAAGAGGGCTTAGGTGAGTTTTGATGGTGCGATCGATCATCTTTGAATACTAGAATAACTTAGGAAGGTGAGGGTTTGACTTGATTAGTTGGTTTGTCTTGGGCTTAATTACAATTAAAGTCTTCTTTGTTTATCTTAATAGTTTGGTTCTACTTTCTATCAATCTTTATTCTGCCTAGATTGATATGTTTTAGTTGGCTCTGGTACTTGAAAACACAACTCCCTGTAAATATAATCCATACTTGCTAGTTGCTAGCTACAGCTACAACATGTACTTGTGGTGAACTTTTTTGAGCCAATTTTTAGTACCACTATCGGGGCGTTGTTGATTTTCAATATTGAAGCTTACTCAGGCATTCGAGAATAGGCTTTTAATTAGGAAAAAAAATTATTAAAATTACAAAACTAAAAATTTACCAAAAAAAGGCTATTTTCCTTTTTCTCCAGTTTGAGCATGAGCCTTTTTGGCAATTTTTGTCTAGATCGAATGATTATCATGCTTAATATGTGCTTTTCATGCATAGAAATTAGAAAATATGTGAAGTTGTGCTTGAGGAAATAACTCATAAGAAGCGAGCTATATTGGAGCCTATGAGCGATGGTCTTGTGATCTAAATATTTATGCAATATGGGATTGTTTTGAGTCTTTGGCTTGGCATCAATGGCAATCTAAAGATGCTAGTGAGTCTTTTGTGTGCCCTTCCCCCAACCTCTATGATTTTTATGCTCAATCTCCATGTGTTGATCAATTTAGGGATTCTTATCATCATCATCCTTGTTATGCTCATGACGTGTGCCCTAATTGTCAATCTTCTCATAATGATGTGAATTCTTATCCTTATTATGTGATTTCTGATGAAAATTTTGTCAGATTGAATAACATGATAGAGACAATGAATGAGCAAAATGTTATGTTTCTAAATTATTTATGGGAAAATCACTTATCACATGAGACCGACCTTAGCTTACCTTCTTCTAGACCTGAGGTTAGTTTGTGTGATGATAACGAGTTGTCCTTTCCCCTAGAGTCTAATTTTGTTGTTGAAACAACTTTGATTGATTTAGAGAAAGTGATTGTTGCTCCATCCTCACTTAGCACCACTAGAGACATTATCGAGGGTGTCTTGACTTCACCTAATTCTCTCCTCCCTTTGGCTCAGTTCAAGGGTTTCAAGATAGATGAGCCATTTAGGGATGACATCAGTCCTTATAATAAGGATGATTCACTTTCTTGGTCAGAAGAGCTTGTATTGGTTGAGTAATATTTAGAGGAGACCCCTTTAGAGCATTCGCTTGAAGATGATGTAGTTGTTGGTGCCTTTGCTGGCCCTAAGTCTAGGGATCCCATTCTTATTGAGGTCTTTGACTTTGTTCTTATCCCATCGCCCTTACTCCCTATCACACCCCCTATGTGCATGGATTATGTGCATCCCTAGATGATTTTAGGGGGTATGTTCCCTCCATGGACCCTTATTCTGCATACCTAGATGACATGCTTAGAAAATCTGTAAACCCCTTTTCTTCATCACTTTTTCAATTTTTCTCTGACATCTAATAAGTTTAAGAGGGGGCTAATCTTTCTTTGATGTATTTGCATTAGTGTTCTCTTAATTATACTATTATGAGATGCATGCACGAGTACATGATAAGCTTATGAGAGCTTTGACGACGTCTGACCTAGAGACCCGTGTCTTGAGTGATGCAGAGGAGTGGTCAATGCTCCTCCTACCTCCCATAGCCTCGTCTTGATGAGATGATAGTTTAGGTGTACTCAATACCTAACCTAGTAAATTCATTTCCTTTTTTCTATTTATTTATTTTTATTTTGTATAGATCTTTTCCCTTTTTTTTGTTTGTCCCTTATTATTGCATATGTATTATTGTGGATTTGTTTTATATACATATGTGTTTTATTAGTGTGGTAACTCCTTAACTCCTAATGAGGATATTAAGAGATTTAGGTGTGGGGAGGAGAAGCCATGCTTCAAACTTATGAGGAAGAAAAAAAAGAGAAAAAATTTTTCGAAAAAAATTATTTTGAGCAGTTTTGGGGCATTTTTACTGTTTTGAATGACTTTGATCCCTTGTACCTTGACTGTTAGCTCTACATAAGTATGATGTGCATGATAGATCTTTGTCCTAATTGTGTCATTCTACCTTATTCTAACCCCGATTGTTCATTATAGCTACACAATCCAATCCTTATTTACATATACTTCATCATTATCTTAGAGCCTTAGTCTTCCATGATTGACTCTCTCACGTGGTTCTATACATAATTATGTTTGTTTTCGCTTTCAGAAAAGCAAAAACAAAACCAAAAAATAATTCAAACATCAAAAAAACCAAAAAAAAAAGGAACTACAGTTGGAAATGATAAGTTTCCCTTTAAGTCATGCGCTACTTGGTGCCACCCTTTGAAGCAATACTGTTACTGGAAAAGCTTACTTTCCAAGTCGGTATGTTAAAAATATAGTTTGTGTCAATCAAGTGGGATTGAGTCAGATTCTGATAAGCCTAACTCTTAGGATGATGATCCACTTGAACACCAACCACTAAGATGGATTCAAAGTTTGATATACTATGGGGTGAAAAGTTGGTGTTTTAATGTCATCCATAGGGATTAAGAGTCTTGATGTGTACATTCTATTTATATGCAAGACAATATCTTTCTTATAAGAGTGATGTGGTTGGTTTGAATGTGTATAGTTTTCTACCTTGTATATTTGTGTTTTGGTTGTAAACTCAGAAAAATTTTCTTTTTTTTTTTTGTCTTTCACTTTTTGTTTCTCTTCTTCAAGATTTCATGGGATATCTTTACCTCACTTGTCCACCTGGGGGAATCAAGAGGTTTAAAGGCTTGTTGAATATACTAAATGTAATTGTGATTTTTATGAAATGAGCATGGTCCTTAGGTTAGTTTTTCTTTATTTTGCTCGAGGACGACCAAAAGCTTGGTGTACGGGAGTTGACAAACCTCTACTTTGACTTCATTTTAGCCCCTATTTGATTCCTTTTTCTTACTAGTTTTATAATGGATCTCGATGAGAAAGTGTCAAATTTGTCTTCTTCGGTCCACATTATGGCCTATAAGCGATTTTTCTTATTTTTAGGAGTTCTTCCTAAGAAGATGAAAATCAATAGTTTTGATAGAAAAAAAGGTATTGGGGACGTGTTTTGAGGTGGAAAAGAGTCCTATAAAGTTGCAAAAGCCAGAAAAGCAAGTCTAAAGAGCCAAAAAGAGTGCATGGCTGGTCATGCAAAATGGCATAATTATGCAGAAATCCTGCAGTGAAGACCGAGTTTCGTGAAGCTACATATGATTGCTAGTGCTGAATTGCACGATCATTCATACAGTGCGAGGGTACTCGTGCACCGAAGCACGGCCCTGCATCTTCCTAGTTTTTGCATTATTTAAGCAAACTTCGGACTTTATTGGAGACATCCTTGGAGACCATCTTCTCCTTTAGCAGTTTTTAGGGTTTCTATTAGCAAAAAAAACTCCATTAGAGGGAGAATAACTTAAGTAGATTAGCGTATATCATGTACAAGATTATGCTTTTCGCAATTCAAGGCTAAGTTTCTCTTCTCCCTCTCTCTCTCTCTCTCTCCTCCCCTTAATTTCATGATTCTTGCATTATTTACTAGTTTATTAATTCTTTGCATTGATTTCTTTTGGAGGTTTGTTGTGATTAAAGGTGTGATATTTGATTATGATTAGCTCCTATTATGGTTAGTTGATCTTGTTTAAACTTTAGCTTATCTTGTTTAAGCTTAGATTTAGAGGTTTTCTCTTACACCCACCAAGTGTTCGATGAAATGCTTGAAGGAGTTTTCATCTAGATTTTGGGGCATTTAACTTGCGCTGGAAGGTAAGGTTGAGTGTGGGTAGAGAGGATAGCTAGTCTCTAGACATGAAGATAGTTCAAATCCTGGCTAGCTCAAGGATTGCTACACTTGTGGTTTAGTTAGGCTGAGCCTCTAAAAATAGGTTGTTAGAATAATTAAACTGGCCTTCGACCTTGAAAGAGAGCTCAGGTGAGTTTTGATGGTGCAACTAATCATCTTTGAATGCTAGCATAACTTGGGAAGGCGAGGGTTTGACTTGATTAGTTGGTTTATCTTAGGTTTAATTATAATTGAAGTATTCTTCATTTGTCTTAGTAGTTTAGTTCTACTTTCTATCACCTCTTATACGTCTAGATTGAGATGCTATTTGGCTTTCGTACTTAGAAATACAACTCCCTATAAATATGACCCACTTACCGGTTGCTAGATACACCTACATCATGCACTTTCGGTAAATTTTTCTGAACAAGTTTTTGATTTCACTACCTAATCTGTCAACTACTTGGACCTAGCCCTTAACCTATTCAAGCTATACCAGTATTTAAGAATGGTCACTTGCAACGACAAAGCTCACCTAAGCCCTCTTTTAGTAGTCAAACATCAGTCTAATTGGGCTAACCACCTCTTTTCATGGGGTTTGCTCATTGAACCATAAGAATTGCAACTTTAGGCCTAGTTAGGATTTGAACTATTTTCATGTCCAAATCCTCATCATCCTCTTTTGCGACGCTAGGGAATTAACATTATTTGCTACCATTACAATCACTCAAAAACATGGATAAAATCCCTTTCAAACATTTGATTAAAACATGATGAGCATGATAGAAATTGGCTAATTGTGAGCATAAACATTTCTTCATAAAGGTTAATCACAATCTAGGCCAATAAAACTAAAAGTTTGGAAGATAATCTAACCTATTCTCACCTACTTGGCTTAAACTAAATTTGTACACTTCAAAAGGGGCTTTAAGAGTGTAAACAAATAACTCTAAACTAGTTTTCCAAAAACAAACCCCTAAAAATTCCCTCAAAGATTCTTTTTAGAGGAATGAGTCACGAGTGTTCGCTACAACTATTGGAAAAACATAGCTGACATACAATATAGGCTACCCATGTAAGTTTCCTAGGATAACATCGAATGCACACAACAATAGGAAAGAGGGACATGCCCATGTACATTAACATGGCTAGCCCATGCCTTGGACTATAAGCAGCATCCATCTTTTGGCTTCAAGTAGCATGGGTAGAAAGTTATGAACATTTCACCAAGCTCTGAACATCCTTCGTCTATCGATAATGCACACTATGGTTGCGAAAGGTAGCTTGCCATGAACTTTTCAAAACACTAGCAACAAGTCCATGGAGACATTGCGAGTGGTTCATGGAGAGTGCCAAAGTAGGCAAGAGAAGAAACATTGCTTGAACTTCCAAAATCGTAGTGGGTATAAACGACATAAGTGTCTAAGATCCTTGCAGATAGTCATGATATGTAGCAGAAGGTTCATTAGTGGTCACTGCAATGGCATACCTCCAAGGTTTGACTTGCCAAGTTCTGATATTTTTCAGTAAACTTCCGGCTATTTGTCTAATTATACTTATTCCTCAAAAATGAAAAGAAAGAAAGCAAAATTCTAAATAGATCATAAATTATTGTAAATTTTATGTGATAAAGGGTGTGAAAAATCATGAGATAATTGGTGCAATAGCTGGTTTTACTGGGTTGCTTGCTAATGTTATTGTTATTGTTGTTGTTGTTGTTGTTATTATCATCATCGCCGCCAATTTTGTTGGAAAATAGGAGCGGAAAGGAGCAGTTGAGTCATCCCAATGACATACCTGGGAAAGAGGAATAAAGATAAGTGGAGGTTAGGTGTTCCCTTAAGTTGGCCCAACTAATTCACTCTGAAATTCAGTGCAATTTTAGTATAGTAACCCTTGATAGTCTTTTTACTTTTTTACAGTGTGTTCTTCTGACAAAATCTAGGAACACACCAATGTTCATATTTTGCCCAAATCCATAGTTATTAACTTTTTAGTGACTAAAAGTCCATAACCATTTTTGTCAAACACTAACAAAAAGGGCATCACTTTTTTATTAACCCCTAAATCGGAGGCACAATCAAAAGGGACATGGGTTTGATGAAAGAAGGTTTTTGAAGATGGGGTTCTCGATATTGTAGGGACCCTCTTCCTCTGCTGGTTAAAAAAAAAATCAAAGAGCTAGGTTAGGGAATGAAAGTACAACACCAGGTCCAAATGTATCCTGATGCCGCCTATCATCAAAGACAGCATAGGTTAGTAATTACTTAAAGATAAAAGATTGTAATAAATCCAATGAAGAAAAATAAAAAGAAAGGGTATAAAATTACAATAATATTATTGTAAGTGAGACTCTAAATTAATTAAAACTTACATCCTGAATTAAAAACAACTCAATAACAAGAGAAAGCGGGTAAGAGGAAGAGGAAGAGAAAGCGAAAAAGTTCTTAGGTTTACGCCCTATGTTAATCCGAGTAATTAACTCGAGAACCTAGTAAAATTTTAGCATTTTAACCCTCTATAGGTTCTCTAGCCTTTCTGATGTGTCTTTTGAATTATGTCTTAAACCATTGAGATGGCCCTCTATTTGTACAGAGTGAAGCAACAAACTCTAGGTCAATTTAGAGAAAAATTTTAGAAATTTCATTTTGTCTCTTATTAGCTAAAAATCTATCTAATAAAAGGGTTATCTATTAAATGCATGAGAGACGTAGAAATTAAGGAGACCTAGGGGCATGATAGAGTCTAGGCATGACAACCATGATAGAACTGGTTAGGCCCCTAGATCAATTAACATGACTAGGTTCTGGCCAGGATAAGACTAGATGACTTTGGAGATCAACTGCTTTACAAACTAGGGTTTAGGTTGTTATGTTCACCTGAAGTCCAACACAGAGGTTTTAGGTTCATCATTTACTTCGAACATTATAACATGCGTGGAGAGTACAGTCGACTTATTCCAACACGATCTCTGGCTAATGTAGAGTCCTTGTCACACTCGGACAGAACTACTTCATCATGTTTATGCTTTGCACACAACAGTAAGGCAGGTCATTGTTTCAAGTCAAGTTAGAGTTCCTATCAACTATTTTGTCAATGGTAGTGAAGCAATTTTTATTCTTTCATCCTCAAACCATGAGTTGGATTACTGTTCATGCACATCGTAGATACCCACCAAACCAACTAGAGGTGTTAGC
The DNA here is from genome assembly GCA_029747015.1 of Carnegiea gigantea. Taxonomy (NCBI): domain Eukaryota; kingdom Viridiplantae; phylum Streptophyta; class Magnoliopsida; order Caryophyllales; family Cactaceae; genus Carnegiea; species Carnegiea gigantea. Next base: position 66,265 of record JAKOGI010000916.1, on the reverse strand, counting down.
TGATAGCAAAAATCAATGCATGGTAATGGGCGATAGAAGTGACCACTCGGGTTGAGAAGCACCAATTTGATATATACAATCTACAACGTTTCTTTGCCGAGGTCGAAATTATGGCTGGGTTAGAATCGGCTATGGCAAGTTTGGAAAATCTTCAGCAATAGATCCAGTTCAGGCAGATGAGATTTATATGCTGGAGAATCATCTAAAGCCCACTATAGTGGTATCATCATGTAATGTGGGGTTTCAGCTAAAGGCCAACTCTTTGGGGAGCCTAAAGAAATCAAAAGGCTTCAATGGGGGACCATCAATGCATTTATCAAGTAGCTATTGACTATCTAGGATAGAGGAAATACCAACACAAGAATATGATGAAAAGCTTCTACAGTTATTTAGAAAGGCTTGGTAAGGTTATCGGAGGCTTAATTAGAGAGGTTCAACAACAAGATACTCTTTTTCGTTACTGGAACATCTCAGGCTAATACCCTCTCTCGCTTTACTAGCTGACTTTAAAAAAAAAAAAAGAAAATCATGTATTGAAGTGAACTTGATGCCAAGTTTCCTTGTGCGAATTAAAGTTATCTTTTCTAGGGCCTCTTCTTTTCGTTGGTAATTGGTATATAAGCATTTATCAACTCTTTCCCATAATTTTTAGTCCTTGTTAATCTTTACTAGTCATTACCGATTATCCTAGAAAAATTCATATGCTTTGCAAATCCTTTTCAATCCTTACTGATCTTCAACATTTTTTCAGATTGATACCCACTCTTTCGAAAAAATTTTCCTGCTCTTCCTAGCTAACCTTTCCTTATCTGTATTCTCACTAGTTATCCCCAAAAATTCCAGTACGCACTCTTTAAGCGAGAACCAAACAAATCTGGAGATGATCGTTGCCAAGATGAAAAGAAGAAAGAGTGCAGTTGTCACATAATAGTCAACAACATTGATCACCTCACTACACAATGAAGTTTAAAGAAGGAAGATAATGCTTTATTCTAACACCTAGTTCCTCATTAAAAAGGGTCTCCCAGTTGTGAGACGCCTACAAATAGAAGACCAAGCTAAAGATAAAGGATATAATAATCAAGTACAATCGAGAAATATTTCTAAGGTTATAAATTATACTTTTACCCACATCATATTGAGAATTCTCGAGTGATCATTGTGCACATTGTGAGCTAAGAAAGTTGATAGAATTTTTTTTGTAAAGAAGAGGTTTAGCTAGAATATCTTGTTGCTAAGAAGCACATCATGCGAAATTATCCAAAAAGTCTGTTGGATGTGTATTGTCAAAGCATGCTGATGCAAGTGGTTGAAAATCATAATAGTAGGCCTTAGTTGAAGACTAACCTCTATTTTCAATATGAAAGTTGTGGTTTGCACTTTTAATTTACCACCTTAGTCATACCCTTGGCACAACTGCCATATTCCTCTATTTTTGTTTTCTTGGCAATCAGCAAAGTGAAAGGTATTATGCTTCGATTACTATTACTAGCTTGTACCTCCTTGATTTGAGAAGGAAAATAGCAAAATCTTTCCCCTGACCTTGACATTGTGGCGCTCCAAATTTTGACTTCCATTTTGTACTCGCTTCATGCCAATTTACTTTTTTTTTCCCTCTGTCCGCACATGTTTCAAATGAAGCCCCTTTTTATTATCGTTGGGGTTTAAAATCTTCTATCACTTTTAAAAATAATAGAAAATATTAAGTTAAATGATATTCCCTAAAAAATTAAATTGTCTACGTAGGACAAGTAATTTGGGATGAAGGGGGCATATTTTTGGGTAAAGAGGTGTAAAGTAAAAGTTAAGCAAAATCAAACTTGTTAGATTTTTAGTAACAATTGAAAAAAACTTTACTAATTATTTTTATCTATCTTCGACTACCTTCTCTTTTGCCCTAAGGCATTTACCTCTAAATAAGGTCTTTTATCTATTGTGTGCTCCTTTTCTATGAGCTTTTTCATTAAATAACAAAATCTATAACTTAATTTACAAGGACTTATAGTCTGTTCGGATCTAGGGAAGAGAGGAGGAAGGGAGGGAATGAAGGTTACTGATAGGAAGAATTTGAGTTTTAATATTTGTAACTTCAAGTGCAAGGTTTATCATCGAGTACTCGGGGTGTCGTCCACATAGAGTTGGATTTCAAGTACCGAGATTCACTCAGGTGTTTCAAGATAGGCTATGTCAGAAGGAAAGAAAGACAAGAGGCTTGAAGTCATGATTTGACTAATTAACAGACCAACTAATCGAGACGAGTCCTAACCTACTCAACCTATTCAGAAAACTAGAGATGGTCGGTTGCACCATTGAAAACATCCAAGCCCTCTATTAAGGGTCATGAGCTAGCCTAATTAGTCTAACCACCTATTTTCATGGGGTTAGCCAAATTAGGCCACCGAATTAGCAACCCTCGGGCCTAGCTAGGATCGGGACTATTTTCATGTTCCAATTCTGGCCATCCCCTCTCCCACACTAGCTAATTGACATCATCTCTTGACATAAAACAATCGCCCAAAAATATAGATAAAAGCTTTCTCAAGCATTTCATCGATCACTTGGCAGGCATGAGAGAAAACTCCAAGTTCAAAGCACAAATTGGGTATGGTTAGACCTAACGCATGACTAATTAGCCATTAAAGGGCTAATCACAATCGAAGCCAACAAAACTAACTGTTGATCAACAACAAGACACAGGAAGGCCCAAATAAAATCTAAGCTAGCAATTAACTAAACAAGCATGAACTAGATAAATTAATCTAGTCTAACATGGACAACTAATGAACACAAAAACATAATAAAAACTAAACATTTAAGCTAAATATAATCTAAACTAATAAGATTAAACAAGAGGAAACAAGAACAAACATGAAATAAGAAGAGAGAGAGAGAGGAATGAGAAAACTTATGGATTGTTAGGATGAATTTGACTCTACAATTCTTGAATCCCAAAAACAACTAAAGTAATCCTCATCCATCTACTTTATTTCCTCTTAATGAGGTTTTTGAAGCTAAATTAGCTCAACAAATCACCAAAGAAACATCCATAAAAATCTCGAAGAAGGGCTTTAAATAGGAATTGCAGCGGACCGAGAAAGAGGAGTGGCAGGTCAGGCGGCGACGGTTGTCGCCTGCCGTTAGCTGTGACTACATGGGTGGGCAATGGTTGTCATGCCTCCCCTCGGCTACTCGTCGCCTTGTTGCGTTTTTTCTTCTTTCATTCCTTTTTTGCTTCTTTATGTGGCACTTGCTCGTTTGAACTTATTACCTATAAAAGTAAATAAAACAAGTAAAAATCTCAAAGATTATGTTATTATACGAGCTAAGCTTAGGTAATAGAGGCATGTAAAATACGACAAATTAGCAGCGAACACTTACATTAATGAACTCTCATTTGCCTTAGTTGAGAATATTAAACTAGGGGAAAGGAAGGGGAATGGAAAGGCATATTTCACCTTCATTCACCCCCCATTTCCCCAATTTTTGTTCACCCTCAAATGAAGGGGAAAGGACGGGAAACAAATAGTTCTTACCCCTCTATCTCCTCTTATAACAAATCCAAGCAAGATGAATATAAATCCTCTCTTTTCCTCCCTTCCCCTCCACTACCTTCCCCTTTCTTCCCCCTGTCCGTCTAAATCCAAACAGTGTGCGTTTAGATTTGGGTCTTTCTAGAAGAATAGATCGATGCTGTCCTTATGTCCTTGATTGGTGTCCATTTGTTTTAACTTGAATTTAAGACCAATTACTAGCTCAACTTGACAAGCCAGGGCATCATGTGAATGAGGAGAAAACAAAGGTGGTTAAAAATGGACTTTGGGGTAGTTTGCTAAACAATTAGCTGTTTCAGTTGGTTATTAGTATCAGTTGTTTATGTTAGTTTTATCTCAAAAAAAGTGTTTGGTGAATCTAACTATTCCATTCATTCCATTTTGTTTGCAAGTTATTCCATTAAATAAATATCCCAACCTTTTTGCAAAGTTTCCTTATGTTCATAATGTATTAGCATTTCTCAACTTTTATATCTCTTAGGATGATAAATTACAGTAGACCTGGCTAAACTGACCCGACATTCGAAACTCAAACCGAACTACTCGGACCCATACCCAAACCGACACTCGAAATGGGATGAACCAATTTGGACCCGAACTCCCAAAGTGACCTGATCCCTTACCAAACGAGACCCGAATTCTAGCATGAACTGAAATGATCCACAACAAAAATGACCTGACCCAATTCAAACCCGATCCATAGTGACTCGACCCGAACTGAATTGAATATGGACAACCCGACCCCGAACCGAGCTGTACCCGACTTAAAACCAATCCGATTCTCACCCGACTCAATTTTACTTGAATAAAACCCGAACCCGAGTATACCCGACAAGAATATAACCTAAACCGAAGTATACTCATAGCCTATCAACCAAAACTATTCGTAATTTCCTAAATTTCATTGCTAAACCTAGAAGAAAAGCTCTTATAGCAATTTAGCGCAAGTTTAATGAACAAGCAAGTTATAATCTAACTATTAACCACAGTGCATGCTGTCATTATAGTCTTTAACCAGAAGGTAAAATATAATATTGTTAACATGTTTCAATTAGGTAGCAACCAACGAGTAGGAGACCGAGGGAGGGTTAGGCGGCGACCGATGTAACGCCCACAAATTGCTAATTACTTGATTCATAAATAATCGCAATAGAAGACTTAATGATGGAAGGCGCTACCGCCATCCTGAAAAGGATAAGGCTCACTGAAACCATTCAATCTTGCAACTCATGTTCACAGTCATAATATCTATTAAACCGAAACACTCCAAGTCCAAAGTCCATAATAGGTCAACTTCAGTACAATTGGCTTAATCCTATTATATGCTAATTAGTACTCCACACTACACAAGTATATTGAATATACATCCAACTTGACCTTGAGGCCGATCCCAACATTCATGCTATGCTGAATCTACTGTGAGCATCTGATGACGTCCAAAAGGGCTTGCTAAACGAAGAAACATGTGATACTTCATCACCTAAAATGGAAAACATAAAAGCAATTCGAAAATGTGAGCTAAAGATCAGCACATGTATTCCTGTATTGTAAAATGAGCGTAGAAACACTGTTGATGGGTACCCGCCTTTGCAATTCATTTAGTTCGCAATAGCAACGGAAATATAAGTACCATAAAACTGAAGTGCTCATCATTATCTATAAGTGAACCCCTTGCTAGATATGACGATCCATTAATATGTGCACACCTGCCAGGTCGATCGGGAACCCTTGCCTCACATCGCGACGTATCACTGATTGAAGGGCCATCGCCCTACCGCTTACGGGGTCACTAATTATGTGGCAAATCTCTGATTAAACTAATTCATTGGTATACTTACTAAATGATATTATAACTTGATAAAATGATGCTAAATCTTAAGGATATAGGCAATGAACGTACCTTGAGTCTTTAAAATGGATTCGGACTTGATAAATATGTTCTGAATTGATAAAAGTTATGCATAACGGTGAACGATAAATTAGGCCTCGGCTCTGTTTTACAAATGTAATTGTAAATATGTGTAGTAAGTAAATGATACTCACATAACTTATAACTTTGACAGAAATTCAGTAAGTAACCCACATAACTTACGAGATAGATTATGCTAAGATAACTCCAGAACTGGATAATTAAAAGTAATTAATTTAATATAAAGTTAAATGAAAGTAAAATAAACCACAATAAGATAGATGAGATCAAAAAGGAAAGGCTTTGATGGTCATAAATGGATTGACAATAAGAGTAAATGATTCTTGGCAATAGGCCTTCATGATGGTTATAATGAAAGATTGATTGGTTTTTTTTGATAACTTTGAAATGAACTGATAGCACAGATTTAAGGCCAACATAGATGTATCTTTGTTCAAAATGGCACATATAACACCAACTTGATTCGATAAACATTGTTTTCTAAATCATTACTCTCCCCACTTCTCATGTTTCATTCACAAGCCCAATAAATGTACTTTTTCACCCCAAATGAGTTTGTAAAAACCATAGAAGCTATTAAACTGATTAAACTTGGTATCTTCCTTTGTAAGTCCATAACTCATAATTGACCCAAATGCCCTATTAAACCCCATAAACATTTGTCCCCCCCCCCAAATGACCTTACTTGGCCTAAAATATACAAAATGAGTGCATGATCAATCTAACACTCAGTCTTTATTATTGCTCTTTACACAATTACTCAAAATGGTTTCAAAAATCACCAAACTCAAAATACACAACTAAAATTCTTGCAATCTTATAGAAAATTCAAAAATAATATGCAAAATCTACAGTACAATTTTCAGAATTTTTCTTCAAGTATATGCTGCACAAAAATTGCAATAATATCCCAATTCACACCAAAGCAGGTCAGCTCACTTCAAAAATTCATAACTTTCACCCTTGACTTCAAATGGAGACCTAAAATCCCAATATAGAAATATTAAGAAATCCCAAAAAACATTTATTCACAACACAAAATATGATTCCGACAATAGGGTTCCTAGGACATAAGTGTGACAGTTTTGTGCAGTTCCACCAAAACAGCCATAACTTTTTCCAGAGAACTCGGATTAAGATGATTCAAAAGGTATTTTAAAGCTAACTCACTGATCTATCTAACCACTCAAAATCATAATTTTTAATCAGGCTAATCATTACCAGTTTGTTGGCAAAATATCCCATATTTTCTGTTAGTTTATAGTCACACTGTTACTACTTTCTCCTTTTTTTTCACATAAATCCTCATCTCACTCCTTAAAATCATATAACAAAGCTTTGGTCCTTGCCATCATGATACTAATCCATAATACGTAATTTCACTTCATAATCATATACATCAAAGATTCATTTCTCAATCAAATATAAGCAAATAACATGCTTGCCATTAAAGGAGAGCTAAACCTTGCAATATCATTAGAACCCTAGTTTATGGCCAACTTGAACTCACCTTCAACTCATTCCAAATCACCAAAAATACCATCATAATCATCAATAAGACTAAAGATTACAAAATCTTATACAAAACAATCCAAATCCATCACTTGACTTAAGCTTACATGATCATGGCAAACCCCTAAACCCTACCATGTTTCAAGCTCAATCCACAATTAAAAACATCAAAATAATTCTTGTTTCCTTCCAAAGAACATGATTAAAACCCAAATCACAAAAATAAAAATCAAAATGACAAGAATCTAAGTTGAGATCACTTACTTGGAGCTTAAAAAGAGAGAGATGGGGGTGATGTTTGGTGGTTTTGAGGATTGAGGAAGTTGGCAAGTGGTACCATAGTGTCAGGGTGGTTGGAGGCAGCGAAGGGGTGGTGGCAGGCTAGCCAGAAATCACCAGAAAACAGCAGTAGCTGGGAGGGGGAGGGGTGGCCAAATAAAGAAAGAAAGAGGAGATAAGATGAGTGTGTGTGGGTTTTACTTTGTTAGAAATGAATCAACATGACTTGGCTAGTATTTACCCTCCTATAAAGGAGTTGTTTGGCTAACCATGGTAAGTTTAAGATTAGATTTAAATCATTGTTAACAATGGAAGCTTCTTAGGCTATGATTGGCTTATACGGCTTGGGCCGAGGGAAGGGAAGTAAACCGTATGCGATTGCATTTTCATAGCTCAAAATTTAATTTTTGCGGGGTTATAACAATAATAATAATAATAATAATAATAATAATAATAATAATAATAATAATAATAATAATAATAATAATAATAATAATAATTTCTTAAACCATAATTATCGAGGCCTATAATCGATTCACCTGACATTTAATCAATCAACGAAACTTGAATTAACAATCAATAAAACTTGAATTGCAAAATGGGACCTAAATGAAATATCCCCCAACTGGGATGATTAAATACGATAGATGAAAGTAGAAAATTCAAATGACGTAAGCTAATTCGGTAAATATATCAATTGAGTGTAATTGAATTAATAAACATGATTTGGTTAAACAAATAACCATGAGTGATTAAATCAATAAATATGATTAATTAAATAAATAAACATGATTAATAAAACAAATAAATATAATTTAAATAAATAGATACAGGTCAGGAGTGGGTTAGTACAGCCTTCTCCCCTTAAAGAGTTTCGTCCTTGAAACTTATGATTTTGATCATGTATGCAATGCCACCTCTCGTATGGACAGTTGGTTTTTATTTCTTCCCTCCAAAAAGGTATGATTAGCCTATGCATAGCTGCTTAATCCTGCGGTCGAGTATCTAGATTCTCCGCGACTTCATTGGCTCGATTACTTTGGTTCAAAATTGATATTCTCTTTAGAAGAAAAACTTGTTGCTGCAAAAGAGGTACTCTACTCTACTGGTTCTCTATCTTAACCACTAATAAGTACGGAAACCATTGCAGTTCCTAATAAGTACTTTGATACTGACTCATAAAGCCCAGTGTAACGAGGACTCAATTATCTCTGATATCCAGTCTCTTGATAGCATTGACTAGAGAAGCCCTTTGAAATACTTTATATCTCATTTGAACTTTGATTGTCTCCTTCTTTGGTCAAAATGATCATATGACTCTTGTCTAGTCCTTGTGTCACCGTAACATGTACTTGAACTGTCTCATTATTCTTGATGCTTCTTCTAACTTACTTTAATACCACTAGACATTATTTGAGATTATGCCCTCATCAAAATGTCCTCATATGATGTTCTTAATGCACCACATGATTTTCCCTCATTAGACTAGTATAAGATTTGCTCTAAGTCCAAATTAGACGCTAGAATAAGCATGATCAGAGATGAAAATGATAGAATTGGTAGTCAAGTGAGTCATTAGGAACCAAAGAAATAAACAATGAAACTAGAAAGATTTATAAAGGAGATTAATATAGGGTGGTTAGAATAAAGATAACTATAGGTGTATTATAAATTCTGAAATATAATGCCATACGAATTGTAATTTATAAATATGGATCATACAGGGTACAATAAATAATCAACCAAGGAGAAAAATGGCCCGGTTATACTCAGGTTTAACTGATGAATTGGAAACAAGATGACAAGTGACTAAGCTTCAATGAGGTGACTTTATAGCCACAAGCAATAAGATAAGTGCAATAGATAGATGGGACAAGCAATGTGCAATAAATAGATAGATAGATTGGATAAGCAAAGTATAATAAATAGACAAATAGATTGGATAAGCAAAGTATAATGAATAGATAAATGGATTGGATGAGCAAAGTACCAATGGATAGATAAATAGATTGAGCAAGTTACAATAGGAGCATGCCTTTGCTCATATGAAGCCAATTCGAGTACAACAATAAGATTAAATAGTAAATAGGGAAGTTTATTTATCAGAATGTAAGATACATGTGTGGGAGTTGAAGTTCAAAATAAAGAGAGTAAGAGGATTATGACAATCGCAGTCATCCACACCAATGAGAGTTGAATTACATTATGAATTCAAGATAAGTTATATGAGCTTATCATTATGAATAAATGAGATGTAAGGTAGATGTGTGAATCAACTCTCAACGGAATGAACCACAACTCATGATCATGAAATAAAGATGGTGAAGGTTGAGAGCACTAGAATGTTGACAACCATATAAGGTCGAACAAAAATGTATTGCACATTTAATAATGGGTTTGCAAAGACATAGAAGATCATGCTAATAAGAAATATTGGGTTGAATGAAATGGAGGTTAAACAATGTTGGATAGTATCAAGTTTTAAAGATGAGATAAGCAAACAATTTTAAGAATTACTATAAAAGGGCATCCTTGCAAAAGATAAATTGTGGTTGCATAATTTAGGTGTGATATCTGAATCTCAAATTATTCCTAGAAAAGACTTTTGTTGTTGGCAGTTAATCCCATAAATCATTTATTCAAAGTATAGGGCACTTGTTTTTCATAGTGATCTTATTCAACCCTCTGTAGGCAGTGCACAATCACAAGGTTCTGCATTCTTTCTTCACACATATAAAATTAAGGTTTCCTATGGTGACACACTTGGTCAAATAACTTCCTTTTGTAACAACTCATCTTACTAAATTTTTAGTTCTTTGAACTCTGCTGCGCGTCATATGAGAGGAGCTCTGAAAATGGATTGAGCACCTAGAACTGGGTTGATGTGAAAATCATTGTTTCTTCGGAAAACAGTCCTGAAAGTCCTCAGATGAAACATCTCCAAATTTACAAACTGTAATTATAGATATGTACATACCGAGTGTGGTTGGCATATCACTAATACTCAATGCATTACTGACATGATAACTCACTTGCTTGCACAATGTAATTAGGGCAAAAATAGGATTTTTCCTCCTTCGGTCCATAGAAACACACGTCTAGTCTTTCCTTATTTCTTAAACTAACCTTAAGATCTTTGCAAGTCGTCTTCTATAAGTACACAATTAGTACACCTCCATGATAATAACAAGGTCTGCCAATCAAACTAGATTGAATGCCCAATGAATATGGTTCCAACAATACTAATAGAGGCATATTTATAAAAGATAACACATTCACCTGCCTACTAGTCTCAGTATATTTAAAAGATAGGGGGACGATCTAAAGTGTAAAGAGATGTAACTACACTGTGAACTCTTACAAATATATTTCTTTATTGGTTATAAAGGACCGGCATGTAAGCTGAATGAATAAAAGGACAAAGATTCATAATAAAAGAGGTAAGGCATATAAATGACCTGCATATACAAGACATGCAGTTTATTTATGATGGTCATGACAGTAAAATAAATGAACAATGTTATGAAGTTGAAAGGGAGTATCAAGTACTGAAGGTAAAGAAATCTAACAGATTACCGAAGATGCATTTGAAAAGTCATACGGTACCCGTATGTGAGTAAATTGATGAAGATGAGGATTAACACCACCGGAAAGGAAATTTTATTCTTTTGGTGTTTGAAAGGGCAATACGTCAAGATGAAGGAGTTAGTCCTATGACTGGACATAATAGCATCCATCAATAACACATTTTACAGTAAATGGAAGTCTTGTGTAGGCTTATAAACTCTGAAACTGCTAGCAGAAGAAAATAGCACAAATTGTTGTTTATTATTAATAAGATAGACCGTACTAGTAAAGAAAGGATTGCCAAAATAACTTTAGTAGTGACATGCAGTCATGGCCATAGAGTAGTATGCCAACATGACATTACGGTGCTATAGAAATACAAACAATATAGATCTATTTAATTGCTGAAAGGGCGCTCAATGACTACATCTGAAGCAATCAAAGGCTTTGCAAGCTGTAAATGAATAGTGCACAAATAGAAGCGAGGAGTTAAAGTAGGTGACAGTAAAAGTATGAACATAGTGATGATTGAACTGTAAGTAGAATGGGTCAAATATGCTTAGGAAGAACTGCATATCACACAGTAACGCATATCGGGGGTCATTATAGGCTTCATTATAGAAACAAAGAATTAAATAATTATGATTGTCAGGGTTTGAATCGCCTATAAGAAAGGTTGCTCAGATGTGGTTAAAGGACTCCCCACAGACCATATGTGAGATTTTTTATAAACACTCCATTACAAATCAAGAGAGTGTTAGTGGCAAAATTATGATGCCTCTGAACTATTCAAGATAACTAGGGTAGAAATAACTCAATGACAGGAAGTAATGGGGAGCATTGCTGATGTAAGGTCTTAGTGTCAAAACCAGATGATTCATATACATGGCAGCTTAATTTTACTTATGCCACCCATATAGCACACCATAAGCTACTAATTATTATCACCATACATAAGCACTCATTGTAATGTTCATCTCATACTGGCTCACCTAAAAGATATTGCCCCACAAGGTATTTTCTCATCCAGAGGTTTACATCTAACACTACATTAATCTCTTAAGAAGTTGCAAATGGCATCCCTACATCGGGTTTCAACCATTACTGTACTCAAGATCATGTATATTAACACATCTCAATAAAACTCTCAAATATTGGGGCAAAACGGAGAAAGTTCTGCCTAAAAACTAACTGAAACCTGGCTTAAAGTCTTACAATAGATGCCTGAAATGGAGAGAAACACTTCAATAGCTTAATAGCCACATACTGGAGTTCATAACTCAACGAGTCACCCACCTGGAGTGCATGATTTCAAAAATTTAAACAAATAAGAGAAATGTAACATACAATACAACTCCTAGATAGATGAGAGCATGCCTCACTAATAGGTGACCCAAATGGTTCCACATTCCACTTTACTAATGCTCGAATCTCAGGATACCACTAAATGATTGGGTCACCCAAATGGATATGGTTCCTCCATATATGCCCATACATATAAACTTACCGTCAGTAGCTTATTTAACTGGTCCAACATAACTCATATACATCTTGATAGCTAACTCATAAACACTTGATAGCTCACAATAGCCCTTAAAACCTTAGCTCTGGTATCAAATCTGTAATGCCCCTAGATTGCTAATTACTTGATTCATAGATAACCGCAACAAAAGACTTAATGATGGAAGGCGCTACCGCCGCCCTCATAAGGACAAAGCTTACTGAAATCATTCAATCTTGCAACTCATGTTCACAATCACAATATCTAGTTAACTGAAACACTCCAAGTCCAAAGTCTATAATAGTTCAACTTCAGTACAATCGACTTAATTGTACCATGTGTTAACCATCACTCCACACTACACAAGTATATTGAATATAGACCCAACATGACCTTGAGGTCGATCGCAACATTCATGCTATGCTGAATCCACTGTGAGCATCTGATGACCTCTAAAAGGACTTGTTAAATGGAGAAACATGTGATATTCAATCACCTAAAATGGAAAACATGAAAACAATTCAAACATGTGAGTTAAAGCTCAGTACATACATTCCTGTATTGTAAAATGAGCGTAGAAACAATGTTGATGGGTAGTTCGCAATAGCAATGGAAACATAAGTAACATAAAATTGAATTGCTCATTATTATTTGTAAGTGAACGCTTGATAGATATGACGATCCGTTAATAGGTGCATACCCGCCAGGTCGATCGGGAACCCTGGCCTGAGATCGCGACGTATCACTAATTGAATGGCCATAGTCTTACCACTGATAGGGTCACTAATTATGTGGCAAATCTCTGATTAAACTAAGTCATTGGTATACTTACCAAATGATATTATAACTTAATAAAATGGTGCTCAATCTTAAAGATACAGGCAATAAACGTACCTTGAGTTTTTAAAATGGCTTCAGACTTGATAAATATATTCTAAATTGATAAAACTTATGCATAACGAAGAATGATAAATTAAGCCTCGACTCTATTTCACAAATGTAATTTTAGATATGTGTAGTCAGTAAATGATACTTACATAACTTATAACTTTGATAGAAATTCAGTAAGTAACTCACATAACTTGTAAGATAGGTTATGCTAAATAACCCCAAAATTGGATAATTGAAAGTAATTAATCTAGTATAAAGTTAAATGAAAGTAAAATAAACCACAATAAGATAGATGAGATTAAAAAGGAAAAGACCTTGATGGTTATAAATGGATTGACAATAAGAGTAAATGATTTTTGGCAATAGGCTTTCATGATGATTATAATAAAAGATTGAATTTTTTATACCTTTGAAACGAACTGATAATACGAATTTAAGGTCAAGAGAGACGTATCTTGGTTCAAAATGCCATATATAACACTAATTTGATCCGATAAATACTGTTTTCTGAATCATTACTCTCCCTACTTCTCATATTTCATTTATAAGCCTAATAAATGTTGTTTTCCACCCTGAATGAGTCATTGAAAAGCATAGAAGCTGTTAAACTCATTAGACTTGGCATTTTCCTTTGTAAAGTCCATAACTCATAAATATACTCCTACAATACATACTTATCTTCCTTTCTCTCCATAATTAAGCTAAATGCCCCATTAAACCCTATAAAAGTTTTTACGCCCCCTTAAATATCCTTACTTGACCCAAAATATACAAAATGAGTGCATGATCAATCTCACTCAATCTTTATTATTGCTCTTTACACAATTACTTAAAATACTTCCAAAAATCACCAAACTCAAAATACTCAACAAAAATTCATGAAATCTTGTAGAAAATTTGAAAATAATATGGACAATCTACAGCAAACCTTTCAAAATTTTCCTCTAAGTATATGCTGCACAGAAATTATAATAGCAGCCCAATTTGTATCAAAGCAGGTTAGTTCACTTCAAAAATTTATAACTTTCACCCTTAGCCTCAGATAGAAACCTACAACCCCCATATGGGAAGATTAAGAAGTCATAAAAAATTTTCATTTGCAACAAAAAATATGATTCCCACAATAGGGTTCCCAAAATGGGGTTAGAATACAAGTGTGTTAGTTTTGATTGAACCTGCGCAGTTCTAGCAAAATAGCCATAATGTTTTGTACAGAACTCAGATTAAGGCAATTCAAAAAGAATTTGAAAGATAACTAACTGATCTATCTATCCACCAAAATCATAAGTTTTAGCTGGGCCAATCATTACCAGTTTTCTGTCAGTTCACAGCCACACTTTCACTACTTTCTGCTTTCTTTTCACATAAATCCTCAGCTAAAATCATTTTTTGAAATCATGTAACAAAGCTTTGGTCCTTCCCATCATGATACTAAGCCACAATACTCAGTTGCACTTAATAATCACATACATTAAAGATTCATTTCTCAATCAAATATACACAAATAACATGCTTGCCATTAAAAGAAAGCTAAACCTTGCAATATCATTAGAACTCTAGTTTATGGCCAACTTGAAATCACCTTTAACTAGCTTCAAATCACCTAAAACACCATTATAATCATCAATAAAACTAAAGATTACAAAATCATATACAAAACAATCCAAATCCATCACTTGACTTAAGCTAACATAATCATGGCAAACTCCTAAACCCTTGCATGCTTCAAGCTCAATCCACAATTAAAAACATCAAAATAACTCTTGTTTCCTTCCAAAGAACATTATCAAAACTCAAATCACAAAAATAAAAGTCAAAATGAAAAGAATCCAAGTTGAGATCACTTACTTGGAGCTTAAAAAGAGAGAGATGGGGTTGATGTTTTGTGGTTTTGAGGATTGAGGAAGGTGGCTAGTGGTACTACGGTGTTGGGGTTGCGGAGGCAGCCAAGGGGCAGCGGTAGGCTAGCCGGACCAGAAAACAGCGGCAGCTGGGGGGGAGGGGGTGGCCGAATAGAGAGAAAAAAGGAGATAAGATGAGTGTGTGTGGGTTTTACTTGGTCAGAAATGAATCAACATAACTTGGCTAGTATTTAACCTCTCATAAATGAACTTTTTGGCCAACCATGGTTAAGTTTAAGGTTAGATTTAAACCATGGTTAACAATGCAAGTTTCTTAAGATATGATTGGCTTATACGGTTTGGGCCCGGAAAGGGAAGTAAACCACATGTGATTGAATTTTCATAGCTCAAAATTAAATTTTTACAAGGTTATAATAATAATAATAGTAGTAATAATAATAATAATAATAATAATAATAATAATAATAATAATTATTATTATTATTATTATTATTATTATTATTTCTTCTTCTCAAACCATAATTATCGAGGCCTACTATCGATTTACTCGATATTTAATCAATCAACGAAACTTGAATTAATAATCAATGAAACTTGAATTGTAAAATGGGACCCAAATAAAATATCCCCCAACCGTGATGAATGAATACGATAAATGAAAGCGGAAAATTTAAATGACATAAGGTAATTCGGTAAATATATAAATTGAGTGCAATTGAATTAATAAACATGATTTGATTAAACAAATAATCATGAGTGATTAAATCAGTAAACATGATTAGTTAAATAAATACACATGATTAATTAAATTTATAAATATGATTTAAATAAATAAATATGGGTTTAGGTCTGGTTGTTCCAACCAAGGAGTAGGAGACTGAGGGAGGGTCAGACAATAGGCAGCGGCTGGCAAGTAGGGAACTGACTGAGGGATGGTTAGGGCTTTAGGTGGCGAGAGATGAGAGACTTAGGCAAAGCAACTATCACGGTCTCAATTGTCCAGTTTGTCGTGAAGGGTTTTTAGTTTTAAGTTCACTTTTAGGTTTTGTTCTTAAAACAATAAAATTCTTAAATTATCAGTAGTGACTTTCTTTTTTTTGGGGTTTAGACTTTTAGGGGAAATTCTAAATTTCAAACTCAATTGATTGAGTTTGAGTGGGGAAAAAAAAATAACTTAAGATGGGATTTTTGCAAATAAAATCAACTAAAAACATAAGAGGAAAAAATAAATAGTTAATACTTTCAAATTTTTAATTTGATAGATATGTAGTAAAAAATATAAGAGAAAAAAATATTTGGTCAAAATGAGAACTAAGAGAAGCACAATTAACAAATTATGAAACTTATGAGGATCTTGCAATCCTATCTTACTATTTGATTCACTTAATGACTTAGTGCAATGCAAGCTATGATTATAATATCATTATGTGACTACTATCAAAAATACTACAGTACTAATCTATAATTTTAAATCATCTTCATAACGTATTTAATTCTACATAATCTTATCGAAGAATGTATGTTTGCATATGATCTCATAATAATGTGACTCATTTGAATTTTGGATAATTAAATTCTAAGTCTTGAGTTTCAATACGAATATTCTTGATCACATAAATGCAATGCTAATTGATATATACTCATATGTTGTCATTACTTTTGAGTTTTGACTCATTAGGCACATGTAGGTCAAGTTGTTAATCACACAAAGATAAATATTTAAATTTTGATGTATGATCACTTAACGAACTACCAAATAACATTGATTCGATTATTGAAAATATCGACTTGAACCAACCTGTTTTTGTTTACCAACTCCAAATATGACAAATGAAAAGTTATGAACCAATGCCTGAGTCGAGATAAAAATTTTATTATTTTCATTCTTTTTTTTGGTCATTTTTCAAGGTATGTCTTGGAATTGGGTCTTACAAATGAGACCATTGACTCATGATTTGCATTAGGTTGCTTCACTAATTTTGTCATCGCATTACCTCAATTGAGATACTTAAAACTTGACTTGACAAGATATAATCCTTTAGATAATTACAAGACGCATTTGATATAGGGTCAGGATGGATTGTATACTTGTATTTGTAAGTTACTAACTTTCTCAGTAAATTCATAACTAATTAAGCCCATTAGATTTTCCATAACAAAAGCCTCTTTTAATTTTATATATATCTATATATATATATATATATATATATATATATATATATATATATATATATATATATAATAGGACATATGGTAGCTATTTCTAAAACTTGGATTATCGGCATCTAAAATCTCAAAATTTATATTATTGACATAGAAAGCTTAAAAAAACTAAGAAGCCTCAACCTTAGTTATGGACTCCAATTGTATACAATGATGTAGGGATAATTAGGACTAACCTGAATGCGGAAGCGTACTGTCGGTATTAGTCCACGCATATAAAGAATACCAATCACCTTAATAATAACACCAGGTGGCTACTAGAGTCGCTTTAGGGATTCACGTCCTCAACCCGAATACCCGTTAATGATGGTAGGGCAACCGTGGGGAGGAGGGGAGGAAAGTGTGTTTATTCCTTCTTGTGTGTTTTTTTAGCTGACCCTCCCAATCCTCCTTTTATAGGTAATGGGAGAGAACGACTAGGGTCTAGGGTAGCCGCTTTGTGGCCGTCAGGCCTCAACTAATAGGCCCATTCAATAGCTCCAACTTGGCCACAAAAGCCGCAAACACACATGCTCTGTAAACACACATGCTCTCCGTGAACCATCCCTCCTCACACGTCATACTGGGAATAGGACGTGCGACCGGAAATAACAAATAGCGCTATATTAAGTAACCATCTAACTAACATAGCATTTTCACAGAATGCAATACCTCAAGTCATCCTAAACATCACTAGTGGCATCCCTTTATGCCATGATATATCATTTTGATTATACACTTAGTATAATCGCCCGGGCTGATATTGGTGATGATAGATAGACTTTTCCTTAAACACTCATGATACTTCATCGTAACTCAACAGCTTTCCTAATATGTCCTCGCTGAACCGTATACATCGTGGTTCTTGAAAAACACATTAAAGTAGCCACATTAAGTTTTGATTTCGTATCATAGCTTTAAGTCAGAAGGATTCTCGCCTACAAGGTCACACAGTGACAAGAGATAGGGAGGCCAGTTGTCACTCCGTACATGGTCGTCTTTTAAGCACACACAGTATGAAATGTGTGTCATGACATAGCTCCCACTTACCTGGGATCGTCACCTTATATGCCATGCGAATCATCAGTCTAGATTTTCACCCAAAAATCTAACGTGAGCTACTAGATTAATATACTAAATGCTAATCTTGACACTCAAGATTCGACTTTTAAGGCTTCAATATGAAATTATGTCTCATATTCGACTTCCTCGAGTCTCATCTTAGACTTACTAAGGCGACTATTTCTCATTCATACGTTATGAGTTATCAATATTGCACACCTAGTGCCAATATGATTACATCTCATCCCGCCCGCTACTCAAGCGTCGGGGCGATTGCCTGTGTGACTAGGCCAATCGGAAGCCTGTGACTTTCTTTCAACATGTCTAACAGATAAGTCGCAAAGCATTTAGAAAAAGAACACTTATTCTTTATTTCATAAATGCCTTTTACATGAAGAACGTATCTGTCATATATAACAAGATTTTATCCAAAAACTAAACTCTGCGAAGTCCTAGACTCAATGTATGTGCTTTGAATGCATCTCTAGGAATTGGCTTAGTTAATGGATCAGCAATCATCTTGTTGGTGGGTATATACTTGATGGCAATCTCCTTTGTCTTTATGGCGTCTCGCACGAAGTGATAACGCCTCTTGATGTGTTTGGTTTTCCGATGAAATTTCGGATCCTTGGCGAACTGGAAGGCAGTTGTGTTGTCACATAACATCTCTACAGGATCATCAGCTCTCGGAGTGAGGTTGAGGTCCTGGAGGAAGCTCCTAAGCCACATTGCCTCCTGCGTGGCTAGGCTGCATGTGACGTATTCTGCCTCCATGGTTGACAGAGTTATGCAGTCTTGTTTCTTACTGCACCATGATATGGCTCCCCCAATCAGGGTGAATACATATCCTGAGGTTGACCTAGACTCATCCGGGTCACCGCCCCAATCGGCATCTGAGTATCCTCTCAGCTTAGGGTCCCCGCCCTGATAGCATAGGACTAAGTCGGTTGTACCACGAAGGTAACGCATGATTCTCTTAACTGCTTGCCAATGAGCTTGTCCTGGATTGTTTTGGTAACGACTTACCAGACTAACCGCAAAGCAAATGGCCAGTCGTGTACATAACATGGCGTACATTAAACTTCCTACGGCACTAGCGTAGGGGACATTGCTCATGGCTTCCTTTTCTTTGTCTGTTTTTGGGCATTGATCGAGGCTCAAGGTTAAACCCTTCTCAACTGGAGTGTCTACGGGTTTGGAATAATGCATACGGAACCGTTCTAAGACTTTCTTGATATATGCTTCTTGGCTCATACCTAAAAGTTTCTTAGGGCGATTCCTTGTTATTTCCATGCCTAAGACCTACCTGACTTCACCCATATCCTTCATCTCAAAGACAGAGGATAGCCACCTCTTAGTGGCTTCGATCATCTCCAAATTGTTCCCAGCCAGTAGTATGTCGTCAACGTATAGGGTAAGAAACATGATCCCCCGGTTGATCTTTTGACATACACACAGTGGTCTTCCGAAACCATGGATAAGCCAAACGAAGTTATGACTTCATGGAATCTTAAGTACCAGGACCTGGAAGACTGCTTAAAACCATATATGGACCTTTTAAGATGACATACTTTGTCCTCTTGTCCCTTTGATACAAAACTAATGGGTTGGTCCATATAGATTTCTTCCTCAAGGCTGCCATTGAGGAAAGCAATCTTTACGTCCATTTGGAATAACTCTAAGTCCAAATGGGCAACCATGGCCAGGAGTAGGCGAATAGAGGCAAATCTCACCACAGGAGAAAATGTCTCTTCATAGTTTACACCCTCAATTTGTGTAAACCCTTTCGCCACTAATCGGGCTTTGAACTTGTCGATTGATCCATCTGCCCGACGTTTTATCTTGAAAACCCACTTGTTTCCAGTATACTTATGCTGGGTTGGAAGGTCAACAAGTTCCCAAACCTTATTCCTTACCATCGAGTCCGTTTCATCCTTCATGGCATTCATCCACTCTTTGTGGCTTGGTGAGTCAAGTGCTTCTTGGTAAGAGGTAGGCTCCTCGACTTCCAAGGGAGTGCATAGGAATATTTCCTCTTCGATTTGGAAATATCATCGAGGAATTCTTCCATGCTCACTCCTTCGGGGCCTGGGGCCTTCATTGTTCGCTTGCCTGGGCAAGGTATCACTCCCCCTTTCTCTAAGGGGTGTGGGACCTTGAACATGTGGAGAGTTGCTCCTACTGTCCCTTTGGGGCGTGGGGTCTCAAACATGTGGGCTAAATGCATGTTCGAAAGCTGGAGATTGAGTACGGGCCTCCCTCACAGAGTCACTTTCCTCATGTACAGGAGAATGAGAACGATTCTCATTTTCCTGGGCAGGCAAGTTTCCCCCATTTCCTTTGGATAGGGAAGGCATCATACCATCTTCGGTGACTTGGTTAGAATCCAAATTCTCCCCCTCACCGAACGATGGTGGGATGTTTTGCTGTAACTCAAACAGTTCGACATCCTTCTTGACTTCACCGTTGGTCGAGAACTCATCCTCAAGAAAATCAACATTGCGGGAGTCTATTTCTGTCATGCCACCATTTGGATGTTCTCCGTACATCACATATCCTTTTGATTGTGCAAGGTACCGAATGAACACCATTTTGGTGGCTCTTGGATTAAGTTTTCCATGTTTATGGGTTGGGTTATGCACATAGCCGACCGAGCCCCATAGACGCAAATGATCCAAGGATGGCTTTTTACCAAACCGTAACTCATATGGTGTGGCAGGTATACTCTTGCTTGGCACACGATTGAGTATGTAGGCTGCTGTAAGCAGCGCATCCCCCCAAAAACTGATTGGGAGGCTAGTATGTGCCATCATTGACCTGACCATGTCAAGCAATGTATGATTCCTATGCTCCGTAACACCGTTCTGTTGTGGGGTGCGTGGAATTGTTAGCTGTCTTTGTATATCTTTTTCCTCACAGAACGCCTTGAACATATCAGAGAGGTATTCACGACCTCGATCAGTTCGAAGGATCTTAACCCTACGTTTCAATTGAGTCTCTACTTCTGCTACGAAGCGTTTGAATACATCAAGTGCCTCGTAGCGATGAGATAATAGGTACACATACCCATATCGTGATCAATTGTCTATGAGAGTAATGAAATAGATAGCCCCATGTCGGGCTTTGACGTTCATAGGTCCGCATATGTCTGAGTGGATTAACTCTAAGGGACTAAATGCTCTCGTGGCCTTACCGAAAGGCTTCATTGTTGCCTTTCCAGCTAAACAAGACTCACACCTAGGTAACTTAACCCTAGTGAGTCAGTCTAGAAGACCTTCTTTAGCTAGCCTATTTATCCTATCTTGGCCCACATGGCCAAGTCTAGCATGCCACTTAACAGATTCAGAATTAGAGTCAAAATAAGAAATATAAGTAGAGGATATATTATTATAGTTATCATCCAAATCTAAAACAATGAAATCTCCTTTCAAAGTTGCTTGGCCAAACAAATTGCTATTGTAGAACAAATCTAAACCGTCTGGACGAAAACCAAAAGTGAAACCTAATCTTACTAAAGAAACATAAGAAACTAAGGAACATCGCACCCCAGGTGCATAGAGGGCGTCATGAAAGAGCAGCTTCTTTCCTCCACGGAGTCTGAGCTGATATGTTCCTACTCCAACAACATCTTCTTCGCTGCCGTTCCCCAGTACGACAGTTCGTGAACCCACCGGGTAACGATTGAACTCCACGAATCTAGCTCTATCTTGAACTATGTGCTTGGTTGCCCCCGTGTCTACAATCTATTGAGGAAGAGAGTTAGCAACGAATGCATGGGAACAAACATATAATTCAGGAGTCTTAGTGGAAGTAGGTACCTTGGTTGGCTCAAGACAATCCCGAGCAAAATGGCCCTTCTTTCCACAGTTATAGCACTTCACACGTGCTATATCCTTAGCTCCGTTGCCCTTAGCTTTATGCTTCTTGGCAGTACCAGCATTGGAACGAGAGTTTTGAGGAGGACGGGTTCCTTTCTTAGGTTTCTTACCACGGTAAGATTTCCTGCCCTTGGGCCCCGTTCCTTTGGCAACGGATGCCACACTAGGAGGTGCATATAGCTTTAAGCATTCTTCCTCCATCTCAAGGTGTTTGGAGATTGCCTCGAAAGTGTTGATGTGCTCACTGTGTGCCATGAACACTTTAAAACTCTTCCAATGTTCATTGTCATTAGGAAGCGCCCTGATCACATTCAGGACCTGTTCCTGCTCAGAAACCTCTTGCCCTGCAGCCTTAAGATCTCGAACCATAGCACTCATAGTTCGAAGGTGTTCAGGGATACTACCACTGGAGTCAATAGTATATTGCATCCATTTCAGCTGCAAGGTACGTAACTTTGTAGCAGATGTCTGCCCGAACCTGATCTTAAGCTGCATCCACATGTCCTTAGCAGTGTGGAAGCGTTCAAACTCTCCCAGAAGATCGTCCCGCATGCAAGACAGCATCGTGTGGCATGCAGAACGATCATGTTTGAACCATGCCTAGTATGTTTTTAGGTTTTCTTGGTACTGCTCAGTTGCAGTAATGTCTCTGCCTTGTTCATCTTTTTCAGCAGGAGGAGCTATGGAGGAGGTTAAGAGGTCCAGCATATCATCATTGTTTAGATAAAATTGGACCTTCAGATGCCAAATATCATAGTTCGAGCCATCCAGTTTGTCATCAGATTGCATACAACCTATCATATTTCTAGCTACCATATCTGAAAAGTATATATTATCTGTTAGACATATTGTTTAATAATTAAATTACCTAGAAAGCCCCATCGTTCACATTATACGTTCGAAAATTTCGCCAAGCTCATAATCATCACGTACATTTTGCGAATTTTGGAGCTTCTTTAATTTAATTATTAATCTTATAGAATTTTCTTAAAGAGTTTTTGTTAAACTAATTAACATTTTAATTCAATGAATATCACGAAGATATTCACTTTTGATGACGTAAATATGTATCTAGTTAGTGTTTATGAAACTAATTCATTTAACACAACTATACATATGTATATTTTTGTCTTAATATATATATAACACAAAGTTATATAATCAACCTCAAAATATCATACCATAATAAATGATAATAATGACCATCTCCAACATATAAAACAAATTTATATGAGCATGAGGGCAAATATTCAATAACCCAAATTTGAAACAGTTTCAACCCAAGAATAAAAAATCGGCCCATATTATAAGGGAAAAAAAAATATTTCAGGGTCGAACAAATGAGGTTCTATCTTTCGAGTCAAGTAATTTGGGCCAAATAGACGTAAAAGCCCCCAAAAAAAAACAATTGAAGTAACGGGGGGGGCTTTTCTGTCTGAGCATGATTAACCCCCTTCCCAAAATTTGACCCGAGGCCTTCTTTGCCTTCGGCCCCCCTGCCTGAATTCTCTCTCCACTCTTCTCTGCCCATCTTCCTCTGGATTCCATGGCCATGGAGCACTAAACTCCACCCCAACATCGCCCTCCACGGTGGTTCTCCGTAGCCACCGTGACTCGAGGCCCAAATGATGCAAGGCCGCCGCCCCCACCGACGCTAAAAGCGCCCACCGCCTTCAATCCACGCCAACTTGATGAGAACCATTACCATCACCGTGCAGATCGGCCGAATCCGAGTCTAGTGATGCCGCCCACGCGTCCAACGCGTCGCTGAGGCGGCGGCGCGTGGGTACACGCGCCTCTAAGGACGGTTGTTTTTCACGGGTTCTTGTGGTGGGTGTGTAGATCGGCGTCCGTGGATGGCGAATGGGGAAGAAGAGGACCGGAAGAGTCTTCGTCGGCGGCGCATGCTCATACACGCCACCCTTTCCCTCAGCTTCTGATGGGTATGCGTCTTCCCTCTCCCCTTCCTCTTTCCTTTTTTTTTTTGGTTGTCGCCGGTTCGAGTTACCGGATTCCACCGTCACCGCCGCCACAAAAGCACGGGCTAGTGGTTCGTTTTGGCGGCAGACCACTGAGATCTTTGCCGCCGTTACCTTCTTCGGGTGTCACGGGTTCGGAGTAAGGGTTGTTTAGGGTTAGGATTTTCGGGTAAGGGGGGGCTCTTAGGGTTAGGGTTTCGGGTCTCAAAAGCCCTTTCTTCCTTCCCCCCTATGTTCATGACCGAATTAATCAAAGAAAAATAACAGTCTTTGCATTGAAGCATGCTTGGCATAATTACTGTATGCATCTATGGGCATGTTATGCACGAATCATGTAATCAGAGATCAATATGGGCATGCTGTATATCATGTTATCAAGACAAATTGAGGGAATAGACATATTCGGGTCTTTATTCAATTAAATCTGCAGCCTTTAATTCATTCTAAGCATCATAAAAACATGAGTATGTTCGTGATTCTCAAAAGTCTGCCCAATTACGATAATCAAGCAAATTGAATAAAGGAGCATGCTTTTGGTTTTAACAATTTGCGTAATCACAAAGTTAAGCAAAGTAAATAAACAAAGGAGCATGCTTTCAATTTTAACAATTTGCATAATCACGAAAATTAAGCAATTTGTACAAAGGAGCATGCTTTTAATTTGTACGGTTTGCATAATTACAAAAATTAAACAAATCGAACAAAAAATGTGCTTTTTATCGAATAATATTTCAATCGGGACTATTCCGAACAGTTTTGGCTCTGATACCATTGTAGGGAGAATTATGACTAATCTGAATGCGGAAGCGTACTGTCGGTATTAGTCCACACATATAAAGAATACCAATCACCTTAATAATAACACCATGCGGCTACTAGAGTCGCTTTAGGGATTCACGTCCTAAACCCGAATACCCGTCAATGATGGTAGGGCAACCGTGGGGAGGAGGGGAGGAGAGTGTGTTTATTCCTTCTTGTGTGTTTTTTTAGCTGACCCTCCCAATCCTCCTTTTATAGGTAATGGGAGAGAACGACTAGGGTCTAGGGTAGCCGCTTTGTGGCCGTCGGGCCTCAACTAATAGGCCAATGACAAGTAGAAAAATATGATCCAACGACACAAATGAAGCAGCCACGTCGCGCGCTCATGTTGACTGATCTTTTCCACCCTTAGCTTTACTGGAATCTATCCCTGCGAAGTGCCAACAATTGTCTTAATCGGTTGCTGCACTAAACATCCATGAGGATATATTGACTATCTAGAATTCCACGTTTATTGAGCTCAAATTCAACAAGAGCTGCTGGCCCTAGCATCCAACAGAAAAAGAAACATAAAACAAATTAAGAATAAACAAAAGAGAGAAAAAAATATATTCCCTCCTCTTCACCAAAAAGCTTCCTCCACTGCTATAAATAACAAGCAGAATGCTCGAAATTATCCCATTCCACAACTCTCATCATCCACTACTAAGGGAACTAGCCTTTTTGTTCAGCAGCTTTGTACCTTCCTCTTGATCTTTTAGGAAATACTGAATCATGGGTGTCCACTCATACACCGTGGGTGATATCACTAGCCCCGTCACCCCAAGTCGGTTGTTCCAAGCTCTTGCTATCGACAACCATAATTTTGCCAAGTATGTGCCAAAGTGTGTTAAGAGTATTGAGTTCATTCAAGGTGATTCCACCACTGTTGGGTGCATCAAGCAAGTTAACTTGCCAGAAGGTTCGCTGTCTGATCCTTCGCATATTCATGATAAATTTAACTTGTAGTTGTACTCTAAGTTTGGGTCATATTTCCTTTTGTACAAGACCTGATCATAATGGTGTACATCCAGCTTGCATGATGTATTTAATATTTTTGGTATGATATGATGGTTTTTGCAGGGAGCCCGCTTAAATTCGTGAAAAACAGGGTGGATGAGATTGATTTTGACAAGTACTATGCCAAGTACACTACCATTGAGGGTGATGTTTTGGGTGACACTCTGGAATCTATCACGTATGATAATATGTTTGAGGCCTCAGGCACAGGGTGCCACTTCACAATGTTAGCGCATTACCACACCAAAGGAGATGCTGGGGTGGAAGAACAGCATGTTGCTGCTACAAAAGAGTCAATCAAGGAGAACTTCAAGGCTGTCGAAGAATATCTCCTTGCCAATCCTCAAGTTTATGCTTAATCAAGAGTTACATGTATTTTGGAGCATGCATCTCCAGGGAGAGCTACTTGCGATGTTTGATGCCTTAGTGAGTGTTTGATGCCTTGGTGAGTGTTTGACTAGAGTGGAAACAGAAAAATAAGATTTGTACTTAAGTTACGTGAAGTGTCGTTTGTGTTTGTGTTCTCCCTTTCGTTCAAAATAATGTAATTGAAAAGTGATTCAGTGAGACATGTTTTCGTTTGCTTCTTTAAAAATTCAGATTTTGCAATTATTGCTGTGACAATGTCTTTCTCTCAATGGAACCATGCTGTCATGTGTATCGTGTTCACAATCTATGATCTCTTAACTTACTATACTGGGTAATTTTCAAACTTTTTTTCTTAATTAAAGACATTTTAATTTTATAATATTTTTTGAACCATCCATCCTTGTGTGAATTTAAGCTTAGGCCATCCCAACCACTGGAATGAGTTCCAATGGTGGGATCCAGCATTCCCAAAAAAATGGAACTCAATGCTTGCAGCTATATGGACACAAGAGGAGGCACGCGAGGCGGAATGGGATAGTATTCCTTCCCTCATTCCAATTTTTTTGGGTCTTTTTGTGTATTTTTTTTTTCCTTTTTCCTCTCCCTTAAAAATATTATTAAACTGATAAAAAATAGATTGTGTGTATAAGGTGGACTTCATGACAAATATTTAATTTAATTATCTGGGAATGAGTTCCATTTGTTGGAAAAATGATGGAATGTAGGTTTTAAAAAAGTAAAACTTTTGCTGATGTGGCAAGCCTGAGTTCCAAATTTTGGAAGTCAGGCTAAAAATGCTCTTATAATAAGCAGAGGCAACTTATCATTTGTTCTTTTTTTTGGGGCAATGCACAATTTGTAATTTTAACTAGCTGATATTTTCAGCAAAGATTTAGCTATTGGAAATATGAAGTGTTTAATTTTTTTCCATTTCTCTACTGAAGAAAGTTATCTACTTATTCATTTTTTTGCTTAATTCAAATAAGCAAAAGTCATTTTTCTAATGTTGTTGTGTTTTACTACCAAGAAATTCTATCATCTCCTCCTCTCCCAAAAACTTTAGCCTTACAACGGAAAACCCTAGTGTTCATTTACTTCGATAAGGGGATTGCTGTTAGTCGTTATTGCCAATGCTAAGCCCCAAGTTTTGTCCTTGTTGAAGTTTTACTCTATTATAAGGTACCTACTAGTGTTTTTGTCTGTTTTCAATAAATTTTAATTTCTCTTCGTTTTTGTAAGAGTTAAGTTGTTTATTTTCTCACAATTAGTTTGCTATGTTTGCCCTCACCTCTGTTATGCGTTTGGGTCATTGTTTTTGTGTGATTCATCATAGTTGGAAATTTAGAAAATGATTTTGCTTGTGGAGTTTTATTTGGAAATTATCGCATCAAATCCAAGGATCAAATGTAGAAAGACCATTGTTTTTGAATGACTTTTCAAATAGCCTTTTGAGTGAAAATGGTTGTTGGGCAGTGTTTTAGCTCTTTGACTTAGTTAAACATTTGTTCAGATGTTTTGTGAAATAGTTATGTGCAACATTAGTTGGTGCAAAAAGCCATTTGCAAAAAGTTTTCTGGAGCCAATAATCCCAGCTTTTAGGGGTATTGGATGCCAAATATCCCTACTTAGTAAATAGCTCGTAATCCAATGGGCTTTAAGGTTATTTATTTTGTATTTATAATAAAGTCAAACATACTTTAACTCACTGGCCTTTTAGCTTACTTATCACATATAAATATGCATGTTCCTTCATTTTCCTAATATTAAGGTTACCATTTGCATATGATAAATGTACTACAAAGTGATCGCATCCTTGAACTTTAGGAGTATTTGGTTTCTTTATAAGAATAATGAATCATGAACACTTCATCTCATGCAATTTGATAACATGCAGTTTAATTACATAGAGATAACATTTCCTAATGTTATGCAACAACATGACTTATGTGTTATAGATACTTTATATTATCAAATCACTAAATCGAAATATGTTTGACTCAATGATGGTAGATGGTACAGGACGCTATCTCTTAAGTATGAATTATTAGTATCCAATGCCCCTCAAATAGGGACTATTGTTATCCAAAAACACTTTTTCTTGTCTTTAAAAAGTTCTAGTTACTAGTGTCGAATGAATTTGGTTCATAAAGGAGGTGTTCGGGTTAAAAATGGAACAATTTTACATGCTTTTCTCATGTGCTTTTTGCTCGAAACAATTGGTTTTTGTTGAGTACTATTGATATTATTTTCATGACTTGCAACAGAAATAAGAATAGGTGAACATGTGGCGGAAAATTGGTTGTAAAAGTCACCAAAATCTGACAAGTTGGGGCATAGAAGAAAAAAGGGGTTGTAAGGTTAGCCAAAGAACACACCCGGGTGCCTAGCCAAGCCGCCAAGGGACATGCCTGTGCTTCTATTCTACCATGATCATAGTAAAGTTTTTTTTTTTTTTTTTGGGTGGCAATTAAGAGTCACCAGTCATTTTTGTCAATTTCTTTAACTAACAAAAGACAAGTTTATTTCTTTTATTGACCCCTAAATCGAAGGAACAACTTAAAGAGACTTCGGGTTGACAAAATAAGGTTTTTGAAAACAGGTGTCTGAACAATCCTGGTGCGGAAACCATTTGATTTTATTGATTGAAACCAAAGATTCATGTTTGAGGGTATAGGTAAAGCGTCAACATGGAGCTATCCTGATGCCTCCCTTTAAAAAAAGAAAAAGAAAAAAGACAACGTCTACTAATCAAATTAAAATTTTTAAAAAATTGCACTAAAGTTTCAAGTACAGATTAAATCAGATTTGTAATCGAAACACCAAGGATTATAAGAAATCTAGCAAAAAAAGGAAGAAAGAGATAAGAAAACTGTGAAGTTACTATAGCGGAGGGTTTACATTTATCAAAAATTTCATCTTATCTCAAAATACAAAACGAAATTAAAAAAGAGTAAAAGGGCACAGGAAGAGAACGAGAAAGAAAAGTTAGGTTTATTACTTGAACGTTTACCCACATCATTGATTCAGGAACCCATCCAAATTTCAGCAACGTAACCCCCAATAGGTTTTGTAGTCTTCTGTGGTGTGTTTTTCTAGTAACAAACCCTTAAAACGTACTTGTGCTCTTGTTCAGCCTTGCTCCTTCGTTACTTTACTTTTTTCTATTGACTTAAAGTCGATCAGTTCTCAGTTCTCACTTGATACAATTTTGAAGCCTTTTATACTTACTTTTAGCTCCAAATAATGTTTAGGTTATGGTATTTATTTGTTTCCCATGCAATGGTGAGAAATAAGTAAACAAGAGACACTCCCATGACTAATGGAGACCGAATGTGGAGACTCATGCAAAACAAGCACAGGATCTAACTTCGAGGAGTAAAGGAAGCTAAATGAAGCCTAAGCCAAGTGGCATGACTATTCCAAGCCTTGACATGGTAATGTCGGGTCACTAGAAGCGAGAAACAGGCAGAAGACAATGTTTTGGCATGAGTTGCTCATGCCATGTATTACATCCATGTTGCACTGAAGCTGCCAAGGAAAAAAAGAGTAGAAGAGAGAGAAGGGTTGGCATATGTAGCCTGTTGTTGTGAAAAATTACCACAACTGCATAGTGTCAATGTAATAAGCAACAACAAGTATAGGTCATATCCGCAGGAAACTTGATCTGAAGTACCATGCCTGATTTTCAACTCAACCTAGGTAATAAAACACTTTGATTGTGGGAAGCTAACAATAAACTAAAACAATTGAGTAAGAATAACTTGAATTGAGCAACAGAAGGCAAAAGCCTCTTGTTGTTCACCACATTATTGTGCCTAACAGTCACTTATTAAACCTTTTGAACCTGCTCGTACAAGCGATTGGAGTGGATAGACCACAAATTTAATGCATGTCTATGCCTTCTTTCGAAGATAACTAGACTAGCAAAAATTACCCTAATCATCTATTTTTATGATATTAGAATTGAAAGCTAGAAGATCAAGTAATTATTAATCCCAAATGGAACCTTTGCAACCAAGCTACAATATATAAAGGTTTCAACTTTTGTTGCTCCCCTAAACCTAAACTAAGAATGGTGAAATAATCTCTTTCAAGACTTTCATTAAACAATTGGAGGATTATTTACTTTTGGACCGTTGAAGTGTAATGGTTGAAATTTCGGGAACCACTTCTTTGGAATTAAATTTTTCTAAGTGCTGAATTATTGGTGAAATAAACATTTGGGGACAAGCAATTTCTAGGTCTTCAAACATTATCCAGAACTTTTTATATTTGCAAATTTTACTCAAATCCTTAAAAACTTACTTTCAAAAAATTTAATTTTGCACATGCCATGTTTTTCTCATATGTACTACTCAAAGCCTTCTTTAAACTGGTATCAGAGCCATGTGACGAAAAATAATTAATATCATAAAGTTAATTAATATTTAATTAAGCTAAATAATAGTGTTTAATGTTTGAATCATCATCTACTTATCCGACTCCTAATTATTCACTTATTGCGCACACAATAGAAAGAACCAATTTAGTAGAACCACAATCAAACTATATGATTGATTACTTTTAGAATTAAAAGTTAAATTAGCAAAATTAAGCTTGAAGTGGAGGCGTTAAAGAAACAATTGTCCATAATCCATCTTTCCTTAATCAACAAAGTTAGAAATAGTGAAAAATTTGATTTAGATAGTAGTATTTCATTTCAGCCTAAATATCCTTTTTAAAATGCGAAAACAAAAATCTATTTCCTTTACAACATATAAAAATAAAACAGAATTAATTAGGAGAAAAGCATGGGCGCAGTAGTAGATAAGCAAAAGGTCTAATCTAATGAAAATGAAGAGATAAATAATGTCCCTTCAAAAGAACAAATATGTCAACATATGGACCTAATTAAACTCGATAAACTTGATGTTGTTCCTTTACAAGAAATTGTGAGAAAGTTGGATGAAAATATGGAAATCTAGTAGTTGAAAACAAAATCAATGAGATTGGGGATGAATTCAACATCGACGAAATCGAACCCAATCTACTTAATAATATCATTTCAAAACTTGAAGAGTTTGGTGAATCGTCTTGAAGAAATATCTATTTTATAAGGCCTAGATATATTCCAGCATTACATATAACCAACTTTTCCTTTGGGTTCATGCCAACAAAAGCCGCATTCTTTGAAGAAATTAGCTTTATCGCAATTAGCCAAGCGGGTTACATCTTAAACACCGATGAAGCCTATAATACAGAAAAAAAAATATTTGAGCATTGGAAAAGGGGCATAAATAGTATCCTAAACTTGAATACCATATGAACTACTGGAAATTTTCAAAAATATATCGAGCATAGTTTTTCTAGCACTATAGCTGACTGGTATAACTTATTAGATGAGGAAGGTAAAAATGTATTAAGAATGATGAAAATACCGCCTGCTACATTCAAGAAATTATATAAGGAAATCAAAACTGAATTTATCAGAGCGAGTGATTTCGAAGGAAAAGCAATAGAGTGGTAAAGAAAGAATAATAACATAGAGCTACAGTGTACATGAGATAGCTAGAAAATTAAATTGTTGAATTTAGTCAATATTATTACAAAGTGGGGCATAATGAAACTAGTCTTTATTTTTTTATGACAAGCTACCTGATGCCATAAATTTCATAATCAATGAAAAATGCATTGCATGGTTTGAAAAAGTCGACTGGCCTACTCAATACCCTTAGTACAAGAATTTCTTATCTGAGAAAATAGGTAAATGGTGAATGTCTTGATTTCCAAAAATAAAAGAAAATACAAAAAAAATTTCTAGCATGTTGGGATGCTCCACATCAATGGGGAAATGAACATGAGAAGAGAAGAAAAAGAAATTTTACAAAAAAAAAAATTTTAACAAGCAAAGGAGAGAAAAATACAAAAGAAAGTATTATAACAAGCCAAGCCCTAAAAGACAAAGATTTTTTAGAAAAGCTTCTCATTGTCCCGTAAGGAAAAACAGTTGATTAGTGTTGAGCATATGGAGAAGTAGATTATTATGCAAACGATTGCAAAAATAGGAAAAACAATAAGCTTATAGAAACATAGGAAGCTTAGACTATTTTGAGCATAGTGAAGAAGAAGCACTAGACATGGCCCTGGAAAACAATGAAGTAATTATTAAGATAGTAATGGAGGACAAATATGAAAAAAGTAATTATGAATAAGCTAGCCATATGATAAAAAGTAGTTCAATCGGTCTTGGCACCCTTCACGGAGAAGAATTTATAGTAGATAATGAGAATAAAGATGTCAAAGGAGATTTGTTCCTTAATATAATTCAGAAAGGCAGATCTATAAAAAAATTCATCTTTCAATTAAAGAGAAAGCATGTATGAAAAATGATGGAATGGGATTTAGAAATAAAAGATTGTGAATGTTATGTGGGTGAAGTAAATCTCATTAATTGAGAAAATATTCTTAAGCATAACAAGGATAGAAAGTATAGGTGTATCCATGTTAGAAGTGTCCAACTTCAAATTGTACCATTATAATATTATGGTAAAGATATTGATCTTTATGCATGACTTGTGATATTAGGCATATCAAATTTAATAATCAAATCATCACAGAGATTAAGACAAATTTGTGTAATGGTTCAGTAGTGCTCAATCGCTGATCTAGATGTTATGTGAGTCTAAATGATAAATTTGCCAAAATTTCCCTATAGATCCAAATTAGGTAATACTATAGATCTAAAGACTAAGATAACAATAGTAGATACAAAAAATGTTGAAAATGCTTCTCCAATGCAAAAAATTCAAAGGATAAAATCCAATTCATAGGACATAAAAATTGATATGTGCTAGATATCTAGCTTTCAATCCTGCAAAATGAAATGAGAAAAAATACAATAAAAATTTATGAGAATGTAAAAATTATCATCAAACCCTAACTAACAAGAAGTATGAGTACACGATCAGAATGGAGAGAAGGATCTTCCATAGCTAAAGAAGAGCTTAGAGAAGATGACACAGCTAGTATGACCAGTGAAATGCACAGAATAAGTTTCTAGCCCGCATGATATAGTGTAGCTCAAACTGTGAGCCTAGACAGAAAAGTCATTTGGTACAAAACAAGGATTTTTAGTGAGCCAATTTATGAGGATAAATTAATTAAAAATATGACTATAGAGATATGCTTTGAAGTCACCAAAATTAATCTTAATAGCATTTACATCCCTATAAATTTATGTTCGGACTGATATAATATGTATGAATTGTGTGCTTACATCGATAGTGGCTGTTTTATTTATTTTGGAAAAGGATATTTATTTATAGAATCCATGTGAAAAAAAGGCAAAGAATCCTTTTGCAAGCAAGACCAGCTGATAATGCATAATGAGCTACAATGAAGAAATAGCAGGGTCATTCATAGAAATACGAGGAGTCCAATGCATTATCCCAGCTCTATATGCTACTGATCAACCACCCATGATATGATTGCTGAAAATAATTTTCAAAGGATATGCTCTCCATGCACACAAACCATATGCCAAATCATATTCATAATAAATGGTCACTCGGCACCTATTGATAAATTAAATAAAGTATACACTCATCAGAAGATTGAGTTTACACGCAGTCAGCTTGATAAAAAGGTAATCCCTGCATAACATGAAGTAGCACTATTAGTCCCACTACTGGAGTTGTCTCTTAAAGAGTAGATTGTTAAATAACAATTGTAATTATGCAAAGAACTCTATTATGATAATCCTCTTAGATTTTACAACAAATATAAGACATTTGCAAAGATCACTTTGTTAAACACCAATACCATTATTAGAGCTAGACCAATGGTGTTAGATTCCCAGCAAATTCAAGCCCTCTGGATAACCCCATCATAAAAGCCTGAGAATATGGAATTATAGTTTACCTCAAGAAAATCCTAGATTTAAACTATCCATTCTTCTCAAGACCAAAGAAGTTTTAAAAATATGTGTTTAAAAGGATCCACTGAATTCTCACATCTTCTGATGGTCCAACAAAATTTTCATACAATCAAAATTTCTATATCGAGGTGCATAGAGCAATGATTGAATATGAAATTGGAAAGGTCAAATCAACCCATCAGCTTGTTTAATTTATTAATATAGAAGATTCCAATAACTAATGACAAGAATGGTTTTTAGAATGACAAGAAGTAGTTAATAATCTTGCTTTAGCAAGAGTTCATGGTTTTTACAGCATCTACCATCAAATGTGGGGCATTAATTGAACAATGAATAATACTAATGCATTTCTGGAACCCTACATTCATTTTAGCAAATATATGAAGGTAAAAGGAGCTCCTTTAGAAGATTTCTTTGATTCTCTCATTGATGTTGGAGTTACAAAATTCCTGTCAAAAGAAGGAAAGAGACATATATATGAATTATTTGAAAATGGGATCTAGAGCATCTTGAACTTGATGAAAATTTTGATATTTATCTCGATAATGATGGACTGTTAGATATTATTAGAGATGAAGGCATGCAGAATCTCAATACATATAACTAGTCTTATCACCATTAATTGCTCCAAGAAGTTCTTACACCATTATGCGTTTTCTTGTTGTGTCAAGTTAGTAAAATAATGCAGTCTGCTGTAGCCATGTGAAAGCATCTTGTAATGGTACATGTACTATAGTCATTAGGGCTTCCTATATATTTTATTCCTTTATAAAGAAAAAGATAAGTGTTATGAAGTGAACATGGTCATTTAATCATACTTAAGAAAAGAAGAAGTCGAGATTTTTCATTTCTCTATGAGTAAGTATCTTTGATGACCTTAGCTATTTAGGTCCCTCTTCTATCTTTACATTGTAATATTTTCACTTTTAAGCTTTCAATAAAAGAAGTTTTCCAGTACATAATGTTTTGCAATCAAACCTTATGTCTTGAATATTGTAATTTCTTGATTAAAGTTTCACTATTCTTTAAAATATAAAAAACTTGATTGGTGACTATAGTCCTAGGTAGGAAACGAAATAGAGTTGTGTTGTGTCTTATCTAAGAAAAGTCCAGTTGAGATTAATAATCTCTGTAAACTGGAAGCTAGAAGAACATCAGAGTCCAACGCTGACTATGTTCAGGTAATGATCAAAACTCTCTGATTAAGCTTAATTACTCTGCCAAGCATGGTGGGCCTATAATCATCGGAAATATAATATTTATAATATAAGTAGTAGATTGTGATAACTAGTACCAGTAAAGTCATTATATGAAACTAAAACATTTACAACAAGCATATTGCCTAAAAAAGGCCAAAAAAGACAAAATTATAAGAAATTGATTTTGGTTGAAAATTGTAATTTGTTAAAGTTTTGGGCCAAAATAATAATAAAAAAGCATCAGAAAGTCATTCTCTTCAAACTTAGAGTGGCCAAATAATTCATTTTCAAACTTTGCAGACCAAATGATTCAGACATCATACTTAGAGAGTGCCGAAATGTTAATAATTCACAAATGGAGGATCAAGTGAAAATCCAACTGACAAACATGGACAAGTTCTACAAAGGATTCAATCATGATTAATCAAGTATAACAGGGGCTAAAGCCGAATCGAGAAGGAAAATTTAGCGACTAATCATATTAAGGACAACAATCTCAGAACCTAGATTGATGAACATGATTAACACTAAACCTAGAAAAGCAATAATAAATAGGAAGAGGGATAATTGAGAAAGAAATTGAATTAATAAGAGTAGAAGTAGCAAATCAATGTCTTCCAATTTGATAATTTTCAATCCCCTAAGAGTCTCCAACAATCTTCCTAGTAAACCTTAAAAACCATTGAAAGCAAACTACAAAAGATAGTCTAAAATGTGTCCCTAATTAATTCCATAATCTAATTAAATATTGCCAAAAACGGGAAAACACACAGGCACATGTGCAAACTTAAGGGTTGTGCACTTCTGTACAGGTTCTCCTCCATAGATTCGGGAATCAGTTGACATCTGCAGGTCTTTGGATCGATCATGCCTTAATGCACGATGAGCTCTTCATTCTTGCTCCTTCGGCCCTTAAAATTTTGTTGCACCCCCTTTCTTCATCGGAAAAAATCCCCATAGCCTTCCTTCTTGTTAACACTACTGAATTTTTCATGTTCTTGGCAAAGATTCATGAAAATAAGAAAAGCTCGACTATCAGCAAAATATGAGCTAAAAGAAGCTAATTTAACCATGTCTTATTAAAATCCAATAGAGAAATAAGGGGAGAATGGGGCAAATAAATGGGTAAAATGCTGTCAAAATAGAGGTTGATCAACTCCCCCATGCTTATCTTTTACTTGTCCTCAAGCAAGACTATCAATAAAAGACAAATGGTAAGAGACTTGCCTCGAACACCAAGCTCCTCAGATAAGCAGTGGCAATCAAATTAATAGGCATGGAAGCTCACTACAAAGAATCTCAATAAGGGCAAAACCATCACTTTTTAAAATACATGTTTTAAAACAAGTTAAAGGATCACAAGGCCATGATATGAGAGCAAACACCCTGTATTGAATTGGCAAGCACATCATGCCTCCCCCTAGTTGGGCCGGTAGACCCTTACTTTTAGGAATAAAGTTAAACAACTCTCTCATGTATTTAGGGTAAAGCAATGATTCACTCAAAACCACTCTCAGTGCCTACAGACTACCATAAGCTTAGCAAAACTCTCAGTTCTCCATTCCTGAGGGCGAGGTATAGAAGTGTCAATCATGAGAGCTTTCAAGGGTTGTAATGGGGCTAACATTAAGGGTAAGGAAGGAAGTACTTAGGAAAACAAAGCTAAATAGTCAAGTGGCCAAAGAGCAACAACATCCAATCCACACCATTATATAATCATCATGAACAACATCCCGCAAAAGATTATTTAGACAGGTGTTGAAGTAATTCATTGAAGACTCCTTATGCGAGGCACTTATCCAAGCATTCTTTTTCTTTTTACTCTCTTTTTTTTTTAAGTAATGGATAGCAAAGTCTAAGCAAATTTGAATCCTAATCCTAAAACTCAAGGACCATAAACTCATTGCAGACTACCCTGGGACACCAACAAGTAAGCCCCAGAGCTCCCTACTTGGATTAAACATTGTTTTATTTACTTGGGTTAGGGTAGGGTAATGCGTTTCAAGCCAAGGGTTAGGTAGATTATGGTGAAGCAAATGAAAGGAAAGGCATAAAAGGTTTAGCAAAAGGATCATAATACCACATGGTGGCTTTAATTTCTCATCCTTGTGGTTTATAAAACAACTAAATGATTCAATCATATTAACTACGTGCACATGTCAGATGTGATTCCAAAGAGAGTTAGTCTAAGCTCAAGAGATGCAAGCACAAGAGGGTTAAATGCTCATGAAAATATGAGACTATGTAGAACGAATAGTCTTTTGGGCTCAAAAGTCTCACCAAGCTCTTTTACCCAAGTCTAGGAGCTAGCTCAAGTGGTGGCCTAATTACTAAGGCTTAACAATTCATATAAAAGGAAATCGTCAAGGGCCAATGCACAAGCATAATGCCAAGCAATCAAAACATTTTCACAAATCCTTGCATGGAATTTCACTAAGTTGAGTCTCATTTAACATGATGAACCACAGCTATTAGCAAAATCATCATTCCTTGAGTATCATGATAAGATTTTTTAATATTTTTAAAAATTTTTAAATTTTATTCCCTTAAAAAGCAATAAATTTAATTAAAAAAGCAATAAAGCACATAGAGGACAATTAGGAGAAGGTTAAGAAAGATTACCTCGAAAGCTTGTGAATGCCTAAATCTATCCATTATCCTCTTATAATGCAACACCTAACCCCTATGCTCTAAGCTACATGCTCTAATAAACGGAAAATGCAAACATAGCCTAATGAAAAGCTGCATGTTGTAAATGATGGAAGAGATGTCATCAAATTATTCCTAAAAATCCCCAATATTACCTGAAGAGCTACAATAAGCTTAGCCCTTCCTTCCTCCCCCTCATGGTTGAGATTTTCATTGCCCTCAATTCAAAGGACATGCAAAGGAACAAAAAAAGGAAGACACTAATAGTGCAAAGGAGGAAACGGTGAAGGAGAGAAGGGGGAAGTAGTGATACTTCTTTTTACTTCGCTTTATTTTAAAAGCAATAAATGCTTATGTTGACTTCGAAGAAGTACTTGTTTTAGCGCCCTAGCTTGACCCCTTACCTTAGGTGGTGAATGGCGGTGGAAGGAAGGGAAGTGCAAGAATTGAAACAATGAATAATGGTGAATCCATCATCTCCGTAGGACGAACAACAGTGCCTTCGAAACAAATCAAGGTCGAAGGCCACAAATTAAAAGTGGCATAAGACCTTATTGGGTACTCCATCTCCATCAAACACTCCTATCTCATAAACAACTATTAAAATAGCAGGAACCAAATGAGCTATAGGAATTAGAGGAGCTCGAACCAGAAGGACTCTAGGTGGAGGGAAAGAAAAATTTGCCTTATCCCCACACGACTGGAAAGATATCTTTTGTGTAGGTAGATCAATCACAGCTTCTGCAGTTGCTAGAATTGGCCTCCTCAAGATGATAAGAACCTGGGAACTCTCATCCATATCTATGACTACGAAGTTACATGGGATAATGAACTTACCTATAAGATTGGAACATCGGATAGAATACCCATAGGATGCTTGATCGAATGATGTGCCAACTAAATGGGCATAGTGGTGGGTTTCAAGTCCTGCAGTTGAAGCTTCATGAAAAGAAAGAAAGGCATCAAGCTCACACTAGCTCTCGAATCATAAAGAGCTCTGACAATCTACAGGGCCCCTATAAAACAGGGACTTAAGAAATTGCCATGATCTTGCATCTTAGATAGTGACTAACTCTGAAGAACTTCGTTACATACCTCTCCCATAGGAACGGTTATGATTAGAGTTGGGAAAAGCTGACCCGACATAATTACCGATCCGAACCCGACACGAAGTTAAGTGGGTTTGGGTATAAATTTTCAACCCGTTTAATTAAATGGGTTGACACGCTCAACCCGTTTAATTAAATAGGTTAAGTTCAGGTGGAGATTCTCGACACGAAAAAATACCTATTTAACCCGTTTAATTAAATGAGTTAAATAACTCAACTCATTTTTTCATTTGTCATTTATCCATTTAACTTTTATTAGATAATTAAGAATATGAAAATTTTAAAAAGTTGTGAATTATGACGAATTAGGGGAATTTTAAAGAGTAATTATTTAATGTGATATGTAAACTTAATTTCTAACACTATAGTTACGTATCAGTTGAAGATATTAAATGTGTAAATGATTAATTAGGCGACTGAACTTGACTTGTTTATCTTAAACGGGTTAAGCGGGTCAACCAGTTTAAAAATTAAATGGGTACAGGTCAAGGTTTTTCAACCCGTTTAATAAACAGGTTAGGTTCAGGTCGAGAAATTTTCAACCCGCTTAAGTTTGATACGAACACGAACTCAACCTGACACGACTTATTACCCAGCTCTACTTATGATCTCCTCATGCTTGTCCTTCTTGGAAAGAAACTGCCTCCAAAATTTTAGGTAAGAAGGTGCTTCTTTGAGACCCTCCAAGAATGGAGCATTAACTTAAACCTTTCTCAGCATATCTAGGAATTTAGCAAAGTTGGCCTCAAGCTTGAATTATGCCATCTTCTAAGGGAATGACAAAGGTAGCTGGTAGCGGCAAGCTATAGGTGATTGGATGGCCTCTTTCTATTTCTGGCTCTCTCTTTTCTTAATCCTTGTTATTCTTATAGAAAAAGGAACTAAAACTATTGCCTGAATTACCACCCCATGCTCTCCAGTAGCACCTCACATGTCACAGAAATTGCATTAATGTGACGCTGGAATTTGATTTAGGTTGGCCTGGTAGACGCCCCAGAGGCTGACAAATTGCTAACCTATTGAGCTATCTATGCAATTTCAGGGTCCATTATCTTCTAGTGGAAAACCATGCTTTCTAACCTAGACTTGATCGATCTAATGTTCTTGCTGAGATTCTCATCGGTCTTCCTCCTCATCTGAATAAGTGTCTCGGTAAGACAATCAATGTCTGATTTCCATTGAGGAGATAGAGCTATGGATTCTTATTATAGGAAGCTCAATACTAGAACCCGGGTGGCCACATGAAGTTTGGTGTTGAGGGTCAGAGTTGTTGCAAAAAAGGTTTGGGTGATTCTTCCATCTAAGGTTATAGGTGTTGGAGTACGAATTGTTCTGTGATGTTAGGTTGAAACTATGTAGAGTATTAGCATTCTCAACTATAGAGGGACCATTGTAGCACTTAGATGTATGGCCCCACACACTACTAGTCTCACATGAAGCATGCACTCCAACTTCAGAACTGTTAGAGGCACGTGTAGTAGGAGAAATACCAACTTGTCAAGTCTATTTGCTAATGCATCCACCATGCTAAAAATAAGCCACAACATCCATATTAAACTTGTTAGCGCTC
The DNA here is from genome assembly GCA_029747015.1 of Carnegiea gigantea. Taxonomy (NCBI): domain Eukaryota; kingdom Viridiplantae; phylum Streptophyta; class Magnoliopsida; order Caryophyllales; family Cactaceae; genus Carnegiea; species Carnegiea gigantea. Next base: position 25,422 of record JAKOGI010000916.1, on the reverse strand, counting down.
TTCTTTGGTGTTGTTATCTCCCTAGACTAGTGATAGTTATTCGCAGTTTCAATAGACTTCCTTATAAGCGCTCCTCCGGCTGCAATATCTACATAAATTCTCATCGATTGGTCTGGCCTAATGTAGAATGTCTGGATGAGGAGTTAATCGGGAACACCATGATGAGGGTAATGCCACTGAAGGTCCTTGAATCTTTCCCAAGCCTCAAAAAGGGATTTGTCATCCTTTTGAGCACAAGAGGTAATATCGGCTGTCAACTTTGCCGTTTTGCTTGGGAAAGGTACTTGCTGAGAAAAGCCTTTGAGAGTGCTTCCCAGATAGAGAAGGAGTTGGATTCCTCATACAACAATCATTCGTTGTCTTTATCTACTAAGGGGAACGGAAAATGCCTATGTTAGATAGCATTATTTTCTCTAGGAAACTGTAGACGTGTACACTAGGGTTCTTGAAGGGTGACCGTAAAATGGATTTTGTTCCATGAAGTTGATGAGAGCCAGTTGAAGTTGAAATTTATTTGCTTTGATTGTTGGCCTCATAATAGAATAATCGGCCTTAGTGGCGTTTGGCATATCATAGTCATGGAGCACCATGTTCTCCTCTTCGCTTGTAATCTTTGCCTCTTTATTCCTCTTTCTTGCTTCTTTGCCTCGCTTCCTTGTCATTGCTTTGATCCAACTATTAAATGGAACAAGATTATGATTGCCTTGGTGCTTCCTGTGCATACAAAGCGCGAACACTGCATCTATCGTGAGCAATGTCAAACAAGAATAAAGAAGAGCTAAAAACTACAAAAGGAAAAATAAAATCATAGTCTACTCTATTCTAATTGGTTCTGATATTGCAAAGAACAAGGTCCTCAACAATGATGCCATAAACTTGTTGTGAAAAATTACTGCAAGTGCATGGTATAAATGTAATTAACAATGACAAGTACTGGTCGCATCTGCAAGGAGCTTGCTTTCAAGTGCCAAACTCGATTTTCAACTCAAGTTAGGTAATAAATCACTTTGATTATGGAAAGCTAACACTAAATTAAAACAATTATGTAATAGTAAAATGAATTAAGCAATAGTAGTGGAAACCTTAGGTTGAGATTCACCACGCCATTATCCCTACCAGTCAATAATTAAAACTTTCAAATCTTCCCATACAAGTGATTGGATTGGATAGATTACAAATTTAACGCCGATTTGTCCCTTCTTTGAAGTTCAGTAGGCTAGCCAAAATTACCTTGAGCATCTATTTTCATGAGATTAGAATTAATAGGCTACAAGATCGAGTAATCATTGATCCCAATTAGAACCCTAATTATATTCAAATTAAGATTTCTAATTGCTGACAAAGCCATACTAGGTAAAGGTTTCAACTTTGTTGTTCCCCTAGATCCAAAACAAGAAGGGTGAAATAATTTGTTTCAAGATATTCATTGAACAATTGGTGGACCAAGTGAGAATCCAAATCACAAACATGGGCAAGTTCTACAAAGGGCTAAATCATCATTAATCAAGCATAATAGGGGCTATACCCAGCCCGACAGCGAAAATTTAGCCACTAGTCATATTAAGAATAATAATTGAGAAAACATGATTGATGAGTATGATTAGCATAAAAACCTAGAAAAGTAATAATAAGAAGACAGAGGATTGAGAAACAAACTTGAATTTATAAGAGTAGAAGTAGTGAATCAATGTCTTCCAATTTGATGATTTTCAATCCCCTCCGGATCTTCAACAATCTCCCTAAAAACCCGCTGCTAGAAGAAAAGTACAAAGGATAGTCTAAAAGCTATCCCTAATTAATTCCACAATTTGCTTAAATATTACAAAAAGGAGGAAAAAGACATGGGCACCCGTGCGTTTTTTAAACTAGTATACTACACGGCTGTGCACTTCTGCCCGACTGGCCTTGTGCACCTCTGAAAATTAGGACGGAAAGCTGCCAATTTTTGCATAGTTACACCTTAATGAGCAACCAGCTGTGCACTTCTTGTGCTCTTCAATCTTGCTCCTTTGACCTGCGAAACTTCATTAGACCACCTTCTTCCTTAGAAAACATCTCTGTGGCCGTCCTTCCTCTTAACACATGGGAATTTCTCATTTTCTTGGTAAAAATTTCTAAAAATAAAAAAAAAAGTATCTATAAGTACAATATGAACAAAAGGAATTTAATTTGGACCTCTCTCATCAAAACGCAACATAGAAATGATGAGAAAACGGGCTAAACAAAAGGGACAAAATGAGATTAAAAGTTTATCACCTTTGCCGACATCGGAACTATAGTCTATTTAAGCTCCTAATATTGGAAATCAATGCCAAATTTTAGCACATGGACATAAAATAGACATATTAGGAAATCAAGAAAAGTTGGGCTCACTTTGTTTGGTAGCATTTAAACTTGACCGAAATTCAGAAAATTTTTTGATAAAAACATGCACTGTATAAGTTGGGGTTTTTATCACTTTAGGGAATTCAAACACGACAGTAGGTCGGGATTTTATTGCATCATCCTAAAGTTAACTCGCTAAGCTTCCCAACACTAAGTGGTGAGACACAAAGTCGAAACTAGGTAAAATGCTAGAGCAGTGACCATCTTGGCCAAGGAAGGATGGCTTAGACTTTGGTGTGGGTGAGGGTGTAGCCAAGTAGTTGGATTAGGGCTTGGTATGCATTGCTTTCTAGGATTAAATTCTTAACTCCCCATGGTTATGCCAAGTTCAAGGCAAAAGGCAAAGCTTCAGGCTTGGCTATTTCTGCCAGCCATCGAGGATGGACTTGCTTCTAAGCTACCTATAGAATGCCACCACCTTTATCCCGTGCAATTAGAGGTGGGCAACAGATCGGGTACCCATTGGATTAAGCGGTCGGCCCGTTTAAAATAGGGCTAATAAAGGGCCTGGTCAATAATGGACTGGTCCATTAATGGGCTAGCCCATTAAGGCATATTAACAGGCCGGATTGGGCAGGCCCATTAACGGCCCATTTAGTGACCCATTATTTTTTTAACCTAATTGACACGCTAGTTTACATGTTCCAATTAGTTAACCTCATTACCAACACTTTATACATAACAATAATAATTATACACTGTTGTCTAGCGTAAGTTTGTTTCATTTTAAATGGGCCAAAAGCGGGCCACCGATGGGCCGACTTGACTCGACCCGTTTATTAGCATGATTGTGTATTTTCTAACTTTGAATTTGGACTAATTTAATTTGGTTGGAAAATTGCAAATACATTAGTTGAAAAACTAACTAACCAAAAATACTCCTTAAGTGGTAATGGGTGGGTCGGGTTCATTTGGCCCAAGTCCAGCCCGGCCCATTAACAAATGTACTGAACCCAGCCTTGTCTGTTTAGTTAATGGTCTAGTCCAGTCCGGCCTAACCCAGTCCGTTGCCCACCCCTACGTGCGACACATCCTACCCCTACTAAACCCCTTTTCACATCAAATGGGGCATTGTAGTTCACTTTAACTTGCCCATCGACTCCCACCCAGTTTCCCTTTTGCGTGGCACCCTCATCCTCACCACCTCCATTAATATTCCGCTTATTGAAAATATAATCGTTACTACTCCACCATATACTCCATAGGCCATACCCCATCAAAGGTTCTTAGATCTTCCCTAATGAGCCCATACCACACCTCCTGCAACCATGACTTGACATCCCCCACCCCCTTCGTCTCCATGGCTTTGCTTAGCTCGAAAACTGCCCAAACTTCTTTCACCTGATCACACTGCAAGAAGACATGCTTCAAAGACTCGTCGTTCTCTGCAGCATAAATATCATAGATAGTACAGTCAACACAATGCCTCCTAGCTACGATGAATTTTGTCGGCAAAATATTGCATGCAAAGTGCTACAAATAATTTTGAACCTGGGGATGAACATGAAGGCGTTAAAGCATACTTTAGAAATTAGAAGCTCTATATGAGGATGAGGAAGCAGATTCCAGAAATGACCCAGCTAAATGATAACTAGAACGCATAGTGTAATCACTGTTCTTTGTGAACATCTATCTCACCATAGGAGATTCGGCTGAAGGTGAACCAAAGGAACATTCCAACTAGTAGCATCGTCCCTTATGAACTGCTTGGCTATCCAATCCTCCTCCTCGTCTGGCATTGGTCCCAAGAACTGAGGCCCTGAATACGGAAGCCACCTATCCTTCCAAAAACGAACAGCTACATCATCTCCTACAATCCAGCTAATACCTTCATTAAGGAGGTTTCATCTTGTAATCAAACTTCGCTAGGTGAAACTCGGGTTGCATCCTACCTCACCATTAAATATGTGAGATTGTAGAAAATATTTTGTCTTTAGAAGTTTGGCTGCTAATAACCCTGGGTTATTAATAAGCTGCCACACTTGCTGACCGAACATGTCAGTGTTGAGAGACTCTTAACTCATGGAGCCGTAGTCCCCCCTTTTTTGAGCATTACACTGAATATCCCTACTCATCCAATGAATACCCCGCTTCTCAGCGTCACCACTTTACCAAAATCAGCTAAGAATCCAATGAATATCATCACACAAGGAGGGAAGCTAAATATACTCATAGCAAATAATGTTGGGGTATGAAAGTGGGTATTATCCCACATTGATAAAAAATACAAAGAATATAAAAGTGGGTGTTGTCCCACATCGATAAAATTGAAAGGTTTGAGTATGCATATAAGCTTGTGAGTTACTCCACCTATTGCCAATTGATTTTGGGATGGAACCTCATTTGAGCTTATATGCATGACGCGTTGTTGAGAGCCCAATTAATATAAAATTTAACATGATATTAGAGCAGGTTGCTCGATCTTGAGTTGCCACCGTCCCCGTTTGATTAAAATTGTGTGCATGTATTGGGCCTTATTAGTAGTCTACACGTGAAGGGGCGTGTTGGGGTATAAAAGTGGGTGGGTATTATCCCACATTGGTAAAAAATACAAAGAATATGAAAGTAGGTGTTGTCCCACATCGATAAAATTGAAGGGCTTGAATATGTATATAAGCTTGTGAGTTTCTCCACCTATTGCCAATTTGTTTAGAGATGGAACCTCATTTGAGCTTATATGCATGACTTGTTGTTGAAAGCCCAATTAATATAAAAAATTTAACAAATAAGAGTATGGCTCGCAAAACCAATTTAATAAGGTCCTCCCTCACTGCTTGGAATAACATCCTTTTCTTCCACCCATTTACCCATTGCCAAACTTTATGTTTCAAGAGGTCAAAAAACAACTTTCTGAGAGTGTCCTAAACACAACGGCAGCACCAACTACTTCATTTCCTGCCCTATTGCTCGCATTTGCAAGATCCTGAGTAGTCGCCCCGTGACCTCCCTTTACATATTAGAAGACCTCTAATTTTTCAAGGTTAACTTGGTGCCCTAACATAACCTTAAATTCACGTGGCACTATGGTTAGCACCATGTCCTGCTCTTTGTATTCTCGTAGGGACATAATGCTATTGTCCACAAATAGTAAATGAGATACCTCAAGAGCCAAACTACATATTTGAACCCCATGCACCCTCTCCTCATGGCATGCCTTCCTGAGAATTGAAGGTAGACCTTCCGTAACCAAACGAAAGAAATAATCAAGAGGAGAGCGGGTCCCCTTGTCCAAGGCACTGAGTAAGACGGACTAAACCCACTATTTAACATTCACAAAAAAAAAAAAGAAAAAAAAAAGAGAACGTTACCATTCTTACCACTCCAAGACCAAGCCAATGAATGTCTCCGGGAAGCCTATCTAATGCATTATGAATTCTACAAAAAACCACTCCACCCAATTATAAGCCTTGGTCATATCGAGTTTCCATGCAACCCTGACAACTAACTTTCTCCTTTTTCATGAAGTGCAAACTCACACGCAACTGGCATATTGTTAAAAATAAGCCTGTGAGGAACAAACACTGATTGTTTGTCAAAATTAAATTTAGCAATGCTTGTTTAAATCTATGCGGCACCACATTGGACACTAGCTATAAAAAAACATTGCAATGCTTGATGGGGTGTACCTCTTTTGGAGTCTCAGGCTTCTTTGTGTTTAGGATCAACAAAATCATGGCATGATTGAAGTTCCTTGCCAATCTTCCCAGTACTCAAAACCTGTAGAATTTCCTCACATACAACATCCCCAGCCACATTCTAGTATCGTTGGTAAAAAAGAGAACTGATTCCATTCGGGCTGGGGCCTTGGTGGGCGCAATTTCTTTGAGAGTTGCTTCAACTTTGCCACTAGTAAAGGCCCTAGTCAACCATCTACCATCAACCACCAAAAATCACCCATGGAGATCTGGAAAGCTTAGGTTCTGAAGGATCATATTAGAAGAAGTAAATATTTGTGTAAAATAGTCAACTATAATTCCTTCAACTGCTCCTTGTCCACTTTGTGCCACACCATACTTGTCTTTAAGAGACCTAAAGTATCTCTTCTATGCGTTGCCGAACTCTAGCAAGAAAATATGTAGTGTTCTGATCACCCTCCTCCATGCTTAGGTGATGAGCCTGTTAAGCCCAATATGTTTCATTAAGTCGCTCTGCCGCCAAAAGCTTGAATTCCACTCCTTTTAATATTTGCATATTTTGTGCCGAAGGTTCTGACTTGCATAGTTCCCAGAACTGTTTTCGAAGCACCTTAGCTTTCTCCGGCGTGGCCCCATACTTATCATCACTCCACGGAAACATTGCCCCATAAGCTGCCAATCTCTTAGGAAGACACTCATATAGTCCACTCGAATTTGCCCAGTTTTTGGCTACAACATCTCTTAGGTCCTGTTTATTCCTTAGAAAATTTAGTGTAAAGAGAAGTTGAAGGAAGAAAATGTGATGAAAAAAAAAGTAAGAAAAAAGTGAGTTCTTTTCTCTTGTTTGGGTTGAGGAAAAAATACAAGAACTTGGGTGATAAATTGAAATGTTGATGAATTAGTTGAATCATGCTGATATCATCTAAGCTGTGCGAGGTTGAAGGAGGCTGGGAATTCTTTTGGGAACTTTTCCCGAACATTTATCAAAATTTTATGTGGAAGGTTTTATACTTGTTTCTAACAATTTTTATACCTAATTTTTCTTCATATTTTTTTCGTGTGTGATTTTCTCTAAACCAAACACACACAAAAAAGTTACTTTTCCAAATTTTTGTCTTTCTGCAAAATTTTTAAGGCCTAAACAAAGCCTTTAGCTTCTATCACGTACTTAGAAAGCCCCAAACTTCCTCAGCTTTTTGCATTGCCCCCTAACCTCCTTAGGCTCAATGCTAAGAAAAATCAGATAATGGCCTGACCATTTTTCACACCATGCTACGAACCTAGCTACGGGGACATTAAAATCTCATACTAAACTTCATTGCAAAGTAAACAGTCGGAATGCTCTTATATTTGCTTGTCATCCTCTCGTATGGCGCTCCATGTATATTGATACCCACTATAGCCCATATCCCTATGACCATGCTTGTCTATCACTTGTATAAAATTAGATGAGACCCAAAAGCCAAAAGCCCCACCATCCTTTTTAATAGGAAACAAGCCCCATTGAAGCCCCAGAAATGGACCACGGAAGATCGGAAGCGCTTCCTAAGAAATCAATTAACCTCAAATAGCCCTTTCATGCTTCTCTGCGACCATGCACAAATGAAGCACATAATTAATTTTCTATAAAAATTTCGTGAAAAGGTCTTCTATATATAGATGTTCGTTTACACATTTCCATCCCGTGTCACAAGCGAAATCAAATAGAAAGAAAACGAGCAATTTTCATCGACAACATGCATTACATAGGATTTGCATTGATGCAATAACGTTTGTTGGTGTACAAATAGAACTGATGATAATAATATATAAACTACAATACATATGTGGAATAAATAACATTCACATATTTATAGTATTACTAACACAGGTTAGTTCAAGTAATTTAACACTTATTTTCGTTAAATAAGGTCTTGAGTTTGAGTCTTATGAATGAAGAAAATCTATTATAAAAGAACTTTACCCTTTTATAGGGCAACAATAGCACATGCCCCCCTAAAAAAGAAGAGCATCATGTTTTATGCTGATAAAATAATACAATTATTAAATCATACAATTATAGAATTTCTTCTAACTCCTGTCTCCATCCATTTCCTTTCCACTTCCACCTAAAAACACCGGCGCCAACAAGCTACATTTGCATAAGCATACCTCGAAAAAAAAATGTCCATGTGACTCCTATAAACTTTCAGCGATACTATCAATTGCCAGATTGTACACGTTTGAGTTAACTTTTACATTAATCGGCCTAATATAACTCATATACCTCACCTCATATTTTATATAAACTGGTCCTAACAACTTTTAACCTTTACTAGCTAGTTTGTTCCAATATTGCTAAATTTTACATAAACTGGCCCTAACAAAGTGAGGAGTGCTGATAAATTTATGTGAGGACCCAATCCAAAACCAATTAACAGTGTGAGAAAAAACTCAGTTTACACACATGTTAAAATCCTGAAATTTTGTAAATATGAGACATCTTAATTTCTCACACTTCCTACTAGACCTTGTAAAAACCAACTTGATCCGAAAACCCAACCTGAACCTGGCCGAAATTTTTGGGTTTTGAACATAATTTTCTCAACCCAAATCCGAAATAAACAAACCCAAAAAAGTTGTACATTAGCGTATCAAACCCGACCCGAACTCGACCCCGCTGGCTCGAACCGAATATTATGTACTTATTTTTTATTTTTCTTTGATTTATCCCCTTCAACAACAATAGTTATTCTTTATATTGAATTGCTTAGAGAGACATTATATAACTATCACATCCCTTCACAAATTAAACAATAATACCGTTTTTTCCTCAATAACATTCTCATAAAATAACTTCATAAATAGCTTGTGAAGACAACTTAAAAAGAGTATGAAACAGCATGGAATGTCTGTGCAATTTTAAGAAAATTAATTTATAGTGAGACGAATATTATAAATGTGCCGGCTATAACCTTATATTTATTGTACTTTTCTAGTTCACTTTTATTCTAATTTATCTTGAACTACGATGCTAGTTGTAGCCAATCGGTAGTTCGTGTTCTAGGGTTGGCCCTTTAATAAAGTGTAAATGATTAGCTAATGGCATGTCAATTAACAGCAGTGTCAAATTTTTTAATAGGTTATTAGCAAGATTGCTTCGACTAAACATGCTCCAGATGGAATGAGGCATAAACGAGTTGACCTATTAATGACCTTATTCTAATGTATAGGCCAGCCCATCCAACCCAGACTGGGCGCAACTCTTTGCCTACGCATTCATGGTGTCCATATATCATAATGAAATGTTTGAATATTTTCAATATTCTTTTAAGAAATTACAATTGATGTACTTTTTCATGAAATATGAACAATTTAAAGGTAATAAATATGCTGAATTTTAAATTTTGACAAAAGAAAAATGATTCACAAAAAAGACGCTCTAAACCATTTCGGTCAACCCGAAACCTGCAAAATGGAAATAGACCCACCTGTATTCCATCCAAACCTGAAATACATCCAACTTGTGTTTTACCTAAACCAAAATACATACGACCTGTATATAACGCGCCCATCCAAATTGACAGATCTAGAATTGACACTGCATAGATGTTCGTATTTAATGTCCCCAAAAACAATGTTAGATCACCCTAGGGGGTGAATGGTGCGATATCTTAAAAATAAAACTTTATCAAAATTCAATACATTTTGATCCTGCACTGCCAATATCAGGGAAGACAACCTTGAAGTTTAGTCACCAGTATTAGTAATAAGCAAAATTAGAGTGCAGAAATAAAATAGGACAAAACGCGTGATATGTTTACGATGTTTACCCTTCAAATAGGGCTATTCACTACTGAGGGCACTTCTCGCCTTAGGATTTAATCACCTCCACTTCTTGTTCACTTAACAAGTACACACAAATGACCTTAGTTTTACATACAATCTAGCATTCTAATCTCACTCGACTAAGGAATCTTAGCTAGCACACTCACGAAGTATTGACCTCTCAATTCCTAGCTACCCAAGTAAGTTCCTCAACTTGTTACGGTTCTCCCTTACTAATATTCAAATGAACAATGAGTACACAAAACAGTATTAAGGATGATTTCACTTGAGCTCTTTTCTCAATGCAACTCTTCCTTGTGTCTTGCCAAATGCTTCAACGCTGCCTTTTATAGATTTTAGACCGTCTTGACCGTTAGAGTAGCACTTCTCATTTCTTCAATGTATTCTGTGCAGAGTCTGACGTCACTAATTCAAACCTGGGTGCTTCCAAAACTGTTACTTGATTTACAAAAATAATGGATTTTAACTGCTGAGAGAAAAGCATGCTTTGATCTGAAAAGATCTTATCAAAATCAATTGAAATAGTTTACAAATAAACTCAAGATTGATTTAATACAACTTTCCTAAATTGGATCAAATAAAATCTTTACAGGATCTTGGATGATAAGCAAGGATATATTACATTACAAAAATATAATCCGCACATACTAGAATAAGTGATTCTTTCCAAAGAAATTAAATATATTTCAAGAATAAAATAAGATCATATATATCTTTTTTTTTTCCCCAAAAGACGATTTTGCTAATTCCAAAGTTACGGATTCTGACTTTGATATTGAATTCCTTTAGAGACAAGATGGTTAGTATAATATAACTCAATATACTCAAATTGGGCTTCTGTCTTTCACTCAAAACATTCAATGTCCTTGAGCTGTAACATTCAAATAGTCAATGATCTTGCCACTGATATTAAGAGAGTCTTCAATCTCCCCTTTTTTGATGAAAGACAAAACTTCAATTTCACAATCATATAGACATATCAAGCATATTAAGTAAATCATAACAAAATATAACATAATTAGTCATAGCAAGACAAAAGAGCGCATCCAATCACCTATTTGTGAACACTGGAAACTTTGAAAGCCTTTCCGGTAGGCATTGACCATTCAATATCAATGTTCTTGACTCCACCTCATTTCGCCCCCTTTTAACTTTCAACAAAAGGGACGAACTCACAAACATTTTTGGAAAATTATTGTTTAAGAATAATAAAATTTTCATAAATATAAAATTAGAAATTATTTTTGAGAACAAAAAGATAGAGAGCATCATATTTGATCATCTGGTTGGGGGCTGGTGCATTTGACTTCGGTTCCTTAACGGCCTCGGTTACACCAATCTCTTCCCCAATGTTCACCTTGTAACTCACCTTAGCCTAGGTTATCTTCAATGCCTTGTCCAACCTTGCTATATTTGCCCCAAACGTATCATTTATCACCTTTAAGGGCCCTTCCTGTACCTTCAGATCTGAAATAACATTGTTGAGGTTGGATGCACACTGAGCCAAACCGTCATATATCCCTTGGAGACCCATCAATGTCTTCTTGATCTTTGTATAACCAGCCTTTAAACTGGTAAGCTCCCCCTTAATCTCCTTTAAACCATTCTGTTTAGGGGGGGAAAATCTCACAATAGGGTTGAAGAATGAGAGTCTCTATGTCATTTACAGAAATATCTTCCTCATGTTCCCAATGATTGGGAGGGAGAGGTTTGAATATTAGGCTCTTGACTTTGTTCTCATTAATGGCGGGGATCCGAGTGTCAACGCGTTGTCCTCCTTTAAGGAAGATTTGATTGGCTTTGAAAATAGAACTTAGGAGGTTTCAGTAAGACAAGGGGTAATTCCGTGATAGATTTTAGACCTTAGTCATATACTCAATGATAAGCTCTACAAAGTTAAGAGAATATCCCTACACAATGTAGTGGAGAGTTTGGAGGATGGTGCCATTGGTGGTCACTTCTAAAGATCCTTGAGGGTAAATGATCCTAACTAGGACGTAGTATAAGATCCGAGCATCTGCGTAGAGCTCAGTATAGGATTGGTTGGTCTTCTGGAACTCGGCAGGTTTGGCATTTCTTTGAAGACAAAGTTTGCGAGCTTTGACCATTGACACTAGGGGAGGAAATTATGAGGGTCCAGGTTGAGATTAAAGATCCTCTCAATGGAGGCAGTGATTGTGGTACTGTTAACCTTACTGGGGTAATAGATTGTCCCCCACCCTTGCGGTTCAACTTTTTTCAAAATTTGCATAGAAGAGTCAAACTAACTTAATGTATACTTCATCTCCAACATTAGACAGACTCATGTGGTTCTCCAATTTTTTAAAAAAGGAAAATCATCCTTTTTTCAGAAACTCTAAATCTACAAATTCATAAAACATAAACTACCTCTCAACCACATGGCTATATCTCTTTACTCTCAAATTTGTGAATCACTCAATGGGGAGATCAAAAAGTCCTAGATCTTCTAAAGACTCAGTTTAGAGACAGTTTTAACAGAATTGGTAGAGATTACTGCCTTAGAGTTTGAAATTGTAGTTGTTTCACCATGCCTTGGTAAGCGATGCCAAGTGGCACCACAAGTTCTTTTAGCAAGGGTGGCAAAGGCTTTAGCAGGGGATCCTCCTTTATGCTTTGAGGAGATGGCAGTAATTCTGGGCAGGGGAGAAAAAAAGGGGGTGGCAAAATTGGGGGGGTTTGTATAAAAGACAAAGAACTAGAGAAGGAGTGGTACAGTTGAGGCCGAGGCATGCTCCTTTTATGGAGAAAAGGATAGATAAAAAGTGAGTGGGAGGTCGCAATTTTTGGAAGGTATGAGATATCTTGGGGATAAGTGTTAAGCTTGTCAAGGGCTACAAATTTTACCACTACTTCGGTTATTAAAACACTTTTTATAGCAAAGGAAAGTAGGGATCGATCCACGAGGAAAGATAGTTTTAAAAAGGCTAGCTTAATCCTAAGTGATTTTACTAATCCAATTTATTGAATCTAATCTTAATAATTCTAAAATAATTAAAATTTAATGAATAAAAATCTGGAAAAAAACTCAATGATGCTCCTAAATATTTTGGATTATATTCTAGAAAGAAAACAGTAAAAAGCTTTCCTAAATAATTTAGAAAAATAAAATCAGAATAATAACTGAAATTCTAATTAAAAATCAAAATAGCAAATAATAAACAGAAAATAAATATTAAAAATATCAAACAGTAACCTACAATATTCTGCTTCAGGTCTACGAGCTTATAAACTCTAAATTGTATCTATTTTATCTCAGAAAAATCTGATCAGAAAATTAGCACCGAATAATCAGCAGAATAATAAATCTAAAATTAGAAATAAAATAATCAGCCTAAATATAAATACGAATTTCATCACGAAAATTACCCTAGTCCTAGAACACAATTTTCTGGACTTAACAACACCTAAAAATCGTAAATTAAAATTAAAAATCGAAATTTTCAGAATTAATCACCTAAAAACCTGCACATATCAATTTCGCAAATTAATTTTGAAAAATTATTAAATAACTTCCAAAAATCACGAAATTAAATATGGGCAGACTAGGACACTCTGTAAACCCTAAGAACTGATAAAAATCGAAAAATAACAAGAATAACTATTTTTAATCTAATTTCTAAGAAATCAGCAACTAAACACTAAATGAGAATATAAATCAATCTAAAATTATAATCACTCTAAAAATCAAAATCTAGCTATCTAAAATTACCTAGACACTCCTAAAAGACTATACTTTTGGGGGGGTCGATTGAATTTATATTGAAACTAATAAATATAGAATAAAATTTATCAAACTAATCAAATTAACTCTAAAAAAAAAAAATAATGATCAAAAGTTATCAAATTTATGAAGAATACTTAGTATAATCTCAATCCACCATGAAAATTAATATTTATCATCAACACACAAGTTAATTTCATTTATGAGTTAAACAGTAGAAGAAATCCACCAGCGGTTCTTCCCCGTTTTTCCTTAGATTCTAGTTTACTTAGGTCCAGCCCTAATATAAACCCTACTAATTTGATAATTTTTACACCAGCGCAAAAATTTAACCAAACTAGAGCATTAAGAATTAGAAAAACATCATTTAACACTTTGTAACTAATTTACCAGCAAATCGATTTAACAAAGATCTAAAGCGATTACCTAATTAAAAGAGATGGGTTTGAGCCATCCATGATTAATTAGGGTGATACCTAGGCTTAAAAGATTATAACTTTTACGTATTATAATCTTCTAAACTATCAATCGAAATTGTATATAATCAACTAGCATGCATTCTAATCGATTCAACACAAATTTCATAAACGATCAACACTAATCGCTAAAGAATCATGAATATAAATCAACTAGGCATTAAAGTATAAAACTTGTTTCAAAATAATTAATTTAGCATGGCTTCAAGAAGATTATACTAAGTAAAAACGAATTACTCACTCATATTATAAATAAAATCACATAATTCATCCAAATAATCCATGTTTAATAATAATCTAATCAAAGAAATACAATAGAAATAAGTAAAACCAAAAACAAAAGAAAAATAAAACTTATATTACTTAGAGATGATGATAATGATTGATGGTGATGAAGAAGGCTTGGCGTGATGGAAGATGGGCAGATGATGAAGGTGTGTGAGAAGAGGCATGAAGGATGATGGTGGAGGTTCAAGGATGATGGTGATGCGTTGATGTTGATGATGAGATGGCCGAAGTATGGTGATGGCGTGATGGTGGAGCCTGGGATTGAAGGAGGGATTTTTGGTGTAGAGGAGGTGATTAGGGTAGATGATAGTATGAGATGGGATGATTTAATGTGTGTTAGGCATGGGTTTATGTATGTGAGGAGTTGATTATTATATGGAAAGTGAGGGGGTTAGGTTTAGTAAATTAGGGTTTCCTTCCTCTTGTCCTTAGATTTCTTCTTCCTCAAGACTTATAACTCTTCACCCAATTCTTGTAACCCTAGCCCAATATAATAATTATGAAAATAATATTTTCCATAAATTATTTATTGGACCGTCTTTTCAGCAAATTGTGTAAAATCGGAGCTTCAACGTCTTGTCTTCTCATTTTTATTTTATTAACGCCCATCCTGAAAAATATATAAAATAAAATAAATTAGATGCAATAATGTGTAAAATATAATCAAAATAATTAATAAAACGATGCATGATTTTTGGCTTAACAAATTCCCCCACACTTAGACTTTGGACGTCCTCGTGCAAAGAAATCTTAGACTCGACCTAAGAACTTACTTTCTTTCTTTCTTATAAAGTTATGCATAACTATGATGTTCATACTGGCTTTGGCTTGCTTTAGAAAAACAGTTTTACTGAATTAATTAGTTTTTCCTTCAATAAGTGAATACATGCTAAACATCCAACTATCCTTAGAGAGTTTATTCATCAGCCTCACAATATTTTCATAATGAAGTAACAAGATCAATAATTATCCATCTCTTTTTGATTATGCATACACCAATTAAGAGGTCGAGAAAGAATTTAAGATAGAAAAATTTGGGCATAGTCTGGCTATAGAGACAATTGAACTAGGTAGAATAACTTCATTAAATTTGATCCTTAACTTGCCTTGTATTTATTTTCCTCTTCTTCTTTTGTTCAAACTCCACTTGCGCACATATTCGAGACCCATATAGGGTCTTAGAAATTAAACACTCCCTGACTCTCACTCACCCGAATAGAGGTGCTGGAGCAAATAATTCATTCTCATCTTATTATTTCTTCATTTTATTGGCTTACTAGTATAGGAAGTAAGCTTTTCAGTGGCAGTATTGCCTCAAAGGGTAACACCCAGTAGTGCATACCTCAAATGGGTACTTGTCATTCCCAATTTTGACTCTCTTTTCTCTTTTATTTCATTTTCATAGATGAAAAATAGACAAGTAAGATCACAATTTTAATGAGTTATTCAACTAATTCAATAGTCTAGAAAATGGGTGGGCCATTTTATTGCCTTTGAATCGGATATATTACATGATCAAATAAGATGGATAATCAAGAGAGTTACTCATTAAAAAGATGTATGAGGATCAACTCAAACTTCTCTAAAGGATAACTATTATGCCTAGATGTCTTTACTTATAAAAGAATAAACTGCAAAATAGCTAAAAATTTTTATTTTATTATTTTTTTCCTAACAAGCAAGCCTAGCATAAGCTCACATCATGCATTATTTATAAGAAAAGAATTTTTTTTTGTTTTTTTTTCGATTTTTTACTTTTTTTTTTAAAGAATAAAAACTGCAGGAATTAAGTGCAGGATGCGCCCCCCCACACTTAATTCAAGCATTGTCCCTAATGCATGCAAAAAGATAGAATTAATGAAAACAAAAGCAAAAGTAAATAGGAACTTCCCTGAAAACGTTGGGTTGCCTCCCAACCAGCGCCTTTGTTTATAGTCTTTGGCTCGACTTTATGAAGCTCATGGATCCTCAAGGCGGATCTCTTCTATTAAACATACCTGGTCTCCTTCATAAAAATGCTTTAGCCTGTGACCATTCACTTTGAAAATCTTGTTAGTAGCAAAGGATTTAATCTCTACAGCACCATGGGGATAAGTCTTTACTACTTCAAAAGGTCCTAACCACCTAGAGTTTAATTTACCAGGAAAAAGTTTCAGTTTGGAATTGAATAACAACACTTTCTCACCTACCTGAAATTCTTTCCTAATGAGTTTGGTATTGCAAAATGCTTTGGCCTTACCCTTATAGATGACTGAATTGTCATAGGCTTCTAAGCGTATCTCTTCTAGTTCCTGCAATTGCAGTTTACGCTCTTTCCCTGCTAACTGATAATCAAGATTGCATTGCTTCACAGCCTAATATGATTTATGCTCAATTTCTACAGGAAGGTGACACGGTTTTCCAAAGACTAGTCTGTAGGGTGACATACCAATTGGAGTCTTATATGCAGTCCTGTAAGCCCAAAGAGCCTCCTCTAGCCTAAGGCTCCAATCCTTCTTATCTGGCTTAAGTACTTTTTCAAGGATGCCCTTAATCTCTTTATTAGAAATTTCAGCTTGGCCATTAGTTTGGGGATGATAGCTAGTAGATACCTTATGAGTTATATGATATTTAGCTAGTAAGGCACCTAGAGTTTTGTTACAAAAATGAGTCCCCCTATCACTGATGATTGCTCTTGGCACTCCATATCGATGCAGAATTAGAGATTTAACATGTTTCACCACAGTCTTAGCATCATCAGTCCTAGTGGCTACAGCTTCTACCCATTTGGATACATAATCAACAATCACAAGAATATAGGTATATCCAAAAGAAGGGGGAAAGGGTCCCATGAAATCAATGCCCCATATATCAAAAATTTCACAAACATACATATTACATAAAGGCATTTGATTCCTCCTTGATAAGTTTCCAGTCTTTTGGCACACTTTACATCTTTTACAGAATTCATAAGTATCACTAGAAATAGTGGGCCAATAAAAACCACACTCAAGCACTTTATGTGATATTCTTTTAGGTCCAAAGTGTCTCCCACTTTCTGAAGAGTGACAGAAGGTTAGAATAGAATGAATTTCACTATCATCTATGCATCGCCTTATAATCTGATCACCACAAAACTTCCATAAATATGGCTCATCCCAAACATAATATTTAGATTGAGCTCTTATTTTCTCTCTTTCAGCTCTAGTCAACTCAACAGGAAAAGTTTTGGTGACTATATAATTTACAATATCAGCATACCAAGGCAATCTCCTAGTCATAGCATACAGAGTCTCATCAGGAAAACAATCAGTAAAAGGGCTACCACTGTCCCCTGTTTCTAATCTACTCAGATGGTCAGCAACTAAATTCTTAGCTCCAGGCTTATCTCTAATTTCTAGTTGAAATTCTTGCAACAATAACATCCATCTAATTAACCTGGGCTTTAAATCTTTCTTTTCCAATAAGTGTTTGAGAGCAGAGTGATCAGAATAAACAGTAAATTTAACACCTAACAAATAAGGACGAAACTTTTCAAGCGCAAAAACAACAGCATACATCTCCTTTTCTGTAGTGATGTAATTACACTGTGCAGGGTCAAGAGTTCTAGAAGCATAATATATTACATGAGGTACCTTTCTAACTCTTTGACCTAGAACTGCCCCCATTGCCTTATCACTAGCGTCACACATTAACTCAAAAGGTAAGGCCCAGTTTGGGGGTTGCACAATAGGAGGAGAAGTCAATGTCAACTTCAACTGATCAAAAGCCTTCATACAGTCATCATTAAAATCAAAAGGGACATCTTTTGCAAGTAATGCACATAGAGGAGAAGCAATCTTAGAAAAATCTTTGATGAACCTCCTATAGAACCCTACATGTCCTAAGAATGATCTCATATCTTTGACACACTTTAGATAGGGTAGAGACTGGATGATATCAACTTTAGCTCTATCTACCTCTAATCCCCTTGATGATACTACATGTCCCAGTACTACCCCATGCTCTACCATGAAATGGCACTTTTCAAAATTCAAGACCAAATTGGTTTCAATGCAACGTCTAAGCACAAGAGTAAGATGATGCAAGCACTCATCAAATGAATCACCATGTACAGTAAAATCATCCATAAAAACCTCCATAATCTTGGTGATAAAATCAGAAAAGATACTCATCATACATCTTTGAAAAGTAGCAGGTGTCTTACACAAACCAAAAGGCATACGTCTAAAAGCATAAGTACCAAAAGGACACGTAAAGGTAGTCTTCTCCTGATCTATAGGAGCTATAGGGACCTGAATATAACCTGAATAGCCGTCCAAAAAGCAATAATGTGACCTCTCAGCTAATCTCTCTAACATTTGGTACATAAAAGACAATGGAAAATGATCCTTTTTAGTGGCCTTGTTAAGCTTTCTATAGTCAATACATACTCTCCAACTACTTTGGACTCTAGTAGGTATCAACTCTCCTTCATTGTTTTTCACTACTGTTGTCCCCCCTTTTTAGGAACCACATGAATAGGACTAACCCACTTAGAGTCAGCAATGGGATAGATCACCTCAGCATCTAACCATTTAAGAATCTCTTTTTGGACTACCTCCATCATAGGTGGATTAAGTCTCCTCTGAGGGTCTCTCTTAGGCTTAGCATCTTTTTCTAAGGTAATAGTATGTGAACACAAGGTAGGGCTAAGGCCTTTGAGATCTGCTAGCGTCCACCCTAAAGCTTCGCTATGTTCTCTAAGCACTTTAATAAGTTTTTCTTCCTGATCCAAGGTGAGTGCACTAGAGATAATTACAGGCAAAGTCTCATTATCCCCTAGATAAGCATATTTTAAGTTTTTAGGTAAGGGTTTCAATTCCAATTTAGGGGGTGAGATACTCGAGGGAAGTAACTTAGCATGCTTTTCAGACAGTTCAAGTTTGTTAGGACCATTATGCTCTTGCAAGTGAGACAAAGAACTCATCACCTCATCTAAATTATCATTAACCTGATATGACACTTTCTGGGACTCAGTATGATCAAGACTCTTAGTGAGCACAGTAAATAGCTCATCCTCATGTGACAAGTCATAGACATCTTGAGATAACTCATTAAAAACATCAAGTGCATATAGATAGTTAACATTAGAAGGAAATCTCATGGCATCAAAAATATTGAACTTAATAACCTCACCATCAAATTCCATGGTTAGTGTCCCTTCGTGCACGTCAATTTTAGTTCTAGCAGTTTTTAAAAAGGGTCTGCCAAGCAAGATGGGAATATCATGGCATGCTTCACCCATGTTCATTACATAAAAGTCAGCAGGAAACACTAGTTCATTCACTTGAACCAAAACATCCTCTAACACTCCGTCAGGATAAGTGTTGCTCCTATCAGCTAACTGAATTACTATGCCTGTTTTCTTTAATTCGCCTAGATTTAGTTTGTCATAAACAGATCTAGGCATAACATTAATAGAGGCACCTAAATCAAGCATAGCTTTATCAAAGCAAAGGTTTTCTATTTTGCAAGGGACAGAAAACACACCAGGGTCTTGACACTTAGGGGGAAGTTTTCTTTGAAAAACAGCAGACACATTTTCCCCCACACTTATCTTCTCATTACCAACTAACTTTCTTTTGGTAGTGCATAATTCTTTAAGAACTTAGCATAACGAGGCACCTGTTTAATGGCATCAAGGAGAGGTATATTAATTTCTACCTTCCTAAAAGTCTCTAAAATCTCTTGGTTAGCCTCATTAACCTTAGACATAGGGCTCCTAAATCTACTAGGGAAAGGTGGGATTGGTTTGTAAGATTCTCTTTTCTTTTCTCCTAATTCCTTAGTAGTTTGATTAGACTCTGTATCTAATTCTGGTTCAGCCCCTTTCACCTCTAACTCAGGTTCCACTTCTCTCTTCTTCGTAGGTTCCTTTAACTCTTTCCCACTTCTAAGTGTCATGGCACTAACGTTCTCTTTGGGGTTAGGGTAAGGTTGAGATGGTAACTTATTCTGCAATTGGGCTTGCAAGTTGCTAACTATGGTATCAGTCGCTGTTTGTCTCTCTTAAACTTGCTTAAGGGTGGTTTCCATACTCTGGAACCTATCATCCATTTTTTTAAGGACTTGTTCTAAGAGGAAATTGATCCTATCTTGACTAGAAGGCTGACGAGAGGGTTGATCATAACCACGTGGATTTGGCCTAGGGCCATACCTAAGGTTAGAATGGTCTCTCCATCCTTCATTATAAGTATTTGAATAGGGATCATACCTCCTTTGATTTTGATTAGAGTAAAGAGCATTAACATTACCCTCTTGTAGAGTAGGACATGCATCAGTAGAATACCCTTCTAAACAACAAATACCACATATTACTGCTTTTTGGGTACCCCCAGTAACAATCTTATTTAACATAGCAGTAATGTGAGATAACTGATTCTCTAGAGATGAACTAGAACCTATGTCATTTACCCTTTTAACTTCTGAGTCTCTAGTACCAAACTGCTGAGTATTTTGGGCCATTAGATTAAATAGATTTCTACCATCAACCGGTGTTTTATTAACCAGAGCCCCCCCACTAGCAGCATCAACCATATTGCGATCCATAGGAAGCAAACCCTCATAAAAATATTGAATCAATAGTTGTTTAGTTATTTGATGTTGGGGACAACTAGCACATAACTTATTAAATCTTTCCCAATACTCACAAAAAGTTTCCTCATTCATTTGTTTGATTCCACATATTTCTTTCCTAATAGATCCAATACGGGATGCATGAAAAAACTTTTCTAGAAATGATTTATGCAATGCAGTCCATGTAGAAAAAGATCCAGCAGGCATATAATATAACCAGTCCTTAGCATTACCAAGCAAAGAAAAGGAAAGGCCCTTAGTCTAATTTGATCCTCAGGAATTCCTTCAGGTATCATAGCAGAACAGGTAATAAGGAATTCACTAATGTGTCTATAGGGGTCCTCTCCAGCTAATCCATGAAACTTAGGTAATAAATTAATAAATCCTGAGTTTAATTTCAAAGGTTTATCTAAAATAGCATAAGTGATGGACATTGGTTGGGTTTCTAAGTTAGGAGCAGCAAGTTCTCGAAGAGTAAACATGCTTACCTCTTTAATCCTAAAACTTACTGGGTCAGGCTGACTCTCTTTGATTTCAGCTTTCAATATTTGTTCCTTGTTCTCTCCAATTTCCTTACCACTCCTTAATTTCATACACTCCTTGAAATCTAAAAAGAATAAAATAAAAAAAAACTAGAGTTTTAATAAAACAAATAAAAGTAGCAAAAGTAAATAGAAGTAAACTAGCAATTTAATTTTCCTTCCCCGGCAACGGCGCCAAAATTTGTTAAGCTTGTCGAGGGCTACAAATTTTACCACTACTTCGGTTATTAAAACACTTTTTATAGCATAGGAAAGTAGGGATCGATCCACGAGGAAAGATAGTTTTAAAAAGGCTAGCTTAATCCTAAGTGATTTTACTAATCCAATTTATTGAATCTAATCTTAATAATTCTAAAATAATTAAAATCTAATGAATAAAAATCTAGAAAAATACCCAATGATGCTCCTAAATATTCTGGATTATATTCTAGAAATAAAACAGTAAAAAGCTTTCCCTAAATAATTTAGAAAAATAAAATCAGAATAATAACTGAAATTCTAATTAAAAATCAAAACAGCAAATAATAACAGAAAATAAATATTAAAAATATCAAACAGTAACCTAAAATATTATGCTTCAGGTCTATGAGCTTATAAACTCTAAATTGTATCTATTTTAATCAGATCAGAAAATTAGCACAGAATAATCAGCAGAATAATAAATCTAAAATTAGAAATAAAATAATCAGCTAAATATAAATACGAAATTAATCACGAAAATTACCCTAGTCCTAGGACACAATTTTCTGGACTTAAGAACACCTAAAAATCGTAAATTAAAATTAAAAATCGAAATTTTCAGAATTAATAACCTAAAAACCTGCACATATCAATTTCGCAAAATAATTCTGAAAAATTATCAAATAACTTCCAAAAATCACGAAATTAAATATGGGCAGACTAGGACACTCTATAAACCCTAAGAACTGACAAAAATCGAAAAATAACAAGAATAACTATTTTTAATCTAATTTCTAAGAAATCAGCAACTAAACACTAAATGAGAATATAAATCAATCTAAAATTATAATCACTCTAAAAATCAAAATCTAGCTATCTAAAATTACCTAGGCACTCCTAAAAGACTATACTTTTGGGGGGGTCGATTGAATTTATATTGAAACTAATAAATATAGAACAAAATTTATCAAACTAATCAAATTAACTCTAAAAAAAAATAAATAATGATCAAAAGTTATCAAATTTATCAAGAATACTTAGTATAATCTCAATCCACCATGCAAATTAATATTTATCATCAACACACAAGTTAATTTCATTCATGAGTTAAACTGTAGAAGAAATCCACCAGCGGTTCTTCCCCGTTTTTCCTTAGATTCTAGTTTACTTAGGTCCAGCCCTAATATAAACCCTACTAATTTGATAATTTTTACACCAGCGCAAGAATTTAATCAAACTAGAGCATTAAGAATTAGAAAAACATCATTTAACACTTTGTAACCAATTTACCAGCAAATCGATTTAACAAAGATCTAAAGCGATTACCTAATTAAAAGAGATGGGTTTGAGCCATCCATGATTAATTAGGGTGATACCTAGGCTTAAAAGATTATAACTTTTACGTATTATAATCTTCTAAACTATCAATCGAAATTGTATATAATCAACTAGCATGCATTCTAATCGATTCAACACAAATTTCATAAACGATCAACACTAATCGCTAAAGAATCATGAATATAAATCAGCTAGGCATTAAAGCATAAAACTTGTTTCAAAATAATTAATTTAGCATGGCTTCAAGAAGATTATACTAAGTAAAAACGAATTACTCACTCATATTATAAATAAATCACACAATTCATCCAAATAATCCATGTTTAATAATAATCTAATCAAAGAAATACAATTGAAATAAGTAAAACCAAAAACAAAAGAAAAATAAAACTTATATTACTTAGAGATGATGATAATGATTGATGGTGATGAAGAAGGCTTGGCATGATGGAAGATGGGCAGATGATGAAGGTGTGTGAGAAGAGGCGTGAAGGATGATGGTGGAGGTTCAAGGATGATGATGATGCGTTGATGTTGATGATGAGATGGCGGAAGTATGGTGATGGCGTGATGGTGGAGCTTGGGATTGAAGGAGGGATTTTTGGTGTAGAGGAGGTAATTAGGGTAGATGATAGTATGAGATGGGATGATTTAATGTGTGTTAGGCATGGGATTATATATGTGAGGAGTTGATTATTATATGGAAAGTGAGGGGGCTAGGTTTAGTAAATTAGGGTTTCCTTCCTCTTGTTCTTAGATTTCTTCTTCCTCAAGACTTATAGCTCTTCACCCAATTGTTATAACTCTAGCCCAATATAATAATTATAAAAATAATATTTTTCATAAATTATTTATTGGACCGTCTTTTCAGCAAATTGTGTAAAATCGGAGCTTTAACGTCTTGTCTTCTCATTTTTATTTTATTAACGCCCATCCTGAAAAATATATAAAATAAAATAAATTAGATGCAATAATGTGTAAAATATAATTAAAATAATTAATAAAACGATGCATGATTTTTAGCTTAACAATAAGATCAAGAACGATTATCAGGAAAGTGCATCAATGCTCCTTAAAAATAGGAGGGGAGGGGGGAGATAGAGATTTGGTATTGAAAAGATTTGAAAACTAGGATTTTCAAAATACGGTAGCTATTGAGGTATGTAATTGATTTATATCCCCAACTTCCGACAACTTGCCATAATTAATATGTGACACTGATATTCAAAATTGGGGACATAGATTTGATATGGACTTTGGAAAGGTGCCTCAATGCCTAGTCTAATGTGATTAGTGATAACCTGTAATGCTTCATCACATCGGACTTTTTGTTAAGGGACCCCCTTAATGCATGCATCCATTGTCAGCATACCAAGTTCATTTCATATAAAATTGAATTGATCTTCACCAAGTGCTTTTGTTCATTGAGCAAAAGAAGGAAAGGGATGCCATTTGAATTCTGGAGGTTGTTACGGTGTTGTTGGATCTGGGTGGCCTTGTATGTTTATTATGTGATATTAAATAAATTTATGTGTGAATGCTACTTAAAAGAATTGTATGCAACTGTTTTGGTTTCTTGGGGTTTAGAATCATTCGCTGAGCATGTGTAACTCACTCCCTCTCATTTTCCCTTTTTCCTAGGTATAACTACTCATGAAAATAGTAGAAGTTCTCGGTTCACGTAAATGGAGTCGGAACCTCCCTTTTGTTCTTGAAAAATAGTCATATATATATGTACCTAGATTTATGGGTTAAATGATGAAATGTAATGTATTTACAAGTTCTTAAGTGTATGTATGTTAATTACTATAGTTCACGTAATGCATATTGACAGCGGTCGCTCTAAACGGCTATATGTGGCAACCATCTAGATAGTCAGTCATTTTGATGGTTGGAGTTGACTTTCATTTTCAGGATGTAACCTTGGTGATCCAGGCACATAATCTACTGAGTTTTATATTTTATTTCTTTCTTTTAATTAGCTTTATAGCTTTATGTACTCCGAGCATATAGCTAGCCTATGGAGTTTTAAAATGCGGTGTGTAGCTGTTGAGCTGGTTGGACA
Source organism: Carnegiea gigantea (assembly GCA_029747015.1). Taxonomy (NCBI): domain Eukaryota; kingdom Viridiplantae; phylum Streptophyta; class Magnoliopsida; order Caryophyllales; family Cactaceae; genus Carnegiea; species Carnegiea gigantea. Next base: position 346 of record JAKOGI010000916.1, on the reverse strand, counting down.
TATTTTTTATGACTTCATCGTTATACGCATCTAATGTAAAACTAAAAGCTGAGCTTGTGGTTAGCTTTTAGTTGGATACGATTCGTTCCAAAATTTTAGAAATCACTAACATTGCTACCCCTAGGGGGAAGGGTGTTACAACAGAATATGCGTACGCCTAATGCCAATCAGCTAGCACATTTTTTCTCTCTTTTTCTTACCCTTGCTTCTTTTTAACAAAATTTTTATTTTTTTCACTTTTTTTTTAACGCTTTAAGAAAACGAAATAAGAGTTGAACTATGAAAGGCATAAGAACACCAATCGTCAACTCACAACTTTATATATATATATAAATATATATATATA
>JAKOGI010000915.1:347500-369645 GCA_029747015.1 Carnegiea gigantea | reverse complement strand
ATATATATATATCTGTGTGTGTGTGTGTGTTTGTGTGTGGGTATATGTATATGTATATATGTACGTATATATACATATATAAATATACATATATATATATATATATATATATATTTATATATATATGTGAGGCTATTTAGGTAGGATGAGCTGATCCATGGGATGAGTCGGATGAGTATATGGAGGTGCTGTTAGTATCCCATCCAGAATTGATAACCAAACACTCTATCAATATGTGTGTGTGTGTATGTGTGTGTGTAAGAAATGGGGTAGATACAAAGAGGATGTTAAAAGAGCATCCAAAAGAAAGCTAGTTGCAACCCCAAAAAGGCTATTCACAAAATCAACCATATCAAATAAAAGGAACAGAAAATCCTTCTCCTTCCAATAGAACAATGTCTTGATCCACTTGTCTTTTAATTGGTTAGGTCAAGTTTCAACCCCATCAAAAGCCCACTTATTTTTCTCCATCCATAAAATCAAAATAATGGCATGCAGGGATTGTGTAGAGAACTCTATATTTCCCCTTCCTTCCATAAAAATCTTCTCAAGCTGATAGTTAGTTTGAATTCCCTGTTGACAAAAAATTTGCCCTTTTTTATGAGTTATCACAAGCTATGATTTTCCCTTGAGAAGCTTCCCACACAGGAAAAAAGGTTACTTTCAAAGGAGTAAAAGACTTCAAAATAATGTCCTAAGGGAAACCACAAATAAAAGGAGAAGGCGATGCATGGACAGACCTATGTGGAGGCTAGGAGTGTATCCATGGACACCCTTAGTCAAAAAAATTTTGATGTGCTATTTTGAAGGGGATTAGATACTCCTAAAATAGATCAAAAAAGTTGTGGATACCGTCTAAATATTATCAGTCGACATACTAAAGTTTTTGTTTTTTTAAATGTAAAAATGAGATCTATAAAGTTTGAATTTGATAAAAAATTAGAATAAATACTCCGAAGCCCAAGTCTCTCTCCCTCTCTGTCTCTCCCTCTAAATATTATTGGTCCATATACTAACATTTTCTTTTATTGCTATTATTGATTTTTTTGACATTCAATTGCAATAAGGTTTTTACGCAAAATTTTCTTTAACTTGACGCTAGTTGTTGATTTAAAATTGATGTTATTTTCTTTTTTTCCCCTTAGTGCAACCAGATTGTGAAGATTGCTTATTTGTAGTTTCATTTCATGTTTGGCATACTCATTTCAGGGCTTTTTTTTGGGTTTTATTACTTGATGCTGATGAAGTGTGTTCTATAACCAATGATTTTAGTAGATGGCATGTAATAGTAATGTTCTATGATTTCTACACAATTCATGTATCAGCTATAAAAATTGAAGAACCGCACAAAAAAAACGTAGTAGTAGATTACCATAGTTTTTTTTTTTTTTTATGAACTACGAAAGTGGAGCATATTATTATTGCATATCAAGTTCTGCTAGTGCGAAATATAAGACGGAGTGTTTGAAAACAATAACGTCTATACAAAATAGACTATCATAGTACATACCATATGACTTTGTTTGGGTAGTATATACTAGTGATGACATCAATAGATAGACACCTCCATTTTAAATATCTAGATCCGCCACTGAGGCGATGTACTGCCAAGCAAGCTGATGGAATTGAGATTTCATAGTGAATTTCCTAGTGGCATTAAGGATTCCATTGTGAAATTCCTAGTGGGGTTCCACCTACTGATGTCAAATAGGGAGTAACTAAGATGCACCATGCCAAGCAAGCCCAAAAACTGGGTCACACTACGATCCTCTGGGAATGCATATGAACAACATTAGGGAACCACATAACTAAAGACGAGTGGTGCTCCAAATAATCAGAGACGTGCATTCATATCCTCTGCAAGGGTATAGAGTGAAGGAAAACAATCACTCAAAAGAACGGCATCGCATCATTTGTGATGCCAGACAAAAATGAAGGAGCCATCACCCGCCTTGAAAGTAATATGGGAGAAGAATATTTTCCAACCTTTAGTAATAAACTTCTAAAGGCCAACACCATAGGCATTATTTTGCTTGCTTAGGACCCAATTAAGACCCTTCACCCCATACTTAGCCCTGATCATAGTTCTCCAAAGCCTCTTCTCATTCATAAACCTCCATAGCAATTTGCCAAAAAGGGCTTTATGAAAAATAATCAAATCTCTAATGCCTAAGCCACCTTTTGTAAAAAATTACCTAACAATGTTCCATTTTGCCAAGTGATACTTGAAATCATCCCCGAAAGACCTGCATAGAAAGCTTCTTTAAAGGAAAATAGTGAAAATCAAAGCTCTCTCACTCGCCCTTTTCAATTCTTCTCTACAAAGACAAAAGGAAAATTCTCTAGTTTAGCTCACCAAAAGATTTACAAAGGCTTGTTAGGTCCTGGAGGAATATTGACCATCATATTAGAGCAACTTCATGAGAGGAGGCAGACACTTCCTTAGGGGCAATGTCCTACACACTTTAAGCCTTCTTTAAGTCCCCAATTTCATGCTTCTTATTCACAAGCCCTCTAAGCAAAAGTCCTAGTTTGAGAGAACCAAGAAAAGCAAAATAATAAGAAATGTTGTTGATGATTAAAACCTTTTGGTAAGGCAAAAAATACGTAAACAGTAGCATTAGAAAATAATAGCAGCTATCATTACATAAAAATAGCATAAAAAGCACAAGGGAATGTATTGAAAAAAATATATATATTAAGTAGCAAACAAGCAGAACTAACAAGTATCACCTAGTTTGCCACTCAAGCAACATCCATGCTTGCTTAATGTCTAGAAACTAAAAGAAGGACAAAAGGTTGGACATTAACGTCTATAACCCTAATCTTAGATCTTTGAAAAATCCTATTTTGAGTCATATTCTACAATTGTTGCAAATATTCCATGTAAAGTTTTATCACCTTATTATAGTTCCGCTTTGGCATTCCTCTACCTCCTTTTATATCATAGGGAGGTCAACCACCTACAATTCTTCATTGAGTACATCTATGCCCCTTTGTTGATGTGTCTGAACCATGAGAGCCTTACTTTCCTCATCTTCTACCTTATTGGTGCCACGCATACCTTTTCTCTAGTCAATTCATGCCTAATCTTATCCAATTTTTTATGTTTACACATCTTTGGGATCATCTCATGATCCTCATCTCCTATAACAGTCATCTTTAGAACTTGGGTCATTTTAGTTGGCTAACACTTCAAGATGTACAATAAGATTGCTCTAACCACCACACGATACTCTCCCCTTTAATCCTACTGGAATCTTCTTATCACACAACACTCCAAATGCACCTCTATATTTGCTATCTGACATATTGTTTATAACCTATTTATCTTTTTTGACATTTTAAACCTAAATGTGGGCAACCTGTTTCAAAAAATAAGTTCATCTAGATTTACTAGAATTGCTCTATTATCGATTAATTGCAAAAGGTTTCAACATGTAATGTCTGACCTAGATCCTTCAAAGAACTTTTTCACTAGGCAGTTTCTATTGATAGTTGTTATCATCATTTCCAACCATCATAGAGCCAGAAAATGACAAGTTATCCGCAGCCCACCATCATTGTTGAGGAACCATATAGACCCAAGCAATCCCATTTGCATTAGTTTATTAAAAAATAGAAAACAGAATCTCCCATAACCGTCATGCGATACTAAGAAAAACAAGGGATTAGGATAGTTGATTTTGGTTGGAGATTTGGATACTACTATAGCAGTTTGCCATTAGCCATTTATCATGGAATCGTTCTATCTTTTTGAAGGGTAAAGCTACTTGCTCATATGTCACAGACCTCACTAACATAGAGATTCAAGTAGGGGGCTTATAGTGTTGTTGTAACTTGTAATACTGATTAGCCATAAGACTAGTATTTTTGTGCTAAAAAACAACGATGGAGAAGTCCATCTTGTGAGAATAGGGGCATACGATTTCTAGATTCATCAGCAAGATTTCCTCATAAATTAGGACAATAAACTATATTGAACACTAAACTGTTATTATTAACTCCTAAAGCTGCAAATACTCTCCCCTATATAACTACTTTTTTTTCATTGATATTTTCCCCCCCCCCCTCATTCAAGAACTGCCTTTACTGTTGTAATAGCCCGACTACAAATTATGTTTATTTATTTAATTAAACCATGTTATTATATTTAATTATCGTATTTAATCATTCCGTTTTGAGAAAATTCACTTTAGGTCGCACTTTGCAATTCTAATTTTAATATTGTAAAATTTCAGTTGAATCGATAGTAGACCATGATAAATATGCATTAAGAGATTAAATTATTTTTCATAGCATCACTTAAATTTAATTTCGAGCTACTCAAGATTGGATCGCAATGAAGTGTTATTTTTGCCCCTAGCCAAATTCATTTGAGCCCAACTTTAGGCTCAACAAGTTTATACACTTGATTTAGCTGATTATCATTATTTATATCTAATTATCTTTAGTATAAAGTCACTTTTTGGACAATAAATATTAGCAGAGTATCTTGTAAATCAAAAAAAAAATTCAAGCAAGCAAAACACAAAATTTCCTCCTCTTCTTCCTCTCTCGCCTACAGTCAACCCCCCTTATTCTGCTGCTGTTTTGTCGATATTTGGGGCTATTTCCACCGGCCTGCTACAAGCCCAAGGCTACTACCACCACCCATAACACCCTAGCACCACCTCGAACACCTATAACCGCTAAACACCAGCTACATCTCTCTCCTTCAAGCTCATATGTGAGGAAAAGCCATAACCTTATCTTGTTTAATTTTGGGTTTTTACGTTGGATTTGTTCATGGATCATGTTATCTTCATATAAAAAAGTGTCAGTTTGATGTTTTATTGAGTTCATTAAGTATAGAGTTATGTAAGTTATGGGTTAAGTTGAATCCATGCATGATCATATAAGCTTACGTATATGGTTGATGGGCTTTGTGTTTTATTTCTTGATCTTCAGTATAAAAGAGTAATATTGTGTAAGATGATTTTGGATGAGTTTGGAGGTTGGACAAATATTAATTTGTGATAATTTAGAGTTTATCATGATGATTTGAGTATTTGAATGAGTATGTGTTGTTGGTTTTCATGAAGAACTTGAAGATCGAGCACGAGTTATGAGTGGTGCTCTTGTAATTAAATTTGCTAAATTTTGAGGATTGTCAATTGTGCATTGAATAGAACCAAGTGTTATAAGAGTGTGGGATGTGCTATGAAAAGTTTCGAGAAGAGTGGGTAGACTTGTAGTTGGTGGGGGGAATAAAACAAAAGGCATTTGCAACTGGAAATAGACCCAAAAATAGGGGCGCTTTAGAAACAGACTGGTATTTATTAATCCATCAAAAAATTGTGATTTTTGATGGATAGGTGGATCAATGAGCTATCTTTCAAATGCCTCTCGAATCATTTTATTCCGAGTTTGAGGAAAACATTATGGCCAATTTACTAAGACTGATCATGATAAACTGGAGCTATGCACAGTTTTGTTTAAGTTCAATTTTAGACTCCGTGTTATGGTAGTTGTGTTTTTGGGCAATGTGAATGAAAGTGTTGTGGGACTTCCTAAGCTTTTCCTATTAGGGTTTTAGGTCTCAATTTGAGGTCGACGATGAAAGATATGAATTTTCTAAGTTATACCTTGAAGCAGTACTAAAATATCATGAGACTGTGAACTAGAATTTTGATAGCTTTATCGAAAGTTCCTAAATAATTATGGATATTGCAAAGAAAATACAGATTTTAATGAGTTTAACAACTTTGATGTGATTAAAAACTCAATTGCATTGGAAAACTAAGTTAATTGGGCATGTGGATTAAATAGAAGAAGTGGATAGAATAATGACTCAAGAACAGTATTTGTTGGGTCAATCCCATGAGATTAAAGCAATTCTAAACCCAGCTATAGCCCTTTTGGCCTTAGACCATTATTAATCATCTTAGAAATATCAAAAATTCATATTCTATTTATGACCACTAAAGTGTTTCCATTTTAATCTCAATTATTTTACTTTGGTCTAATTTGCTCAAATTTATTTTACCTCAAATTAAAGTACCTTATTATATTTAGTTTCCAAATCATCTTAGTGTAATCTATCTTATATTGAAATATTGAGTTACAGATGCTATTTAATTAATTATTTTCTATTAAAGTTACAAATCATGAAAGTGAGTGTTGTTTACTAACTACATATACCTATGATTACATTTCCTAAGCAGAATCGAGGCCTAGTATATCGTTCCCCATTGTGCATAAATATTATCAAGTGTGATTACATTTTAAACATCCCAGGTACGTCCATTGCATGTATCTTTAGAAATTAGAACGCATTTATCGAAGTTATAATGTCTTAGTAAGTATATCAATGAATCAGTTTACTCAGTGATTTATTACTTAATCAGTGACCCCATTAGTTATCATTACTAGGGCACGTGCCCTTCAGTTACCTACACGGCCTCAGGCCAGGTCTTCCAATCGACTTCGTAGGTGTATATCTATCTATGGATTGTAATAATTACCAGGGGATTCACTACTAGATAATAAATGGCAATACAATTTTACATTCATGTCATTCTCTATTTTAAACCAAAATGAATTGCAAAGTGGGGGTCCAACCAATTTTTCAGTGATCATTAAACAATACAAGAATGCATGTACTGAGTTTTGGCTCACATTTTAAAATCTTTGTCATGTTTTATTTTAGGCAAATGCTCAGTGAACCACCCTTATGCTAGCAAACCAACTGAAGAAAGTAAGCAAGGGAATATGGATGGATTAGTAATGACGTTAGTTCAAGAATATTTTGGGAATTGAATTTTGAGATCTATAGTTTACAAAGTTGTAAATTTTATGGTTATGATATATGCTTACCTATATTATATCTAGTGCACATGCTTAAAGCCTTGTCCTTCTAGACGGCGGTAATGCTCCATTCATTAAGTTTATCAGTTTAATTAAAGAGTATATAATCAGTAGATATGTGCACTGGGACATTACAGTCTTAGTATCAGAGCCAAGTTTAATTTTCCTTGATGGGGTATGGAGTATGGAGAGTAGAGATAGAGAGGTGAAAAGGTTGGTCGTTAGATATTTGTGATGATAGGAATGCCTGTTTATCTCTCAAATGTTCTTCTTGTATGTTGTTCCTTGCTAGATGGATTTATATGTAATGAATATGATGTCAAGTACTTCTATGGCCACTCACATCTCTTTAGTAGATGATAGTATGGTAGCCCACATACAAGACTCCTTTTCTGAGTTTCATAGTGTTACAATATGTGCACAGAGGTACTTGTGATCCTTGGCTATAATTGCGTCTTAGCTCAAGTTTAGGACCTCATATCATGAATTTATGATTGTTGGAGCCCTAGGATGGGACATACCTAGGTTCCAGCTTCTGGGGGCTTGGACTACCACTACTACTGCCACCGAGCTGTTACTCAAGTAGGAGTTTGAGCATAGGGGGTTTAATATAGACATTATGCAGTATATATTTCCTTTACACTTTGCATCTCCCCCACTATGACCACCTGCACTGGGCGCTCCTCAGCTGCCAAATAGCCCAGAGCCATAGGGATCTGAAGAGGGGATCTCTCTATCTGATGGATCAAGGGACATTCACATTATTGTGGATCTCCCTAATACACCAGAGATAGTGCAGTTTAGCTCTGATGACGAGCTCATGGAGGACGTAGAGGAGGACCCAGAGTTAGGGGAGCATCAGTCTGATCATGTTGTCGATGATGTAGAGTCGAGTGCCTTAGATGATAGTTTTAACCTGGGTGAGGAGCATGGGATGAGTCTGATCCAGACTACGATCTATCCAGAGATCATTAGATTGATTTACGTGCTGAATTCTCAGTTAGGTTCGATTTTGAGCCCCATATGTATGTGATACAGTTGGTTGAATAGATGAATTTTATGCAGGTTATGACATTGTATATAGTCAAACAGATCCTTCCGATTGTGTTAACTAGTTCCGCCTTCTTTTAGGCATGTGGTGGACTTAGTTTATTGAGGCTAGGTAGTGTTCTAGTTAGGAGGTAAGAGTAAAGGCTGACCTTGGGTAGTCAGCTGGATGAGATATTTTCTTGCTGAACCATGTATATTAATGTAAGTGAATACTTATGGCACTGATATAATGAATCTTTGGGTTATGTTTAAATAATACTTAAAACCATGTTAGTTTGTATTTGTTGAGTATGCATATCTCATATGTTGGTTGTAGTTAAGTAATTGAATTACTCCGCGTAATGTATAGTCAGAAAGTCTAAATTTATGTAAAATAATGCAAAGACCCGCATAGGATATAATTTGGATCATGATCAAGGGTTAGGTGACCAAGCTTCATGTAATGTGCTATCGAAACTTAATGGAATGCCTCGATTTCCCCTCTGAGTTGGTTAGTAACATGGGGAACCCTAACTACTAGCAGTCCTTGGTGTCTGAGTTGCTAAAACAAATTCCCCCAACACCTTCTAAAATCCCTCCTAAAGACAACAAATTAGCAGATAGGGTAGCGCAATGCAACTATAAAGTATATGATGAAAAATATGACCTAGTGAAACTAAAAGAGTGGTTTAGAGGGATGGAGAATATTTTCATGCTAATGGAGGTTCCAGATAAGAAAAAGGTGAACATTGGGACGTTTTACCTAATCGAGGAAGCAGGCATTTGGTGGAACACTACCAAGGATAGGCTGTTCGGCCTGAATTAACTTGGATAAAATTTTGGAAGAACTGAGAGCCAAATGTTACCCATTTATGGTTCAATGGCAAAAGGAAAAAAATTTATGGGGATGGGTGGTAGTATGACGGTGATGCAATATGCTAGTAAGTTTATGGAACTATTCAGATTTGTTCCTGGGTTTGTGTCATTTGAAAGACTAGAGATATGGAGATTTGAAGAGGGTTTAGCTTTCTATATTCGTAATCTAATAGTTGGTCAATCAATCCATACCTACCCAGAGTTATATGAGCGCGTAGCTAAGGTTGAACTCTCTTTTAAAATTTAAAGTCATTTTGTATATTGTTTGATTTGGGTGTCACTCATTTATATAGATCTACCCGATCTACCATGCAATTGAACCTTGAGTATATGAAAGCATAAACAAATTATAGAATCAAGCTACCATATGAGTCTATAGTTGAGTGCCCTGTCTCTTAAAACCTTATCCTTATTACTATTGGTGGAATCACATTTCCTGGAGATTTGATTCAATTTGATTTGCCAAACTTTGATATCATTTGGGGGATGAACTAGTTGTATACTTATGGGGCTAAGATTGATTGTCAAGACCTTAGGGTTATTTTGAGGGATGAAATATGGAGAGAAGTATGTTTTTATGGGCAAAGAAAGGAAAAACCTTCTCCTTTAATTTCTGCTATAAAAGCAAGTAAGCTATTGTGTCAAGGATGTATTGGGCATTGGTGTTATGCCATTAACACTCAAGAAGAGGAAGAAAGAAGGGGGAAAAAAAGCAGAAGATATTCCTGTAGTTTATGAATTTAGATATCTTTTCCTGAAGAGTTACCTAGATTACTGATGCGGAGCAAGTTCCGAGCTTGGGCCTACTCTCACTAGTGAGGGTCTTGAACCAAGTTGGTCTAATATTGACTCTAGGTCAAGTACTAAGTGCCCCCAGGTCAATATTGACTTGGGGCTCTTAAGAAGGTCCAAGTAGGAAGTCGTTGGGCCATTACTAGCCTTAATAAGGAGTTAACCACTTAATCCTCCCAAAACAACCTCATTAGCTCATTTTAGTTTCTGAGTAGAATACTTTGCTTCATTTCTACCTTAGATTTAACTAGGGAAACGAGCTCCAATTTCTATAAATTATATATGCATGGACAGCGCCGAATATCTATTTTCCAAGACTCTTGAATCGCACTCAAACTCCAAGTATTATGAAAGTTATGAGATAAATACCGAGCAAGGGTCGGTCTAGGATTGGAAAATACACGGTTCTAATTATGGGCCTAATTGAGGAGGCCACGGCTGTAATTTTAGAGATTAATCATCATAAAATGATTCTTCCCAACAAAGGAAGAATCGATAAGTGGCGGTACCTCCATTAGAGGAGTAGAGCCTACTAAAGGCTCCGTATAAGATGGAGGATGAATCTTGAAAAATACAGCTCATATGATTGTAAATATCTTAAGAATCTTGATTAGGCCTTCTATTGGCCCACTTACCCCACTAATGTTTATTGCTAATTTCCTCTCCAATTGGGTAGTTATAGACCCAATTACCTCCGTGAAAATTCAGATTTGATGAATGATATAAGAGCTTGATGCTTGGTTTTTCTCAAATTCTTTATCTCTCTTAGGAGGGTGGTGATTTGAGTCTTCCTTTTAATCTAATCCTTGTTCTAAGGCTTTAGAGGGTTAGAGGGTGGGTTGATTTATCTACTTGCTACCATTTCAAGTGTTGAATCTACTCCATTAGAGAGTTTCTTTATTTGGAAATTCTCTCTCTCTCTCTCTCTCTCTCTCTCTCTCTCTCTCTCTAGTTCATCTTTGAAAAGATTGGTTTTCAACATCCATTAGGCTCATCTACATGCATTTTGTATCTTTATTGGGATAAATACAATTCCTCATGCATCAATTACCCCCTCAAAAAGAAATTGATTTTGAAGATTGACTTAATTCCTGGCCCCAAATGCATATCCAAAGCCCCATATCGTATGACCCCAATAGAGCTTAGAGAACTAAAGATTCAATTAAATGAGCTATTACAGTAAGGATTTATCAGACCAAGTGTGTCACCATGGGGTGCCCCAGTTTTATTTCTAAAGAAATATGGAACCTTGAGGTTGTGTATCGATTAGAGGAAGCTGAACAAAATCACCATAAAAAATAAATACCCTTTGCCCCAAATGGATGATTTATTTGATTAACTATAAGAAGCGTGAGTCCTTTCCAAGATTGATTGGGAGTTTGGATACCATTAGCTTAAGATTAAACCTGAAGACATCCTCAAACACGTTTAGGATCATATATGGTCACTACGAAATCACGGTGATGTTCTTTGACCTAACTAATGCCCCAGTAGCCTTTATAGATCTTATGAATAGAGTTTTCAGACCTTATTTAGACAAGTTTATAGTTGACATCTTGATGTAGTACAAGGACAAAGATTAACACATTGCTCATTTGAAGATAGTGCTGCAGACCTTGACGACTTGGTGTCCAATTAGTGTCACATAGGCAAGCGTCAATTGTCAGCACTTACTTTACAGCTCTCCATAATGGAGGAAATTAAAATGAACCAGGAAGATGACCTTACCCTCCAAACGATAAAACAAAATCTAAAGAGAGGGAAGTCACTTGGATTTATTGTACATGAAGACCTTGCAATTTTCGAATCACTGTGTGTATCCAAAAATGTGGAATTAAGGAAACGAATCTTAGAGGAGGCTCCCAGCACCTGATACTCGGTGCACCCAGGAGGCACCAAATGTATAGAGACTTGAGACAATACTTTTGGTGAAATAATATGAAGAAAGAGATCGCAGAGTATGTAGACAAGTGTTTGATTTGCCAAAATGTTAAAGCCAAGCATCAATACCCAGTACGTGAATTGAGACCTTTAGAAATCCCCACTTGGAAGTAGGACTTAATATCAACGGACTTTGTCATGGGTTTACCTCTTTTGCTTCAAAGAAGAATACCATCTGAGCAATAGTTGATCGACTCACTAAGTTTTCCCACATTCTGCCAATTTGGGATACTTAGGGAGTTGAAAAACTAGCCCAACTATATGTTAAAAAGATAGTTCAATTTCATATCAATTTCATAGAACTCCAACATACATAGAGAGATCAGAGATTTCGAGCCCATTTCTTTAGCAAGCACTTCAAAAAGCCTTTGGAATCAAATTAAATTTTAGCAGCTCCTATCATCTAGAAATAAATGGGCAAACTGAAAGAGTGAATTAGATTCTATAAAATGTGTTAAGAGCTAGTCTATGGGAGTTCCAAGGGAAATGGAAAGACAGCTTACCATTGGTGAATTTTTCTTATAATAATAGTTACCAGTCCACCATTAAAATGGTGCGTTTGAGGCTCCACGTGAAAGAAAATGTAGAAACCTATTGTGCTGGAGAGATTAAGTGTTGACTTTGGGCCCAGAACTGATCCAAGAAACTACTAGAATAATAAGATTCAAGAGCATATGGGTTGCCCAGAGCTGGCAGAAAAACTATGCTGATGCAAAGAAGAAAGCCTTTGAAATGTCAAGTAGGTGATAAGGTTCTGAAAGTTTTGCTAATTAAAGGTATAAGAAGGTTTGGAGTGCGAGGTGAATTGAGCCTAAGACATATTGAACTATATGAGGTTATTGAAAGGTTAAACCCTGTAGCTTATCAACTTGATCTTCCTGTAAAACTCGAACACGTACATAACATAGTTCATATCTCGTAGCTCAGGAAGCATATTTTAGATTCTGATCATGCTGTTGTAATCGAGCCCATTGAAGGCATTGGGGATCTAGCATATGAAGAACATCTATTTCAGATCCTTGATCCTGTGTGATTACTACTTAAAGTATTGCATGCAAATGTTTTGTTTTCCTGGGGTTGAGAATCACTCACTGAGCGTTTGGTAGCTCATCCCTCTCTATTTCCCTTTTCTTAGGTTCTTGATGTGACAGGTGGAAGTCGGTTTATGTAAGCCAAGTCGAAACCATTCTCTTGCTTTGGATACGGAGTTACATACATAGATCATGAGTTGGATGATGTTATGTAATGTATTCATAAGTTCTTAGATATATGTAGTTAGTTACTGTAGTTCATGTAATACACATTGACTAGTTGTCGCTCTGTATAGCCAAGTCAGCCAACCATATGAATAATCGGTCGTTTGGTTTAGTGTTCTTAATTATTTTTGGGATGTAAACCCTAGTGCTGTGGATATGAGATCCATTGAGCTATACCTTTTATTTCTATCCTTTTATTGAACCTTATTTTTGGTGAACTCCGGGCATGTGGCCTATAAAGTTGTGGTCTTCTATGTGTAGTTTTGAGCTAGTTTGGATGTCTTTTATGTATTATTATTGCAGGGGCATAATGTAAGGCTTTAAGCATAGGTTATGATCAATTTTTCAGTGCAACTCTGCCCATTTCGCTCCAAAATTTTAGAAATCATTAACACCTCTAACACTAGGGGACAGGGGTATTACAATGTGGCTTCATGTTCATCAAAAATCATAATATATTTTTTTTTATCAATATTAGTTAGTGATCAATTGATATAGTTTTAGTGATCATCAGAATTATAGTTAGTGATAAATTGAATTATCTATAGTGATCACTATGAATGTTTTTGTTGATCAGAAATTCTACATGAATTCTAGTTAGGTGAGCTTTCTTTGTTGCAATTTTAACTTTATTTTCTTAAAAATCATTATATATGTTTTGCTTATGAAATTAGTTAGTGATCAATATAATAAGTTTAGTGGCCATCAGAATCATTTTTTCGGATTGATTGATCTATCAATGGCGTTGATTATAAACATGTTCGTCAATCAAAAACCATACGCTCAATTGTAGTGAGGAGAGATTTTTTTTTTTAGATGCATTTGAGCTTTTCTTTAATTAAAAATCATAATATATGTTTTCACAGATAATCCTAAGTAGGAATGAATAATGTTAGTTTTAGTTATCCTCCACACTGTGTTTAGAGATCACTTTTGTGTGACAGGCGGACAACACTTCCACATGCTTATCCTACTCATCTCACAGAGTAGCTTATCCTACTTGAGTATCCCCCCCCCCAACACACATACACACATATCAACATACAGACATACATGCACACATACATTCACACACAGAAATATATATATATATATATATATATATATATATATATATATATATATATATATATATATATATATTATATGTTTGAGTATATTTAGTTTTGATGATAACAAATCCAAGTGTAAAACTTTGTCCAAGTAATGTTGCTCCAAACACGATCTCCAAACAGGCCTAACTGGTGTTTGTGATCTTTATTGTATTAACTGGTTTGCTACATGTGAGAATAAGTCTTCAAAACAGGTTTTACTTGGTGATTCTATATTAAATCAAGAACACCCTCTCGACAGTTGATTGTAAGGCATGTTCCTGAACTCTAGCAATGTAAAAAACAACCCCAGCAAACAAGGTGGCCTTGGTGTTCACAGCAGCTCTACAAATCTTGGACAAGATGACTGGTTCAAAAGAAGAAGTCTTGGGTATGTAGGTTTTATTTATTTAGACTCTTGCTAATATGCCAATATTGAAAACGTCATTTTAAACACCTCTTGAATCGGTATTTGCGCTAAGTGCTTCAGAACACCAGTTGCAAACAACCCTGCAAACAGGGTGCCTAGGGTGTTTCTAAACTGAAGTGGCCATACCCGGTTATCTTTGAAAATTCATTTCGGTTGGCCAAGATCTCCAGAATACTTTCTTTAAATTCCAAGATTGCTATTTTTCTGGAAAGGATATTTCTTGAAAATGTTATGGGAGATTTGTGAAAATAGGTTTTGGGAAAATTGCCAAAAACTAAAAGATTCCCTTTGCCTATATTTTCGGATATGATAAAATTTCAAAAGCTGAAGATTTCTGGTTGTCATTTGAATCTTCTTCACGGCTATGGGAAGATAAGGGTTATCTCTTAAGATAACAAATCCCTTATATTTTGGGAAAAATTTATCACTAGCCGTTGGGGAGTAATTTCTTGCTTGAAAATCGTTTTCCCTACTTAGCTAATTCTTTCACCTCTCCTTGTTTTTGACCGTTGGATTTTGTGTTTAAAATCTCAGCATTTCACTCCCATTTGCATAGAGGAGAAAAGACGAGAAACATACACAACATACGCAAAAAAGGGAAATTTTCAAAAGTGGTTTTTCTAGTGAGAAGAATTTTTCGAGTTACGCTTAAGAAAAGAAAAACCGAGACAAGTTGTGTTTAAACTGAGCTTTCAAGATATTGGCATACTAGGACCTCATTGTACCTTACATCTGCTTAAATCAGAAGCCCCCCCGTAAGGTGTTTTGTAACCCTGATCTTGGATCAGAAAAGTGAGTGAGTGGTCCTCAGTCGTGTGGGCTTTGGACGTGTCCAATCTGGTGAGATTTGGACGTGGTGTAACCCTTCTTAGAGAAGAAGGTTACGTGGTTGCAATTTATAACAAGGTGTGTTACATTTGTAACATGTGAAACCCGTTAGTGAAAGTGGTTAAATCCTACACGAGGTAGGTCGTGGTTTTTCACACCTCAGTTGGGCTAGAGGTGTTTTCCACGTAAAAATTGTGTGTATGCTTTATTTTCCGCATTTATCTTGGTGATTTTCGCATTTGCAATATTTGAGAACACCCCCTGCAAACAAGGCACTAGGGTGTTTGTCATCTGAGAATAACCTCTGTGAGGGTGTTTGTTATTTACAACGCGAAAATCAGACACCACAATTCACCCCCTCTCTTGTGGTTGTATACTCACGAATTTAACAAGTGGTATCAGAGCGGGTTCTCCTACAAAAGGTTAACACCTTGAGAGATTCTGAAGATGAGTACTCCACAAGGAATTCTTGAAGGACAATCCATTACTCGCCCTTCTTACTTCAATGGCCAACACTATAGTTGGTAGAAGAATAGGATGGAGAACTATATACAAGCCGAAGACTATGAGTTATGGATGCTCATCAAGAACGGGCCTTTTGTTCCCATAAAACCCTTCCTGAAGGAAAAACAGCTCCCAAAGAACCTCATGAGTTTGATGCCGAGGACTACAAAAAGATGGAGAAAAATGGCAAGGCCAAAAAGCTTCTATATTTTGGCCTAGGACCCGATGAATACACTCACATCTCTGAGTGTGAATCAGCCCAAGCTATCTGGAATGCTCTGCAAGTTGCTCATGAAGGTACGAGTCAAGTTAAACAATCTAGAATTGAGCTATTTATGCGACAATATGAGTTGTTTGATATGGGTGATCATGAAACTGTGATGGACATATATACACGGTTTACCCACATCACGAACGAGTTAAAATCCCTGGGAAGATCTTTCACCACTGAAGAGTTGGTGAGGAAAATCCTCAGAATTTTACCTCGTACGTGGAGGCCAAAGTAACAGCCATCCAAGAGGCTAAAGACATGAACAAGATCACCCTCGACGAGTTGATTGGTAATCTCCAGACCTATGAACTCCGAAAGAACTCACAGCAAAGAGAGGAGCAAAAGAAGGATCGTGGGCTTGCCTTGAAAGCACACGAGGACACTGACTCTGACCTTGAAGATGAAGATATGGCTCTAATGTCCAGAAAATTCAAGAAATTCTTCAAAAAGGTCAAGGAGAACAACAAAAGAAAAGACTTCAGCAAGTCCAGAAACACCCCCAAAGAACAGCTCACAGGGTGTTTCAAGTGCGGCAAACCAGATCACTTAGTCAAAAATTGTCCTCTGCTTTGAGAAGATCAGATGCCCGAACACCCTCGAAAACAGGGTCGAAAACACCCTGTAAACAATCTGGGCAAGCGATTCTCGAAAGCTATGCTGGCTGCTTGGGGAGATTCCTCTGAGGATGAAGGAGAATCTGAAGCTGAAGAAGGGGTCGTAGCACTTATGGCACAAAGTGATTCAGATTCAGATGATGAATCAACAATCAGCTTCTCAGATCTCAAGAACAAGGTACATGGTCTTAACAAAGCCACTTTAGAAGAACTTCTATATAATTTGATAGACACCTGTGCTGATCTAAAAAGAGAAGTTCGTGACCTAGAGCTTGAAAATGAAATTCTCAAAAATGAAAAACTCGGTTTACATGAGAATATTAACGTGCTTAGAGAAGACCTCTTTCTAAAAGAAGGCGATTATACACAAGTAGAGAAAAAACTCTTTGAAGTGGAAGAAATAGTTGAATCCCTGCTAAATGAAAAGCATAGCTTGAATGCCACCATAGAAAAATTAGAAACTGATCTTGCCACAAACAAACGCTGGAACAAATCTTCACAAGCCCTTGATTGGTTAAACACTCATCACAGTAGAAACAAAAAGGGACTTGGTTACAAGCATAAACGGACCGTTTACCCAATACATAGAAAGTATGTGGGATTACCTGAAAACATCGTTTGCTTTCATTGTGGTAAAACGGGTCATTATAGATACACTTGCCCTTTAAGAAAACATGCCAATGAAAAGAATGAAAGGTATGTGAAACAAATCTGGATTAGAAAAGATGAGCTTTACATGTCTAAAAGAATGGGACCCAAGTGGATCTGGGTTCCCAAAACTAACCCGTGATTTGTTTTGCAGGCTGAAGTGAGAGAGAACAACCTTACGAACAACCTCACTAACACCCTTGAAAACAGGCAGTTGTGGTTTGTTGATAGTGGGTGTTCACGGCACATGACTGGTGAAAGATCAAATTTTCTCTCACTTACAGCTTTGAATGGTGGGAGTGTAGCATTTGGAAACGGCAAGTCTGGGACAATTGTCGGTATAGGTAATATTGGTAAAACTCTCTCCCACTCAATTGATAATGTGCACTTAGTTGATGGGTTAAAACACAATTTGCTAAGTGTGTTCCAACTGTGTGACAAGAACAACCTAGTACTGTTTTCAAAAACACGTTGCTTGGTTGTGAATGACGACACAGGAGATGTTGTGTTAAGGGGGAAGCGATGTCAAAATGTTTATAAAGTTTGTATTTCCACTCTTCCCCAAAATAATCTGACTTGTTTAAATGCATTAAATGATGATATAATGCTATGGCACAAGAGACTAGGTCATGCAAGCCTGTCCTTGTTAAACAAACTTGTTTCCAAAGATTTGGTTGTGGGACTACCTTCCATCAAGTATAATGATGACAAGGTATGTGAAGCTTGTGCAAAAGGAAAACAAGTCAGATCTTCTTTAAAATCTAAAAAGTGTGTAAGCACTACCCGACCTCTTGAATTATTGCATATTGATCTATGTGGTCCCATGAGGATAGCTAGTAGAGGAGGGAAGAGGTATGTGCTCGTAATTGTGGATGATTACTCTCGATTTACTTGGACTTTATTTTTGGCATCCAAAGATGAAACCTTTGAGAATTTTATTGCCTTTCTCAAAAAGGTTGAAAAGAGATTAGGACACTCCTTAATTAGCTTGAGATCTGATCATGGAACTGAGTTTGAAAATGCAAGTTTTATCAACTATTGTAATGAACATGGTGTTGGTCATAACTTCTCAACTCTAAGAACACCCCAACAAAATGGGGTGGTTGAGCGCAAAAATCGTACCCTGGAAGACATGACCAGAACAATGCTTATTGCTAGTGGTCTTCCTAGGTATTTCTGGGCAGAAGCATTGAACACCTCATGTTACATTATAAATAGATGCATGATCAGACCCATTTTGAACAAAACTCCTTATGAACTTTTCAAGGGCAGAAAACCCAATATTACGCACCTAAGAACATTTGGTTGTAGGTGTTTTGTGCATAATAATGGGAAGGATGTCTTAGGAAAGTTTGACCCTAGGAGTGATGAGGCAATATTTCTTGGCTATTCTTCTCACAGCAAGGCATACAAAGTCTTTAACAAAAGGACCTTGTGTGTTGAGGAAAGTGTGCATGTGCTTTTTAATGAATCTAACTTGTTGAGTGAGAATGATGCACAGGAAGATGAACTTGAATTAGGTCTTGTTCGAAAAGAAGTGTTGCTCTAAGATAAACGAGGTAAGAACATCATGGAAAAAACAACTCCTGAGGGTGTTTCTCAGAACAGCAGGCAAGGTGAACACCAAACAGGGGGTAACACCGTTAAACCCTATTCGAAACCATGTTCTTCAGGAACAAGCTTGCAAACAGGTGCAGAAACAGGATCAGGAGGTGTTCTTGAGCCTGATCCTACACACATTTCAGTTAGAACAGAGCATGTGTCTGTGGATCCACATAATCCAAGACCATGGAAGCACCATAGTTCACACCCTCTTGATCAAATCTTGTCAGATATTAATACTGGAGTGCAAACTAGATCAAAACTTAAGAATTTTTGTGCTTTCTATGCTTTTCTTTCTAACATTGAGCCAAAAAGTGTGAATGAAGCTCTTGCAGATTCAGATTGGGTCACGGCAATGCAAGAAGAGCTCCATCAATTTGAAAGAAACAAAGTATGGCACCTTATACCTAAACCTGCAGAGAGAACAATCATTGGAACCAAGTGGGTGTTCCGAAACAAACTGGATGAGTCAGGAACAGTCACTAGGAACAAGGCACGGCTGGTTGTTCAAGGGTATAATCAAGAAGAAGGGATCGATTATGAAGAAACCTTTGCACCAGTTGCTAGAATTGAGGCTATTCGAATCTTAATAGCCTTTGCAGCTCATATGGAAATCAAGCTATATCAAATGGACATGAAAAGTGCATTCCTCAATGGATACCTTAAAGAAGAGGTGTATGTCAAACAACCCCCTGGTTTTGAAAACAGTGAATTTCCTAACCATGTTTTCAAACTTGACAAAGCTCTTTATGGCCTAAAACAAGCTCCTAGAGCTTGGTACGAACGGTTGTCAAGTTTTTTAATTGAAAATGATTTTAGAAGAGGCAAGGTAGACAATACCTTGTTTCTAAAATCTAAGGGGGAACATTTATTGATTGTCCAAATATATGTTGATGACATTATATTTGGTGCAACTCATCATGATTTATGCAATGAATTTTCAAATATGATGAGGAGTGAGTTTGAGATGAGCATGATGGGTGAGCTTAACTTTTTCTTAGGCTTACAAATCAAGCAAACTCCAAACGGCACCATGATCCATCAACAAAAGTATATCAAGGAGCTACTTAAGCGTTTTGGGATGGAGTTGGCCAAACCCATAGACACTCCTATTTCTCCTTCAACCAGGTTGGTTATGGATGATGGGAGTCCCTCAATTGAGGAGAAACTCTATAGGGGCATGATTGGGTCACTCCTATACCTAACCGCTAGTAGACCAGATATTGTTTTTAGTGTTGGTTTATGTGCCCGTTTTCAGTCTAATCCTAAGGAAACTCACCTTAAGGCTGTGAAACGGATACTAAGATATTTGAAACATACACTCAATTTAGCCTTATGGTATCCTAGAGGTTGCAATTTTGATCTTGTTGGATATGCTGATGCTGACTATGTTGGATTCCTAGTTGATAGAAAGAGTACCTCAGGTATGCCTCATTTTCTTGGACCTTGTTTGGCATCTTGGGCTACCAAGAAGCAACTTTCAGTTGCCATGTCCACAGCAGAAGCTGAATATGTTGCAGCAGCTTCATGTTGTGCTCAACTGTTGTGGATAAGACAACAGCTTAAGGACTTTTGTGTTGACATGGATGCATTCCTATTTTTTGTGATAACACAAGTGCAATTAACATTGCCAAAAATCCATGTCAACATAAAAGAACAAAGTATATTGACATTCGACATCATTTCTTGAGAGATAATGTTGAAAAGGGTTTAATCTCTATGAATTTTTGCTCAACGGAAAATCAAATTGCTGATATATTCACTAAGGCACTAGCTAGAGATCAATTTGAGAGAATAGACTGGAACTAGGGTTGGTGAGAACACCCTGAGATACCTGTTTCCAGAACATGAACTGGGTTTGGTAAGATCAACCTTTACACCCTGTTCTCTCCCCCTGTTTGCAAATCTTATTAACAACGGATGTTATTGCATACACTCGAATTGCGTGCATTTTGTCTTTACTTATCCACTTAGTGCAGCATAAGGGGATGTACTGAAGCCGCCTTAATACCATTAAGTCCAATTAAGATCAGACGGCAAAGAACATGCATAACGAAGAGAACAGGTACGCCCCTTGGTTGCTCGATATGTTTTTCCTTCCCAAGGCACAAGCTTTTAAGTCTCACACCCGTTGCAACCAAGAAATCTTCTAAAAGATTTTGGGTGCTCTCTCTCTCTCTCTCTCTTTTTATATGCCCTGTTCTCAATACTGCAAAATCTGAGAAACCTGCAAAGCCTTAAACCCTAATCTCTCTCCTCTAGCAACAATGGCTCTCAACAACTCCTCTCAATCAAACGGCCTCGTTCTTGCGTCCTCAATCCCTGCTCCCCCTCGCCCAATCCTGTACAAGCCTTTCAAATTCCTGAAAAGCTTGTCCCTACACTCAGTGGGAATGGGGATGGTTGATATTCCCTTCGAATGTGGAAGGGAATTGGTATTTCTTGTAGGGACAATTGCTTATCCCATTAACGTCGAGTCAGAGGGTACACTATCGGGGTCTCAAGACCAAATCTTGGAAACCCCTGAAGGGTTTAATTTTGAGCCCTGTTCTTCTGGGTTGTTTCCTAAAACAGCGCCAGAAACAGGGGCTGCCTCTGTCGAAGGTGTGTTTGTGGAGGATCTAGATGTCGATTTCCAAGGGAAGTCGAATGAGACATCAGAGGAGAGTTTAGAGAAGGATTCTCTCCCTGAAGCTGAAACCCCCACTCCGGTCGCTCAAACTGGAGAGAAAAGGAAAAGGGTGAAAATAGTGGCCAGGCGTAGCAGAACGCCAAGAACAAGGCCACAACCAAGGTCTCAGCCCTCTCAAACTCCCTCTTCTCCACAATCCTCCAAGCCTTCTCGCAAATCTGCGAGACTAGCTTTTCAATCTTCCCCCCGTATCTCCAAACCCTCTGCTCCTGTCATCGAGGAGATTTCCCCCTCTTCTACCGAAGGGTTCTCGAGTTTTGACTCTGAGAACAACCCCTTCAAACAGGGGACACTGGTGTTCTCCGAGTCCTCTGAAGAACAAGCCCCTCCAAAATCAACCACTAAACCTGCTGTGAAGCCCTCTCCTGTAAAAACACCCCTCAAGCGAAAGCCCAGAACAGCCCCCCTACCAGAAGCTACCACCTCTGTTCCTGCCCCCAAACGCCCAAAGCAGTTCACTCCCTCTCCTATGTCTGACAAACATGCGCAGTTGCTTAAGCATAATGTCGTCAGGGGGAAGGTAGTGAATGTAAGCTTTTTCGAGGAACAGGGTCTGGGGGTGTTCCTGACCAAGTTGCGTGCTCAAGGCTGGCTCGACTTGTTTGCAAACACGCCTCAGTCAAAAACAGGGCCTGAGAACACCCCTCTCTGTTAAGAAGGGTGAAATGACCTCCCTGTACCAACTATTGTTTATGTTCACTATCAAGAATATAATTCCGCGA
>JAKOGI010000915.1:75000-342500 GCA_029747015.1 Carnegiea gigantea | reverse complement strand
AGTGCCCTTCTTAGCTTTTTTTGACATCTTTAAAGTGTCATAGACATTCATGCATGCTTGAAAGCGAAATTAGATCATATCAAACCCTTTCTTTATGAGACATTTAACAAACTTGGAAAGGAATTAGGATATGAAGATCTTTTTAGGCTCTTTGGGTGTCTTGTTATCCTTAGTGGCACCTTTGCCATTTAAGGTTGAAGATGATTGTTCATGTTTGCTTTTTCCCTACAATCGCCAAATGTTAGTGCTCTTTTTAGTTCTAATTATTTCTCTTTCTCTTTTTCTAATGATTTTGAAGGTTGGTATTGACGACCAGATCGAAGAGCCACTTGATCCACCTCTAAAATGGTGTTCAGTAGGCTGGCATTCACTTCTTTCCATTCATTGGCCCACGAAACCATACAACATCAGACCACTTCATCTTCTAGGCTGCCAAAGAAGCGCTTGGGCTATTATAATGCCCCAACTACTTCTCGAGCCATGAACAGTTACTGGGAATGGCTTCAAGGATGGTCAATTGCCCCCATAAATCATCAAAATCATTTTCAGTGTGCTTCGTCTTCACTCACATGCTGACTGGAATACTTCCCAAGAGGTCACTCATCTCAAAATTTCTTCATAGTAAGCATGTTTAACTACAAAGTTCTTAAGAGTGGGCTACCCAAAAAGGAAGGCGCACGTTTGGTGATATAAGCAGTCACTTTAATCCTTTTAAGCTACATTTGGAATATTACAACCACCCCCCCACTTAAAGTATAGAATGTCCTTATTACGTCTTGCTATACAATGACTTATAAGTCCTCTTAACTGGTAGTCTATCATAGTATCTTTTCCCCACTAACTGCCCTAGGCTCTCCCATCCACTGGCATAACTCATGGTAGTGGGTCGGCTCTGATACCATTTGTAATGCCCCGACCTCTTCTCAGGCCATAGATAGTTACCAGGAAGGACTTCAAGGATCATCGACTGGCCCTGTAAATGACCACGAGCCTTTCAACATGCTTTATCCTCGCTCATACACTGCCTGGAAGACTTGTTAGGAGGTCGCCATCCTAAGATTTCTCCACAGTGAGTACACTTAACTGCGGAGTTTTTAAAAGTGGGTTCCACAAAAAAGGAAGATGTACCTTGATGATATAAGTAGTCACTTCAATCCTTTAAAGCCACATTTAGGTTATAATCATCTAAACTAAAAGGGGTCTTAAGTGGAGGCATGTGCTCCTCTTCAAAAGCTATCTCTACCTTTTTCTTAGCCTTTGCTTTCATCATTTTGTTCAGGTTTTTCTTTTGCGGTGGCTTTTGTACTCAAATTTTGACTGCTTAGGACTATGGAGCTGGGGCTGCTCCTTGTCAAAATGACCTTTTGCAAAAGTATGTTTGCCACCTGGCGCTATCAACATCTCCATCATCATCATATATCGCTTAAGCTCTAAGACTTGGGTCCAGGTGGAACTTATATGAGGTAGTGCTCCTAGCAAAAGGGGAGGTGCGTCTAGATATGTCACACTGTCACCACATCATCATCGACAATGAATTTGATTTTGATCGCATGAGGTGGTAATGACATCGTTGGCACCCCTTCATTGATTTATGATGATGATGGATGAGAGTTATTCTTTTGTTCAATCGTTAAGGTTGTATTTTATGATGTAGTAGGCCCTTTGGATGGAGCCTCTTCTATCTCTATTTCTCTCAATCATATTCATGATTAAGTCTTTGAGGACATAACCATCTTCTTTGGTATGGCCAATCATCCTTTGGTATGGTAATACTTAGAAGTGTTTATGTTGTTGATGTCGGCAAGCTGCTTTAGTTCAGGAAGGGTGCTAGCCTTTGTAGCTATAAGCTCTTCAAATATCCCTTAAAAATCATTTTCATTGAGGAGATACTTCTTTTCCTTCCTTTCTTGGAGGGCGAGTCATCGACCTTCCTATTCTTGTTTCCCCTTATCATGTTTATTAGTTTTTTCACCATTACTTAGCTTTGTGCTCATCTTGCTAAAGGTAGCCTTCTTTTTTCTTAGATTGTGTACCTTTTTTTAGGTAAGTTGTCCTTCTACATCGCACGCTTTGGACACAAAGGCATCAAAGCTTTAAGACTCAGTAGTGCCAACAAACGTGCCAATTTGATGATTTAAGTTGTCAGCATATATTTGGAGAGCTGATTGTTCGCTTAGCTTTTCTGGGCATTATAGTCTCAAACTCTAGCATGTGTGAGTATGGTCTATTATGATGACCCTTCGCTAGAAACTTATAAATTAAGCTAAGATTGCCCTTCAGAGTTTATCTTTATGTGAATCGACTCTAACTAGAGTTCATTATACCATGTACTAGTAACCCCTTTGTTGGACTATACAAACTCCTGATGAGTAATGCATCATTTAAAGTAGTTATATGGCATACCGAGTAAAAAAGGGTCAAACTTTAGGGAAAGGAACCTATTATAATAGCATAAATATGAGTTCTTGTATCCCATGACAGACAGATTCATGGTTGCTTGATGCTCCAATCCCTTAAGCTATCAACTCCTTGATGTCTTGCAAGTGATAACTATGTTAGTACTGCTTACCTAATTATTTTTTTCACACGTCCTATTTTCGAGGGAAGCAATAAGGTCAGCAATCTTAGCCTCATTCTCGACAAGCCTCTTTTGTAGCACTTGTATTTGTCTACAAAGCTTGGTGTGTTGATTACTATGACCTATATGTTTCTGGCCTGATCATCCTTGGCATGCCTTGTAGGCTATAAGCTGGTAACTTTTGGTTTGAAACAGGGCTCCCAAGTCATAAAATGTAGGACTTGTTACCTCGTTGTGTTTATTAGGTTGGTCCTTATTGTGTTGAACGAGGGAGGTGACTACAAACTATGAGGTCACCGCAGCATATGATAATGTTCAAGCCCTTGATGTTATAATCAAGCCATTGTATGTCTGTGATTTAAGCCGTTTTGAGGTGTTAAGGTTAAGACGATAATGTTCTAGGCTTTTGTAGGGACACAAGTAGAGTAGCCTCCTTAACTTTTAAAGGTCTTGGCACTATATTAGCGAAGGACACCTAAGGCTGAAGGTTTAACGAATCTGACCTTTAGAGTTTTAGATGCTATAGTTTCCTCAGAATAAGAGGTCATCATCACTTCGACCATGGGGATGTCGATTCGGATAGTCCTAATGAACATACACTTCGTCGCCCAAATTTGTGGAACTTTCTTAACTAATGAGGTCCCTTCTCCAAACGGCTTAGTCGACTCCTCTTAAGCCTTGAGGTTGCGGGAGGAGGGTTTACTTATTTGAGTTTTCCCTATTCCTAGTAGTTGTATGGATCTAAGCCTGCCTTGCTTCTTAAGTAGAGACCTAAGCCTGCCTTTGTAGGTTGTGGCTCACCTTGCTGATACCTCTTTTAATAGGGTTGCCCATTAAGTTGGAACTTACCTAGGCGAGGGCAAGAAGGTGGCATATGCTTGAGTGGTTACAACCCTTGGTGGGCATGTCGTTGAGGGAGGCCTCTATTGAGAGGCCCTCCTTAATGTTGTCTTAGCTAACTCCAAGGTTGGGAATGTACCTAACTTAGGTGCATTCGACTTGGGGTGGCACTTGTCACTTCTCTTCTTGTTTTGTTTTAGGTTCTTGTTAGGCAGCAAGCATGCTTGCCCTTTCTAGGCCCCCAATGGCTCCATTGAATTTGACAATGACAATTTAGCAGCAACGAATAGTGCTCCTACAGTGAGGACCACTTACACATTTCTCTCGAGTATCCTTTGTTTGATCACAAGGGTGTTAGGAATCTTGTTGAAGTTGATAATTTCTTGATGTGCCATTTTTCCTATAATGGAGAAAAATAACAGAAAGAAAAACACAAAGCGTTAGCTAACATAAAGCAAATCAGAGTTGTAAACAGAAAATAGGGTCTCACTGAGTGTGCCAAAATATATGTTAAATGAAAATTTAATAAAATAATTGAAATACACAACACAAATTGTCATGGTTTATTGTTTTGAGTATGATCGTATAAAGAGGATTTGGGAAACGACTATTTGATTATGACCCATTATGTTCAACTTTTTTTTCTTTGTTTTGTCCAAGATTACTAACATTTTTTGTAGTTTAGACCATAATTTATCATGTTTTTAATGCCCAATCACTATGCCCTGAACCTAATTAGGTTACAATTCAAAAGATTGAACATAAATCAAGAATATTTTTGTGGAGCTGTTGATGTGGAATAAAGTAAGAAACTGACAATTAAAAAGCATATGTCTAAGATAAAATATAAATCCATCACTTAAGACTAACCCGTTAATTAATTCTATAATGCCTAAGCGCGAAGAATTGATCTAAAGAATGAACTCTAACCACCTACCAATAAGGGATAAAGATAAAGGGATTTTTATTAAGAAAAACAAGTAACAAGCTTCATTTCATTTCAACACTCCAATCCACTTAGCAAATGAGATTACATGTTTAAATCACCTATTAAAGTATTAGCAAATTGAATAATTTAAATTTAGAAGAAAACGAGGGACTATTAGCTAGAATACAAGAATTGAAACATTCTACACCTATCCTTAATTTGAGGCTTTCTCAACCAACCCAAATGGAGGAATATGCTAAGAATATTCAAGTAAAGACAAGTATAGGATGTCTACTAATTAGCTATAGAATGTTAGTCCCTAGTTCATCCATTTGATTGCCCAAAGAAGCCTATATAAAAAAGTACGTAATCAGACTGGCACTAATTCTTGCTCTGTTTCAGCTCGTAATTTGAGAAATGCTTGGATTATAGGAGTGTGCTATATCTCTTTCGAAACTATACTTTTAGCATCCATCCATACTAATGTTACTAAAAGTGTAGCTAATTTTATTTCTTAAAGCTTAGCTAAAACATGACTTCAACAATTAGTCAAACTGGAATTGTAATCAAGAAGTGGCATTGAAAAAAAAAAAAAAAAAACCCTAACTCCATACTCAAGGACATTAAGTTCCTTAGCACCTACATTAATTTAAGCCCTTGAAGGTCCAAAATCAAATAAGCCCTTGGAGGACTAGCCCCAAAAACACAATTTTTGTTTAACCCACAAGGAGTTCCTTGATATTGATATTTATGAACCCTAGGATCTCAGGAAGTTACTCTGCATCAAACTCCTCTTTTAAAAGGATTTGACCTAAAATCCTTGTAATCAAATGTGTGATCTTCAAGATCATTGATGAAGCATGATTTGAGCACCTATTGGATTGAAAAAATTTTGATAGTGCTAAGGACCCAATATTTTTAAAGGTATAGGTGTTTTTAACGAAGTTAGGATTTATTTTGATATGAAATGTGGCCACAACCCTAATGCTCATAAGCTTGTTGAAAACACAAATGTTCTTATCAACATTCGACTCATAATAGGATACCTTTTCGTACACAAGCTTGAATTGTTGTGACCCCAAGAGGTATGATTGCAGAGCTAGGTGTCCTTTCCTATTCCAAGTGTGGAACCTCATGGTCCCAACTTTGTAGACATGAACTTGGACCTTGATGACTTCATCAACTTAGGCTTGAATTTGAACCTCCATGGTTTCTTCGATGTGAAACGTTAGTGAGGTAGCTTTTAGAATACGAGCTTTATGGGGGTTCTTATCCATGGCTAAGTTTTCATCCTACATTGTTTCATTGTTCATTCTCCTCCTAGACCAAATTATGCTCTTCTTCTTCTAAAGGCCCCCTTCGTCTGGCTTGATGAAGACCATTTTTGTAATCTTGATCTTTTCTTGAGCAACAATGTTTTCTTCCTCTAAAAGTTCTTGTTTTAAAGGTGATTACACCATGACCAACTCAGCTCAATCCACTCTAGTTCAAACCATACAAGCCATGGTCTAGGAAATCATAAGCCATGGTCCTAGTTTAGTTGAATGTACAAGCCTATTTATCAAGTCTGCATTCTATTATTTGATCAACTGAGACTTTAACAGCAACTTGGGAGTAAACTAGCTCATATTCTAGCTCATACTGTAGCTATTAGATGATAAAAGTTACCCCCACACTTTTGGATAGTTCGCAAAATAGTTTAGCTCGAAATAACAAACCGAGCCCAGTTTGTAGTCTAACAGGTCCAGTTTTGGGGAGTCAATTTTGACTCCATGATGCAGCAACCCTTTGGCAAGTTTAGGGTCATGAAAAGGATATTAAAATATTATTTTAGTTGTCGTTAAAGTTGTAGAACCACATAAGCCTACCTCATCTTTTTAACCAGTTTAATTTGTGAAGAATTCCCTTTTGTCCACTGGTTTTTAGCATGCTGCCCACTTGTACTTAGTTAGGTAAATCTTAAGGAATTGAGCTACAACTTATGCCAATTGACCATCATTAGGAGAGCTTACATGTGGTATTAGCGACACCTCATTAGTTGGGATTAGGAAGCCAAAGAGGTGTCAAAGCGCTTCTAGTAACTTTTGCTAATAATGTAAGGTTCTCTGTCATCTTGGCCATACTCTCTTGAGTTAGCTTAGTGCATTAACTACCCATTGAGTGAGGGTTGTGACATGGTTTAAAGTATAATTTTGTAGACTATAATGCTTAGTTGATGATTAATGAAAGTTGAGCTTGTCTTCTTCCCCTCCAAACTCTCTCTAGCTTATCCTACATTACGACCACTGTGGGTGGTGATCTAGTAAGTTTGCATTATTAAATGGTGGTGTGTCTTATCCATCTCAACTACTAAGGTCCCTGAGCTGAGTTGGTGGTTAGTTTTATATATCTCTAGTTTAGTTTATCTTTGTGTTCTTACTTGTAAATTATCTTTTATCTTGGTTAATTTGATTGTGATTGCTATTTTCAACTCTGCCACTCTCTTTTCTTGTTTATTTCCTTTAAATATTCATAATATTTGGCATTAGAGGTAAGGATGGACTCCTTGGCCTGAAACCTAGCTTCAAACATAACCCTTAACTAAAACACACAGTCTACAAAGAACCAGCTTGTTTGAATCGACAAGATGAGTTGTAGTATATCCTTAGAGAAAAAATTTGAGGCCTTAATAAGGAACTATGAATGTTTAGAGAAACAAAATGAGTATTTGAGAAGCAACTTGGGAAATCCTGCAAGGACAAGAGAAGAGCCTTGCATTCTGACCCTACTAACTCATCTGAGGCATCTCAAGGTGAATAAGAAAGCCAAGAAAATTCCTTTTGTATCAAGTAAAGATGATATAAAATTAAGGACTAGAAAAGTTGGAGGCACCACCAGCAAGGCAATGACATTAAGGTGAAGTTGCCTGAGTTTGAAGGAAGGTTAGATCTAGATAAGTTTATAACTAGTCGCACACAAGAGAAAGTGTCTTTGATTACAAAGACATCCCTGAAGATTACAAAGTCAAGTTGGTGGCTATGAAGCCGAGGAAGTACGCCTCTCTAGTGGATCAATATCTGTGCCAAGAAAGCCCAAAAAAAAAAAAAGAAAGGGAAAGATAAGAACCTAGGCCAAGATGAAATCCAAGCTAACAGGCAGGTTCTTTCCTCCTTCTTACCTCCAAGATAACTATGCTCAGTTGCACAGCCTAGGCCGAGGCTCAATGTCAGTTAAGAATATGCAAGAGAGTTTGAAAAGCTCTTGATTAAGTATGATTTGTAAGAACCAGAGGATCAAACCATAGTGAGGTATCTCAGTGTTATGGATCCTAGGTATTCATATGCTGTAGAATTGCAATAATACACCACATTTAAGGTTGTGAGTGTCCTAGATCACTATGTTGAGCAGCCAAAGAAATCTAAGCTAGCCAAGAAGGAGATACCCAAACCTCTCCCTAGGAAGCAACCCTTACACAAGGGGAGGTCTCAACTAGCCCCTCAACCTACTGAAAAACTCTTCTTAGGTTGCTCCAAGGATCCCACCTCCACAAAACAAGCATCTTTCACTACAGGTGCACTATCTAACAGAAGGTTTGTTCCTTGACAATTACCAGTGACAGCTGCTCTAACGTGGCTTCTATTAGCTTAGTTAGAAACCTTGGCCTACAGGCTGTAGTGCTTCTACACCCCTAACAACATTCAGTGGCTTAATCAAGGTAAGGGCCTTTAAGTCAACTTAAGATGTCTAATTGCCTTTTCTATTTGCTAGAGTTACTTTGACAAAGTCTGGTGTGACATCATCCCTATGGACATGTGTCATATATTGTTGGGGAGGCCATGGCTATTTGTTAGGGGTGTTTTGTAGGGTGGATACCTTAGTACATATTCCTTTACCAAGGATAGCAAAAATATTACCTTATCCCCTTTACCCCCGCGTTAATTGCCCAAACACAAAAAGAACCATGAGCAAACTAACTTGTTACTCACTTTGGTGGAGCCAATCCTTAAGACCTCTTAGCATAAGTTTAGACCCTTTAAGGAGTGGATACTTTAGTCCACACCAGAACCTAAAGAAAGCCAACCACTACACCCTAAAGCTATCACCATCCGTAGCCAGTTTGAGCATGTCTTTCCAGAGGAGATACGACTAAGACTACCCCTTAAAAGATCCATTTTACATCACATTGATCATATCATAGGGGCTATCATACCTAATTGGTGAGCTTATAGGATGAATCCTAAGGATAGTCAGGAGGTTTAAAGATAGGTCACAGAGCTTATAACTAAGGGTATGGTTAGAGAAAGCCTTAATCCATATGCTATGCCAGCATTGCTTTTGTCTAAGGAGAATAGGAGCATGAGAATGTGTATTGACAGCCGGCCTATCAACAACATAACTATCAAGTGTAGGCAACCAACCCCAAGGCTTAAAGAGATGTTGGATGAGCCGTCTGGATTAAAGGTGTTTTCTAAAGTGGATATAAGGAGTGGATACTATTTGATTAAATTTAAAGAGGGTGATGAATGAAAAATTGCATTGAAGACCAAAGGAGGACTCTGTGAGTGACTCGTTATGCCCTTTGGCCTCTTAAATGCACCCAACACCTTCATGAGATTCATGAATTAGGTATTTAGGCCCTCTTTTAGCATGTTTATTGTTGTATACTCGAATGATATCCTAATATACAACAAGACAGAACAGGAGCATTCAGACCATCTCGGGCAAGTAATCCAAGTACTTGGGAAAGAGAAGTTGTATGGGAACAAAGTTTACCTTTTTCTCCAAAGAGGTGACTATTTTGGAATGCATAGTGACATATGATGGAATCTAGGTGGATAAGAGCAAGGTTAAAACTAGTAGAAGTTGGCCTATTCCTAAGAGCATTCATTATGTGAGAAGCTTTTATAAATAAGCTTCATTTTACAAAAGGTTAATAGAGAACTTCAACACCATCATGGCGCATATGATTAAGGTAATCAAGGTGAGTGCATTTCAAAGGCTCAAGGAGCCTTCGTGGAGATCAAAGGCAAGCTAACAAAAGCTCCTATCTTAGGCCTCCTGTGCTTGAAAAAGATATTTAAGGATGAGAGTGATGCCTCTGGTGTAGGCATTGGAGAAGTCCTAACTCAAGAAGGTAGGTCATTGACCTTTTTCAGTGAAAAATTATGTGATTCTAATAGGATGTACTCAATTTATAATAAAGAGTTTTATGTAGTCATTAGGCGTCTGGAACATTGGAGGCATTACCTTATAGCCAATGAGTTCATTCTTTACTTAGACCATTAGGCTCTCATGTATATCCAAGAATAGCACAATCAATGGTAAGCGTGCCGAGTGGGTGGAGTACTTACAGTTATTTCATTTCACCATTAAGCATAAGTCAGGAAGCATAAACTAAGGAGCTAATGCACTATCTAGGAGACATCTGCTCTTGTTTCAGCTTGAGACATATGTCTTAGGTTTTGAGCACCTTAAATCACTGTATGAGCAAGATTAAGACTTCAAGGAACTATATGAATAATTCAAGTCTAAGGCAGAGTATCTCCTACGTGAGGGCTATTTGTTTAAGGTGAACAGACTGTGTGTTCCTAGATATAGCATAAGGACCTTATAATTAGAGAGGTTTATAGGGAAGCTTTGGCTAATATTATAGTGATACCACAACAACGAATATGCTGAAGGAGCATTACTACTAGCCAAGCATATCCAGGGATGTCCAAAACATCATTAAGAGGTGTGCTACATGTCACGCGGCAAACAGTCATTTATTACCTTAGGGACTCTATACTCCTCACCTCTCTCTCTATAGCCCCTAGGATAGATGTGAGCATAGACTTTAGGGATTGCTTAGGACACAACGAGGCAAAGATTCAATCCTTTTAGTTATGGATAGGTTTGTTGAGATGGCTCATTTTATAGCCTGTACTAAGATCAATTATGCTACTCAGACTGCTAAACTTTACTTCAAGAGATCACGAGACTCTATGACATCCCAAGATCAATTGTCTTAGCTACGGTTACTAAGTTCCTTACTTATTTTCAAATTACCCTGTGGAAGAAAATGGTAACTAAGATTTAGTACAACACCACTTGGCATCCACAAATAGACGGCTAGACCGAAGTCACAAATAGGTCTCTAGGGGTCCTCCTAAGAGAATTAATCAGGTTACATGCTAAAGCCTGGTATCTTTTATAGCCTCATATAGAATTTGCATATAATAGAACCCCCACAAACACCAATTGTCTTTCTCCTTTCAAAATAGTATATGGTATTGATCCCTCGACTACAGGGTATTTGATACTAATAGCGTTAGAAGGGAAGCCGAATGTGGATGCTAAGAAGAAAATCAAGGAGATCTAAGGGCTACATGGTAAAATGAAGGAGAAGATTAAAAAGAGCAATGCCTACTACCAATGCAATGCCAATAAACACATGAACAAGGTTATCTTCCAGCCGAGTGGTCTTGCATAGATACATTCAAGAAAAGAGAGATTTCCACATAAAAGGAAGTCCAAACATAGCCTAAGAGCATATGATCCTTGCAAAGTCTTGGAGAGAATCAATAACAATGCTTACAAAGTTAGACTTCCTGGTGCTTATAGGGTTTCAACCACCTTCAATGTGGATGATCTGAGCCCCTATCTGCATGATGAGCCCCTTAAGAATTTGAGGTCAAATTCTCTTGAACAAGGGGAGGATGATAGAGATCACACGATGAGCATCTTAGCTCAGTCCTCTCCAGTTAAAACCATAAAAGCCATGGTCTAGGAAAATCATAAGCAAAGATACTAATTTAGCTGAATGCACAAGTGTATTTATCAACCTTGCATTCTATCATTTAATCAACTGAAACTTTAGTGCCTACTTGGGGAGTAACTTAGCTCATTTTCCAGCTTGCACTATAGCTTTTAGATGATAAAAGTTTCCCGTACACTTTTAGACAATCAATAGAACAATTCAGCTCAAAATAGCACATCTAGCCCAGTTTATAGTCCTGTAGGTCCAGTTTTGAGGAGTTAACTCTTACTTCATGAGGCAGCAATCTTTTGTCAAGTTTAAGGTCATGAAAAGGTTACTAAAATATTATCTCAAATGACCTTAAAGTTGCAAAACTAGATCAGCCTGCCTCAGTTTTTAACCATCTTAGTTTATGAAGAATTCCCTTTTCTCCACTGGTTTTTAACTAGTTGGACACTTGCATTGGGCTAAGAAAATCTCAAGGAATTGAGCTATAACTTGCACCATTTGACCATTATTGGGAGATCTTATATGTGGTTGTAGCTTCACATCTCATTAGTTAGGATTAGCAAGCCAAAGAGGTGACAAAGTGCTTTTAGTAACTTTTACCAATTATGAACCATTTGCTATCATCTTGCTCGTGCTATTTTGAGTTAGCTTAGTATATCAACTGGTCATCGAGAGAAGGTTACAAGACATGGTTTATAGTCTAGTGTTGTATATCATAATACGCAGTTAATGATTAATGAAAGTTGAGCTTAGCTTATTCCCCTGTAAACTATCTTTAGCTAATCCTGTATTATGGCCGGTGTGGGTGGTGATCTAATAAGTCTTTGCTTTTGGTGTGTCTTATCCATTTCAACTACTAAGGGCCCTAAACTGAGTTGGTGGTGAGTCTTATCCATCTTTAGTTCAGCTTATCTCTGTGTTCTTACTGGTAAAGTGTCTTCTATCTTGCTTGGTTTTATTGTGATTGTTGTTTTTTCAAATCTGCCACTCTCCTTTCTTGTTCATTTTCCCTTGATTATACATCATCTTTAAAGAGTAGATCACAGTAGAACCTTACCTTCACGTATGCCTTGAGCCACCTCTAAGTCTTGACTCTACGCTTGCCTTTAAGAGCTCTTTACTTCTTAAGGCATCCAAACCAATAAAGGGCAAAAACTTGAAGTTTTCTAGTGGCTATTATGAAACCTCTTCATTCGAATAACCTCTTGCTCGGAGATAACCCTTAAGTACTTGACCCATCTCAAACAACTGGTAGGAATCGAAATACTTTCAAAACAAGGTGATTCTCTCAAAACCTCATTCGTTTGGGCTATTTAACTTGTTAGGCTCTCCATTTGACCTCAAAGATGAAATATGGCCTTATCTCTTTTTGCGTTAGGAGCTTGATCAAGAGAAAATATGTTACCATCCATGGTCTAGGCAATATGTAATGAAAGTTAGAAGAGATTGAAAAACGAAATGAAGAAATTGAGTGGCAAGGGCACGTCCATATGCACGATTAGATCGGGCCAGCACTCTAGAGTGAAAATTAGTTGTTAAAGAGGTGGCATGAGTGTTCTAACAGGTAAAGGTAGTCCGTGCCAAGTGTTCAAGGTACGATTCTAGGCGATTTTGAAATGGTTTTTGTAGAACTAAGGGTCACGTTTGGGATGAAAGTATTTTGGACTACTTTTTGTGTGGACTAAATGAGAAGATTTAATGAAGAAACTTTAAACAAAATATGCATAAGTGACATGAAAGATAGAACCAAATCAAGCAAAAAGCTTCAAGATTTGAATCTTACCCGTGTGAGGATCCTTTTGCTCTACTATCACTTGGTGCAATTTAACTTAAGCCTTTTTTTATGGAGTTTTTGATGTGGGGGAAAATAAATAACAAACAAATTAAATGATATGTCTAAGATATAGTACACCAATTAATTCTCTAAAGCCTAACTACTAAGAATTTATCTAAAGAATTGACTCTAATCACATCCAAACAAACAATTAAGATATATACACATATTTCTAGTGAGATAGACCAGCATAAGCTTCGTTTCATTTCAACACTCAAAGCTTAAATTTTCAGTTTTTTTTAACGAGTTACAAGGAAATATAAATAGTTCTAACATCTCTGGTATCTTATCTGTGGCCTCTAACTAATTAGTAGGATTATAAGAACTCTTAATCAATGAGGTTAGATCATTATAATTACATCAATGAAATGCTTGCAAAATTGTGCAATTTAAATTCCAAAGAAAAGGGCGACCACAAGCTAGAATACAAAGAGCTGAAATTTTTTGCACTTATCCTTTGCTTGGAGGCTACTTCAACTAACCCAAATGAAGGAACATGCTAAGAATCTTCAATTGAAATAAGTATAGGATGTCTACTGATGTTCCATAAGAAGATTAGTTCCTAATTCATCCATTTGATTAGCTAAAGAAGACCATACTTTAAAAAAAAATGCGTAAAATTATACCTACATTGACCACTGTTTGATTTTCAGCTCATAACCTGAGAAATAATTAGAATTTGGGGATGTCCATAACTCATTGGAACTAGACTTCAGGGGTCATCTATCCATTCCCTAAAATTAGAGCCCATTTCCATGCTCAAAATTAAGTAAAAGAAAACTTACAATTCTGGCTAGAAACTGCAACTAAGAAGAAGCATAAGAGGAAAAATACTCCAACTTCTTATTTCTATCTACTAAGTGCCTCAGCACCTTACTTGACCCTACGTTGACCCCTTAATGGTCAAAAATGAATATGACCCGTAGAGTGTTAAATCCTCAGCTCCATTTTTCTTGAATAAGCAGGGTGTTTGACCTTGATTTTAATGAGCTTTAGGATCTTGCCATGTTGCTTCGTATCATAGCTTTAACTTGATTTCATCAGATATTGTCTGTAAAGACACCCTCTAAGAAGGGTACTACACATACACACCTGTCATATACAAGTTAGGGAAGATAAACTTTTTTTCTTTTTTGATCATAAGCTACCTATGTACCCATCTTATAGGGCATCAAACAGACCATGGTTCTCCTAATTATACTTGAATTTATATTTAATTTGTGTTTACTTTTTGTTCAGTTAATAGATCATTTGATTTTGATTTGATTTTTGACTTTAACTTTTGTTTATTTAAATAGCCATAATTTGATTTATTTTTACCATTTGACTTTGACTTTGAATTTTCTTTGTTTATGGCTAAGTTAAGAATTTTTCTAGCCCTTTCGCAACTTTTATTTGTTAACTTAACCCCTCTTAGGCTCAGTCTATGTTTAATTTTGATTTGCGATTGCACCTAAAATTTTTTATGGGCCTCTTACATACCCTTAATTGGATCAAATCGATGGAGTTGGAGAGCCAAAAATCTGGTATTTATCTTGAATTATTTTGAGGGGGCTACATGGCAAGGGCTTTTTTGTTTGGCTTAGGTTTGGTCCATTTTGTGGACTTGAGAGTTGAAGGGCATTTGTGCTTTGAGGAGCTTAGGTTAAATTTGAAAGGCTTGAATGGACTATTTATTTGGCTTGGACTTGGTCCATTTAGTAGACGTGAAAATGTGAAAGGATTGAATTTTGAGGAAATGGATTCTCAGTTTACTTGGGTCATGTAATGCATGATCTAAGGCTATATAAAATAGAGATTCGCTCTTCTGTAATAGGAGGGGGGGAATTTAGTACCTTACCTTTTTATTTGCTTATATTTGATCCATTTGTGGACTTGAGATTTGAGGGAAAATTGTATTTTTATGGAGCTAAGGCCTTTTTGTTTGGGCAAGCAAGGCATAGTCGACTTGAAAAATTCATTACTTTTGAGAGGAACTTTTAAAAGGGATTCACTTAAAACACAATTTGATTTGAATTTTTAAATTTCGACTATGCCAACCAATAATCCTTAACAAGAATCATAACCTTGCATGACTTTTAATCCCAAGCATTTGAGTATTTGATTTAGATATATTTGCATGGCTCTGTATAGCAAATCAAGATGCAATGTACCTAAGTGACATAGGACTTTTGGTCAACTTAATAGGTATTTATGCATTTTCATTTTGACAAACCAAAATTTACTTTGGTGAGGACAAGACAATCCAGCATTAATTTAGAAATCAAGGTTTGACCATATTACAATAACCCCCAAATATTTTATCAACCAAATTGCTAAAGATTTACCCTCCACCCGTTCATCTCTTCATACTTCATGCCATATTCCTTAGTTGTAAATTTGTAGGGGTTGAATGAAAGGGAGAAAAATCCCAACCCACTTTTTATCTCAAGTATATTCTGTTCTCTGGTTTGATGAAATTATCTTTTCACCACCATTTGTTGTAAGACTGTGAGAGCTTTGATCGCAACTTAATTGCAAAGAGTTCCTTTTGTTTGATCAAATAGGGAGTCTTGTTCATTTCCTAACTACCAGTCTTAATCGACAAACACTAGACAATGTTGTGATAATCACATTGGGGGAAGAACATTACTTTTGGTGATGATTTTAAAAAAGAGGGAAAACTTCATTATTCACTAAGCAGTTCCACAAATAGATGAAAATTTTCAATTCCAAAGAAATATATTATACTCCTTGTTTTCTTCTTCAAGTCCTTAAAAATCTCTCAATTCATCGTTCCTACCAGAATCCTCCATCTATGGCTCTGATAGGACCCCAGGGCCTAACAAGAGGAGGGATTCATGATTTTGGAAGGAGTCAAGATGGTAGATCCAAGAGTCTGTGTGCCTGTTACGACACAGGATCTAGCACGATCCATAAGCTTCATGAATTCCTAGGATCTGAATCTGGTATTAGCGTGAATTTTCGTAGTTTTAAATTTACTTTCACAAGGTAATTGTAGCAAAAAAAGTATTCTGAGGTCGTGTCCTAAGAAGAACGAAAGTGACTTTAACTTTTCTCAACTATTTAACAGAATTGCTCAGAAAACAAAATTTGAATAAGAGAGAAAATATTAATCAATACACAAAGTGAGATCAATTTAGAGAGATATGGGAATTTGATTTCACCAAAACTCTTAATATCGAATTAGTAAATTCAATTGGGGTTTCATTAGCATTTCGAAACTCTTAAGTGACATGCTTAAGGTCAATAGATTAGAAAAATGAATTATAGTTGTTAATAAACAAACTCAACTTGTAGTTAGCGTGAATTGCTCAATTTAGACATAACTCATCTAATTTCTAGTCTTGTCTAATCAATCAATAACCAAAAATTTTAAACACAAATGCATAATCATTATAATTAGCCAACAAGGTCTAATATGAATAAATGAGATAGCAACTTAATCAATTGTAAAACAACATGTATAAACAATCTAAATAAATTGCATAATAAATTAAAAGCAAGTAAATAACTCTAAGTTGTGCAATAACAAGAGACATTAATATCAACCCCAATGAAATTAGAAAAATCAACAAAGTGAGTCAAGGCTCCATCTCAATCCTAGATAAACAACCTAGCTATTCATAGCTAGAGAAAATACCATTGAAATTGACTATTCATATTTCAACTAATGGTATACTTCATTCCCTATAACCAAACTTTGTTGTTTATGTTACGAAATACTAACATAGTGAAAGATCAAACTCTCTCTAATTAGGCTCACAAATGAGATGAAAGAAAAGAGAAAAAATACCAAATAACTTATTTTCTTCTAATTCTCCCATCTCAAATACTTTTGCCCAGCACAATTTCTCTCTAATTCCTAACATTGAGAGGAAGAAAAAAGTGAAAATGAAGAAAGAATGGGATGAATGATTGATTGAATGATGCCCCTTTGCATCTCTTTTTATAGAGGAATTTGCTAATCTTCTTTCTCCACTTTTCATGCAAATCCACTACTTTTATTCCGAAAATAGCAGCTAAATATCATCCACCTCTTCTAATTAGACCAAGCCAAGCATATTAAATTAATTCCTGAATTTACTTGGGTAACTAAATGATGCTAGGCTACTTGAATCATGAAGGGAGAGAGAGAAATGTGAGGTTAGGTGTATGCTGTGTGACTGGACCGTGGGCTACCACATTATGCTGGAAATTCCGAATTTATGCTTGAATTTTTCTTTGTCCCGCTCGTTACCTTCAAAGACAAAATATGCATTATCTTCACTTGAAATATGACTGAAAGACTTTAAAAAATATAAAATAGAGAAAAAATTACTCATAAAAATATGAGTTATCAACTCCCCCATACCAAAACTTTGCTAGTCCTTGAGTAAAGAATGCAGATATTCAGTCCATCAAGTAAAACCAGATTTAAGGAAGATAATCAGAGAATCCAACTATGTGTATCCGTTGAATCATAGATCACAACTCACTACTAACCAGCAAACCTATTATCAAACATTTTCATTTTGAACCAAGTTAATAGGCCAAGATTAAAGCAAGTTAAGTACTCAATGTCAAACATGTAGCAAACCATAAGCACAAGACTTCACCCCATATAAAATTACAAAAGTACCTTTAAAATTAAGCCCCCAATGCCAAACCGATTTATTAGTTTTCTTCTTTGATTTTTTTTTTTTCACAACCCACTTGATTCCATGTGTTTCTTGTTCTGGGTGTACAAAGATATGGATAAATATGACACCCAGAGAAATAGTTAGTATATATTCAGACAGTTAAAGACATCAATAAAGATAGAACCTGAACATTAGTACCGAAATTGGAACTTAATTTGATTCAATATATCTCACAATCAACAATTTAGAGAGGCAAGTGGCGAACTCAATGCTTATTTCATACTCATTATGTTGTTGTAAATGGGATTCATCTCAAACATAAAATTAGCTACAGTTTAACAAGAACACAGCAACAATTTTGGCCGTTAACTATTTTAAACAAAAAATATTCTCAAATTGGCACGAGTCACATGAATTACATCAACATAACCCAGACTTGAACACACATAATCAACTTTCTAGTCTCTTTCCAACATCAAATTCACAAAAAGTTTTCAAATTTTCTTAAAATTTTTTATTTGCCTCCCCCGTCCCCCACTTAAACCTTACAATATCCTCAATGTAGAAAACAAGAATAACGAGAGAGATGGAGAAAAGAACAACACAACTGCTAGCATAAGGAAAGCACTTGTAATTACACCCAAGAAGTCATCTCCAAATAAACCTTTGAAACCATGACTAACCACAAAAGTCAAAATCTAATGAGGTACCACATCTAGGACATAAACGGGCCTTGAACAAAATGGAAAGAAATAAAATAAAATACAAGAGAATAACTCAAACTCAACTAACAAGATTGGGTTGCCTCCCAATAAGCGCTAAGTTTAATGTCTTCAACCAGATAAGATTCCAGCAACTTAATGTTAACAGACTGGGTCTACTAGAATAATGGATTCAATCAAACCAGCCGTAATTTCTTTAGTCACAACAGGTTTTAAACGTTGACCATTGACATTAAGAACATGACCATCCTGGGGGTCCAAAATTTTCACCGACTCAGAAGGAAACACTTGTTGGACTACAAAAGGACCATTCCATCTAGATCTTAACTTGTTAGGAAATAGCTTAAGCTTAGAATTAAGAAGCCAAACCTTCTTATTAGGTTCCAAAGATTTTCTACAAATCATCTTGTCATGAAAAGATTTGGTTTTGACTTTATAAATCTTAGCATTTTCATAGGCTTTGTTAGCAATTCATCCAATTTATTTAATTGAAGCCTTCAATTAGAACCCGCTTGTTTCACATCAAAATTAAAAGTTTTACTAGCCTAAAAAGCATAGTGTTCTAACTCAACTGGCAAGTGGTAGGGCTTACCAAAAAGGAGTCGAAAAGGAGACATCCCTATGGGGGTTCTTGTAAGCAGTGCAATAGGCCCATAGAGCATCATTCAATCTCAAAGACCAGTCTTTTCTATTAAGTCAAATCATTTTCTTAAGTATAGACTTGATCTCATGATTAAACACCTCAACTTGACTGCTAGTCTGAGGGTTATACGAAGTAGCTATTTTATGAGTCATAGAATATTTTCTAAGTAAAGCCTTGAAAATTCTATGACAAAAATACCACCACCATCACTAATAAGAGCTTTAGGGGTTTCATATCGACAAAAGATGTATTCTTTCATAAACTTGACCAAAACCTTGTGGTCACTGATCCAAGTAGCTAGAATCTCTACCCACTTTGGCACATAACCGACAACAAGTATGTGAACAAAGCCAAAAGATGGGGGAAAGGGACCAATAAAATCAATGCCGCACACATCAAATATCTAACAATCAGAATAGGGGAAAGGGGCATCATATCACAATAGGACAAGGCACCTGTGCATTGACAATGCTCACAAGCAAGGCAAAATTAGTAGGAATCTCTAAACAGAGTGGGCCAGAAAAACCCACTTTGTAGGACTTTAGTAGCTATCCTACGTCCTCCAAAGTTACCATCACAAGCATAAGAGTGACAAAAGGTCAAGATGTTATAAATTTCACTCTCAGGGACACACCTATGAACCACTTGGTCTGAACAATGCTTGAAAAGATAAGGATCTTCCTCATAGTAATGTCTTACTTATGAGAAGAACCTATCTTTCTCTTGTTTGGACCAGTGAGGAGAAATCTTACTAGTAGCAAGGTAGTTCACAACATGAGCAAACCAAGGGAGAGAGGTATGTGACATAGCAAACAGTTGCTCCTCAGGAAAATGGTCAAAAAAATCCTACTAAGTCATTAGTATACTCAATGAAGATCCTAGATAAATGGTCTGTAACCAAATTCTCAGAACCATACTTATCTTTAATCTCAAGGTCAAATTCATGTAGCAACAAAATCCACCTAATGAGTCTAGGTTTGGTGTCATTCTTAGCCAGCAAATGTCTTAATGCAGCATGGTCAGTAAATACAATCACTTTTGAACACAAAAGGTATGAACGAAATTTATCAAGTGTAAGAACTACTGCTAGCAACTCTTGTTCAGCGGTAAAATAATTCTTTTGAGTATCAGTTGGAGTTCTACTAGCATACTAAATGACATAAGAAATTTTATTCACCCTTTAACCCAAAACAGCCTCGACAATGAAATTAGATGCACCGCATATAATCTCAAAAGGTTGAGAGAAATCAGGGAGCAGCATAATAGGGGCTGACACCAACAAAGATTGAAACTTTTCAAAAGCCTGCACACAAGACTATCAAACTCAAAAGGAGTATCTTTACAAAGCAGGTTAGTAAATGGGCAAGCCACTTTCCTAGAGTCCTTAATAAATCTCGTATGAAATCCAGTATAACCAAGGAAAGATCTGACCTACTTCACATAAGTGGGAACAGGCAAATTAGGGATCATATCAATCTTGGCTTTATCAACTTCAATTCCCTTCTCAGACACTCTATGACCCACACAATCCCTTCTTGTACCATAAAATGACTCTTTTCCTAACTCAAGATAAGATTTACTTCTTCACATCTTTTCAGCACAGTGGATAAAGTAACAAGACATTCATCAAATGACAAATAAAAAACAAAGAAATAATCCATAAAAACTGCCATGAACCTATCAATGTAATCAAAAAATAAGGCCATCATGCATCTTTGGAATGCAGAAGGTGCATTACATAGCCTAAAGGGCATCCTCCTGTAGGCGAATGTACCCGACGGGCATATAAAGGTGGTTTTCTCTTTGCCCTCACGATAGACAGGTGTTTGATTATAACCAAAACACCCATCTAAGGAGCTTTAAAAACTTTGTCCGTTAATTTTTTCAGAATTTGATCAATGAAGAGGAGGGGAAAATAGTCCTTTCTGGCAATATAATTCAGCTTTCTGTAATCAATGCACACCCTCCAACCCGTGGTCTTTCTAGTAAGAACTAGGTCACCATCATTATTTTACACCACAGTTATGCCAAATCTCTTAGGGACCACTTGGACTAGACTGACTCATTAACTATCAGAGATAGGGTAGATAATACATGCATCTCAAAGTTTTACTACCTCTTTCTGGACAATCTCTTCCATATGAGGGTCCAATCTTCGTTGCATTTGCCTAATAGCTTTAGCATCGTTTCCTAAGTGAATTCTATGCATGTAAAAACTAGGGGTAATCCCTTTCAAATCAACAACCGACTACCCAATAGCACCCTTACGTTCAGTTTAGACACGAATCAACACTCTACCTTGATCACAGGATAAGACAAAAGAGATGATGACAAGTAGGGTCTCGTTTAGGACCTAAAAACACATACTTGAGTGAGTTGAGGAGAGGTTTCAATTCAAATTTAGCTGGAGAGACTAGAAGGTGGTACAGGAGAACTAGCCAAAAGGGGAAGATATTAGATACCCAAGAGAAAGGCTCAAGATGAGGTGTGG
Source organism: Carnegiea gigantea (assembly GCA_029747015.1). Classification (NCBI taxonomy): domain Eukaryota; kingdom Viridiplantae; phylum Streptophyta; class Magnoliopsida; order Caryophyllales; family Cactaceae; genus Carnegiea; species Carnegiea gigantea. The sequence continues at coordinate 321,115 of JAKOGI010000915.1, read as the reverse complement.
AGTCAAGATTAGAATCCAACTCACCTGTTGCACTTCCTAAGTCAAACAATCCCAAATCCCCGTAGGAAGAACAGGTTCCAAGGGATCTTTGTTCAGAATAGTAGGTAAGGCCTCTTCAATCATTTCATCAATTACATCAATAAAGAAACATTCAGATTCATCTTCATCTTCAAGTATAGATTGAGAAGAAGCCTTAAAAATGTTAAGCTTAACCTTTATATTCATAACTGAGATATCCATCACTCTCGACCAACAGTTAATGGTGGCATTAGTTGTAGCTAGGAAGGAACGTCCTAAAATAACAGAGATTTGCTTAGAGGCATTACTAGGATCCGTGTTCAACACAACAAAGTCAATAGGAAAAAAACCATTATCAATTTGAATTAAGACATCATCTATTCACCCCCTAGGGGTTCTTACTGACCTATCATCAAGTTGAAGGGTACAGTTGGAAGGTTTCAGTTCACCCAACCCTAGCTCTAAGTAAACAGAGTATGGTATCAAATTAACACTAGAACCTAAATCTAAGGGTGATCTTTTAATTTTGTGATTACCAATAAAGCATGAAATAGTGGAAACCAGGATCTTTCAACTTAGGCGGAGTGTCATGTTTTAAAATAGAGTTCAATTGTTCACTTAGAAAAACCTTTTGAGACTCATCATCTTTAGATTTTCTTTTAAAAGTGCACATGTCTTTAAGGAATTTTTTATAAGCAGGGATTTGTCTTATTGCTTCCAAAAGGGGAAGGTTGACCTCAATTTACTTAAAGGTCTCTAGTATGTCCTCTCTATGTTTGTCTTTCCTAGAAGGGAAATGGGCATACAAACCTTGAGGGTAGCGAACCCTTGGCTTGTATGTCCCAACGGGGTCAGACGTATTAGAGGGGGGTGAATCACTCTTAATTTCACAGTCAGTGTCATTCATCTTTGGTCTTTCTTTTTTATCATATTTCTTCTCACTTGCTTTGTTGTCTACTTCTTTACCTCCCCTAAGAACCACAATAGCTTTTAATTGTTTAAATTGTTGGCTTTTAGGATTCTTTATAGGGTAGCTTAGAAGCTTTCCTTCTTCTTTTTTACTTACAGCTATGGCTAGTTGCCCCAGTTAGGTTTCTAACTTAACTATAGATTATGAGTGGGAATCTACAATTTGTATTTTAGACTGAATACCTTGGATCTTAGTATTCACATTTTGGATAACAGAAGCAAGGGTACTAAGGGTAGAAACTACCTTATCTAATTTTGAGTACATAGATGGAGGTGGCAGAGGTGCGGATGGCCGTACTTTTGGTTCTGAAAACTAGGATGTGTAGGTCTACTAGACTAGGCTTACGGGTTCTCCATATTTTAAGACCTCAAAGAAAAGTTAGCATGATTCTTCCAACCATGATTATAAGTGTTCGAGTAATGATTATTAGTTGAAGGAAGTTCTTGAGCAGCATTTACTTGTTCATTTGCAACATCAAATGGAAGCATGTATGGGACTAGCAAAAATTGAACACACATCTTGCATAGAAGAGGAATTAGCCATTTTGTTCATGCACAATAATTGATCAAATTTCTTAGACAAAGCATCAATTTTACTAGAAAGGTCAATCGAATGTGAAACCTCATAAATCCCCCCTTCACTTCCCAGTTGTCAAGGCAAGTTAGAACATGAAGAAGTGGCATGCAAATGTGAATTCTCACTCAAATATTCAAACATTTCCCAAGCTTCTGCAGAGGTCTTATATAGAAAACTACCACCACATGATGCATCTATCATCTGCCTATTGTGCTCATCTAAACCAGAATAGAAACTCTGAATGAGTTGCCACTGAGGAACCTCATGATGTGGGAAACTTCGTAATAATTCTTTAAATCTTTTCCAACTTTGAGGCAATTGTTCATTTTTATTCTGTGAAAAAGTGGTTATGCGCTTCTTAAAGCAATCAATTTACCAACCGAGAAAAACTTTTTCAATAATTCCTTTTGTAATTTGTCCCAAGTGATGATATTTGACTTAGTATCCAACCAAACCTTAGCTTCGTCTTTCAAAAAGGAAGGAAAAAGTTGTAACCAAAAAGCATTGTTAGAAACATTAATTAAGAAGACAATGGAATATATCTCCCAAAATGCATCAATGTCCTTAAAAGGGGTTTCAGACTCTAGCCCATAAAAGGACAAGAGCATTTGGATTACGGAATGTTTAATGTCAAATAAGCCCATAATAATGGACATACGGGTACTCGTAGGTGAATTATAAGTGGCGGGAGCAAAATACTCCTTAACTTGCTTAGGTGGTGGGGTTTGTTCTTCAACCATCTTTTCTTGGAGTCATATTTCTTTGGTCGTAGCTTACTAAAGGTACATTCAATTTCGGGATCGTGTTCTTCAAGGCCCAAAAACAAAGAGTGTCTACCAAGTATATCAAACCACAAGCAATCACAAAAGTAATATAAAACACCACCATAATAACCACCAAATAAGGTAAGAAGAAAAAAGGAAGAAGAAGGAGAAAAAAATAAATAAATAACAAAAAATAAATAATAAAATAAAATGAAATAAAAGAAAGAACAAAGGGGAAAAATTAAAAAAAAGAAAATAGAATAAAACAAAAGACAATAATAAACGAAATAAAAGGGAAGGGGTTGAATGGTGCTAAAGGGAAATAACTGAAATAAACAAAATAATAAAAAACAGAAATAAAAGATTTAGATTATATTAAAAGGGAATAGGACGAACGAAAATAAAATGGTTAGATTAGGAGGGAATAAGGAATAAAATGAAATAAAAGACAATAAAAAAATAAATAAAAGGGATGGAGGGAAAAGAAATAACTAGCTAGTGAGTTAGATGAAGCGTAAACAAGAAGGGGGAAAAAATTAATAAAAAGAAGAATAGGAAAAGAAAGTTCAAAATCACTATTCGTTCTCCGGCAATGGCGCCAAAGCTATGGTGTGGATTTTTGTAGCTTTAAAACCCCGATTTACTTATAAGTGCAAACGGTAATTGTAGCAAAGCAAGTATTCCAGCGCCATGTCCCATGAAGAACAAAAATGATTTTTACTTTTTTCAACTAGTTAAGAGAATTATTGAGGAGATTAGCAATAATAATAATAATCAAGAAAACAAAATTGGAACAAGAGAGAAAATGTTAATCAATACGCAAAGAGAGATTAATGTATAGAGATACTAGGATTTTGATTTCACCAAAACTCCAAATATCGAATAACTAGATTCAATTAGAGTTTAATTAGTGTCTTCAAAACTCTTAAGCTACAAGGTTAAGGTGAACAAATTAAAAAAATGAATTATAGCTGTTAATAGACAAAGTCAACTTGTAGTTAGCATGAATTATTCAATTTAGACATATTCATCTAATTTCTAGTCTTGTTTAACCAATCAATAACCAAAAAATGTTAAATGCAATTGCATAATTATTATATTAGCCAACAGGGTCTACTATGAATAAATGAGATAGCAAGTTAATCAATTGTAAAACAACATGTATAAACAATCAAAATAAATTGCATAATAAATTCAAAGCAATTAAATAACTCAAAATTATGCAATAAAAAGAGACAATAATATTAACCCCAAATGAAATTAGAAAAATGAACAAAGTGAGTCAAGGATCCATCTCAATCCTTGATAAACAATCTAGCCGATCATAGGCAGAGAAAATACTATTGAAATTAGACTAGTCATATTTTAACTAATGGTATATTTCAATCCCTATAACCAAACTTTGATGTTTATGTTACAAAATACCAATACTGTGAACGATCAAACTCTCTCTAATTAGGCTCACAAATGGGATGAAAGAAAAGAGAAAAATAGCCGAAATAGCTTAATTTCTTCTTAGTCTCTCAACTCAAGTACTTTTGCCTATTATAATTTCTCTCTGATTACTAACACTGGGAGGAAGAGAAGAGTGAAAATGAAGAAAGAATGGGATGAATGATTGATTGAATGATGCCTCATTGCCTCTCTATTTATAGTGGAATTTGCTTCTCTTCCTTCTCCACTTTTCATGCAAATTCAGTAGTTTTATTCCTAAAATAACAGCTAAATATCATCCACCACTTCTAAGTGGACCAAGCTAAGCATGTTAAATCAATGGCTGATTTTACTTAGGCAACTAAAATCATGCTAGGCCACTAGAATCATGAAGGGAGACAAAGAAAAATATGAGGTTGGGTATATGCTGTGAGACTGGGCCGCGAACTGCCACATCATGCTTACCTTCAAAGACAAAATATGACTTGTTTTTACCTGAAATACGACTCAAGGACTCAAAAAAATATAAAATAGAGAAAAAATTACTCATAAAAAGTGTGAGTTATCAGGTATGCTCTCCTTATGGTGATAAGAGTTCACAAGATTTGAATTGTGGTTGCTGTGACCCACTTTCATGTTTGTAGTTACTCAGTGCATTGTTTGCTTGTATTCGGCCAGGGTGATGATGAATAATCTAAATATTAGGTTAGTTAAATGATGGGAATATCACACATGAATGAACAGTCCTATATCGGGAGTTTAAAGAGAATGACCATGGTATATAAGTCAAATGGCTACTCTTCCTATTACCAATTGGTTTTCACTTGTGCTTGTTGCCATCAACCTTGGTTGAAGTGGGCTTCCTTCTTGGATCTCCCCAATGTATGAAATTTAACAGTGGTATCAAAGCAAGTAACTTATGCTATTCAATATTATGGTGGCAAAATATGAGATTGTGAAGTTCAGTGGGAGTAATTTCTCCCTTTGGAAATTGAAAATGAAGGCAATATTGAGAAAAGACCATTGCATAGCAGCAATTGAGGTCAGGCCTGAAAGATTAATTGACGATAAAAGGAAAGAAATAGATAATAATGCTATTGCTAATCTGAATCTGGCATTAGCAGATTCAGTCTTGTCAAGTGTAGCAGACAAAACAACTGCAAAAGAAAACTATAATGCACTCACCAGATTATATGAGACAAAGTCACTCCATAATAAGATATTCTTAAAAAGAAAGCTTTATACTCTTCGAATTAGTGAATCCATAACGATAACAGAACACATCAACAATCTAAATACACTATTTCAAAACTCGCAATGATGGATTTTAATATAAAAGAAAACAAGCGTGCAGAGCTTCTGCGTCAAAATCTACCTTACTCATATGACCAGCTCATCATCATCTTGATAAACAATGTTCTTACGGACTTCAATGATGTTACAGCCGCTGTCCTAGAAGAGGAATCTAAGCATAAAAGTAATGAAGATAGATCATTCTCTTCACAACAAAATAGAAGCAATATTGATGAAGAGAGGAAGATCAATGGAACACAATTCTAGTGGGAGTCAAAACCATGGGAGATCAAAGTCATAAAGGAAGAAAAATGTCAAATGCCATTATTGTCGCAAAGGAGGACATATTAAAAGGGATTGTTGGAATCATAAGAAGAGTATAGAAAGGACTTTCGAAGCAACAACCTCTCAACATGTGTTGCTAGTACATCAGATGATTGAGAAATCTTATGTGCAGATGAATCAATAACTTCTAAAGCAAATTCACTCACTAACGTTTGGGTACTAGATTCAAGAGCAGCATGGCACATAACACCTCAATAGGATTGGTTTCACCTATATAAACCAATCCTTGAAGGATATGTGTTCATAGGAGATGATCGTTCTTTGAAGATTGTTGGTATTGGCACCATCAAGTTAATGATGCATGATGGTATTATCCATACTATCTAAGAGGTACGGCATGTGAAAGACCTAAAGAAAAATATACCATCTATTGGGCAATTTGATGATCTTGGGCTTAGGACCCAAATTACAAATGGTATTTGAAGGTTGTCAAAGGTGCGCTCATTGTGATGAAGGCAGAGAATACCTCGTCAAAACTATTTGTGCTTCAAGGAGATACATTAAAATATGGAAATGCATTTGTTGCTTCTACAATGAAGAAGAATCAATGATAAAATGACATTATAAACTAGGCCACATGCCAGAACATGGTTTAAAGGTTGTTATGGAATGTAATCTCCTGGCCGAACTCACATCGGTGAACTTACCATTTTGTGAGCATTATGTTGTGAGTAGGCAGAGTAGATTAAAATTCAGAAGATTTATTGCCAAGAGCAAACACATACTAGACTTAGTTCATTCTAATGTGTGGGAATCACTAATGATGTCCTTAGGAGGACCAAAGTATTTTGTGTCATTTATTGATGAATACTCTAGGAGAATATGGGTGTGCCTAATCAAGAATAAGTCAGATGTGTTTCTAGGATTCAAGGAATTCAATGTTCGAGTGGAACTTGAATCTGGAAAAAGAATTAAGTGCTTGAGGGCAAATAATTGAGGAAAATACATAGACGGTGATTTCCTAACATTTTGCAAAAAAGAATATATTCAAAGATAATTCGCAGCTGTCGACATACCTCAACAAAATGGTGTAGCTGAGCAGATGAATAAGACTCTCTTAGAAAGAACAAGAGCTATGTTGAGAACTGCAAGACCACCTAAGTCTTTTTGGGCAGAAGCAGTCAAAACTACCAGCTACGTGATAAATTAATCATTGTCAATAGCTATCGATTTAAAGACTCTAATGGAGATGTAGAGTGAAAGTCGGTTAAATATTCTTTTTTACAAGTATTTGGATGCCCCGTATATGTAATGTACAATCCCAAGAAAGGACAAAATTAGATCTAAAATCCAAAAGATCGATGCATATTCTTGCGTTATGCTGACAAAGTTAAGGGGTATCACCTGTGGGATCCCACTACTCGTAAGGCTATTGTCACCAGAGATGTCATATTTGCAGAAGGAAAACTATAAAATAAAGATGATAATACATCAAAAGAGACTACTACAGTACATATAGAAGAGTCTAGAAAGGCTTATTCTCCTGAAGTAGAGCCAGAGCAAGATGAACAACAGCCAGAGAGGGTCAATGATACAGAAGTTCGACGATCACATCGTCAAATAAGAAAACCTTCATGGCACTCAGATTATGTTATGGCCAACTATGATGCATACTATCTTCTAACAAAAGATACAGAGCCATCAACATTTGAAAGGGCCCTTAATAGCCCAGATGCTTCTCTGTGGATGACAGCAATACAGGAACAAATGGAAGCCTTACACGGAAATAAGACATGGGAACTTGTTCCGCTTCCACAAGGATGGAAAGCCATTGGTAACAAATGGGTCTATAAGATCAAATGAGATGGTAATGATCAAGCATAAAGATGTCGTTTAAGACTAGTGGCAAAAGGATATGCTCAGAAAGAAGGTATTGACTTTAACGAGATATTTTCTGCAGTTGTTAGACTTACAACTATAAGATTAGTCCTTATATGCACTACATCTGATTTACATCTAGAATAGTTTGATGTAAAGAGATCTTTTCTTCATGGAGAACTTGAAGAAGAGATATATATGCTCCAACCAGAAAGGTTTAAAGAAAAAGAAAAAAAAAACTTGGTTTACAGGTTAACAAAATCTCTGTACCGTCCAAAGCAGGAGCCAAGGTGTTGGTACAAGAGATTTGATTCCTTTATTACTAGCCTTAGATACTACAGACTTAATTTAGACCATTGTACATGTTACAAGAAGTTTAAGGATAATGATTTCATCATTTTGTTGTTGTATGCGGATGACATGTTGGTTGTAAACCCCAACAAAGATCGAGTCCAAGCATCAACGGTACAATTGGCTAGGGAGTTTGATATGAAGGATCTAGGACCAATAAACAAGATTTTAGGGATGCAAATACACCGAGATAGAAACGCTAGGAAGATATGGCTTTCCCATAAGAACTACATGAAGAAAATCTTGTGACGCTTCAATATGCAGACTGCAAGCCAATTTCTACCCCACTTCCTATCAATTATAAATTCTCCTCAAGTATGAGCCCTAGCAGCGAAGCCGAAATGATAGAAATGTCTTGAGTGTTGTATGCATTAGCAGCGGGAAGCCTAATGTGTGTCATGCTCTGTACAAGACCAGATATTGCTCCTGGGAGTGGTTAGTAGATTTATGGCAAATCCGGGTTGAGAGCATTGGAATGGTGTGAAGAGGATCCTTAGATACATTAAAGGGACCTCATGTGGAACATTATGTTTTGGAGGATTAGAAGTTTTCGCTAAACATTATGTCAACTCAGATTTTACTCTACCACAGGTTATGTGTTACTCTTGCAAGTGGTGCAATAAGTTGGGTATTAAAGCTACAAACTATTGTACCATTTTCTACTATAAAAGCTGAATACATGGCAACTATCGAAGCTTGCAAGGAAGTAATTTGGATAAAATGATTAATGGAAGACACACACAACAAAAGATTCCCATGCATTGTGATAGTCAAAGTGCTTTGCATATTGCTAGAAATCCAAGTTCTCATTCAAGGACAAAATACATTGATGTTCAATATCATTTTGTTCGAGAAGTAGTAGAGGAAGGAAGTGTGGATATGCAAAAGATTCACACAAGAGATAATTTGGCAGACATTATGACGAAGCCAGTTAATACTGACAAGTTTTTATGGTGTAAGTCCTCTCTTAGCTTATCAGAAATGTAAGCAGCATAAGACTCGCTAAAAAGATGACTTTAAGTGGGAGATTGTTAAAATTAGTAAAGTCATATTTTTGGCTTTGAAATAAAATAGCCTGTTACATTTATAGAAGCAAGAAAAGAGCAGGAAAAGAAGTTTCCCTTTTTTAGTTGAAAATTTTTTATATAAATTGTTACATTTTCAATTGTAATTGGTATCTCATTTTAAGAGAGGGAAATACAAAGAAGCACAAGGATTTAGAGAGAAAATATTATTTCTCCTACTATTGTTCGTAATGTTGGTATTCTCTCCTTATATTTAGAGCACATTTGTCATTTGCATACCAATTCCTAAATTTTTCAATCCTATTTTAGCAGTGTGAGATACAATTGTCTGTAATCTTTAGAATTTAACATTAAGAGCATAAAAACTGCATCATTTCTCACCTTTGATTCCTTAATTTGTGGGGAAAGATGTTAAATGTATTGTTTAAGTAGCTCCTTGTTTGCAAGCTCAAACTTTTATCTCTGCTTTTATGCAATGTTGTTTTTGCTATGTACTCTATTTCTTCTCTTCTTTAATCTCCATATATTCATGGTCCTCTATTTTCCTTGGTCTCTGTTATTTTGTTTTGACCAAGCTGAACCCCCTTTTAAGTCTTAGTCTCTTACCTACCCTTCCTTTACAATGAGGGTTTGTAGTTAGCAGAGGATACCTCCCTATGCTTGTCATGTAGCCATTTTTTAGGAAAGTGGGAGGGATGGACTCACCAACCCTAAACCTGAAAAAACTGACCTGAAACCCAAAGCAAACGATCTGGACCCACATTCTAGCTGACCCGACATTTGAAATGAGCTCACAAGAAACCCGAATTGACTCGATCTGAACCATACTCAATTCGAAATTTTCTATAAAGCTGCTTATTTTTGTATGACAAGCCTATTAGACGAAAATCAGTTGATCCTAAGTCGAAACGAACCAAAGTTCACCCGACTCAAACCAAACTAACTCGTAATATCACTTAACTCAAAACATGACTTGACCCAAACTTAACCCGACCTGTGCCCAAACCGAATGACCCATTTGCTAGATCTAACCAACCCTTTTTGGCTATTATAATTTATAAGTAGCAACTAGAAACTGTGAAGGTTCCATATCCCATTTTACAAACATTTTTGACTTGTATAGATACCATATTGGGCTTGCTCGACATGGATTTTTGAAGAAAGATTATGGCATAAGAGATACAACCCAAGAATAATTCTCATAAGGGTGTATGGTAATTTTGGGCAATTTAATTAGTTGGCTTTCATATTGAAGCCCAATGTTTTCATACATCTTAATTTTTTTATTTTTTAAATTTTTTTGAGTGGGTATCACCTCTGTTAGTTTAGTCCTCAAAATTTTCAATTCTTTATTTTTTTTATTCATTTGGGTTTTGTTGAGTATGTGAACTTCGATTCTGAAAATTTAAAATTTGTCTAAGTTTTACGTTGAACACCTATCACAAGTTTCTGTTAAGCCAAAAATCATGCATTGTTTTAATAATTATTTCGATTATATTATATATTTTATTTCGTCTAATTTACTTTAATTTATATATTTTTCAGGTTAGGCATTGCTTTAATAAAAAGGAGAAGACGAGTCGTTGAGGCTCGAGTTTTACATACTTGGGCAGATGACGGTCCAAATAAGGATAATTATGAAGATATTATCTGGGCTAGGATTTCAAGAGCTGGAGAAGAGCTAGAAGTCTTGAGGGAGAAAAAGTTTAAGGAAGAAAGGACGAAGGAAACTCTAATTACTAACTCTAATCACACCCATCCTTTCTTCCCTATATATATCATCATCACCATCACCATAAGAATGATCACCCATGGCAGCCAAGCCTCACCTTCAGCCCAACAATCATCACAATCTCATCTACCCTCTCAGTCACACGGCCTTCCTGATAATCCACCCACACATCACATAATCATCCCATCATCACCTCCATACACTCCATGACATATCCCTCATCTCCTCACCTCATCATCAAAGTAGGGGTGCTCTATTTTATTTTAGTTTATTTTATTTTATTTTTTTGTGTTTGTTTAGTTGATTATTAAACATGATTTATTTGGATGAATTTTGTGATTTTATTTTTAATATAAGTGAGTAACTCCTTTTTACTTAGTATAATCTTCTTGAAACCATGCTAAATTTACTATTTTGAAACAAGTTTTATACTTCATTGCCTAATTGATTCATATTTATGATTCTATAGCGATTAGCATTTATCGTTTATGATATTCGTGTTAAATTAATTAAAATGCATGCTAGCTAGTTTAATACAATTTCGATTGATAGTTTAGAAGGCTATAATACATAAAAGTTATAGTCTTTTATGCTTAGGTATCACCCTAATTAATCATGGATGGCTCAAACCCATCTCTTTTAATTAGGTAATCGCTTTAGATCTTTGTTAAATCGATTTGCTGGTAAATTGGTTACAAAGTGTTAAATGATGTTTTTCTAATTCTTAATGCTCTAGTTTGATTAAATTCTTGCACTGGTGTGAGGGTTATCAAAACTAGTAGGGTTTATATTATGGCTGGACCTAATTAAACTAGAATCTAAGGAAAAATGGGGAAGAACTGCTGATGGATGTCTTCTACAGTTTAACTCATAAATGAAATTAACTTATGTGTTAATGATAAATATTAATTTGCATGCTGGATTGAGATTATACTAAGTATCCTTCATAAATTTGACAATTTTTTATCATTATTTATTACTTAGAGTTAATTTGGTTAGCTTGTTCTATTTTTATTAGCTTCAATATAATTTCAATCGAACCCCTCCCCCCAAAAGTATAGTCTTTTAGGAGTGTCTAGGTAATTTTAGATAGTTTAGATTTTGATTTCTAGAGTGGTTATAATTTTAGATTGATTTATATTCAGTTTTAGTATTTAATTACCAGTTTGTTAGAAATTAGACTAAAAATAGTTATTTTTGTTCTTTTTTGATTTTTATCAGTTCCTAGAGTTTATTTAGTGTCCTAGTCTGCCCATATTTAATTTCGTAATTTTTGGAAGTTATTTGATAATTTTTCTGAATTATTTTGTGAATTGGATATGTGCAGGTTTTTAGGTTATTAATTCTGAAAATTTCGATTTTAATTGTTAATTCATGAATATTAGGTATTGTTAAGTCCATAAAATTGTGTCCTAGAATTAGGGTAACTTTTGTGATTATTTTCGTATTTATATTTATGCAGATTATTTTATTTCTAATTTCAGATTTAATATTCTGCATTGATATTCTATGGTAATTTTCTGATTTGATTTTTCTGAAATTATTTGGATACAATTGAGGAGTTATAAGCTCATATACCTGAAGAATAATATTTTAGGTTACTGTTTGACATTTTTAATATTTATTTTCTGATTATTATTTGCTGTTCTGATTTTTAATTAGAATTTCAGTTACTCTTCTGTTTTTATTTTGCTAGATTATTTAGGAAAGCTTTTTACTGTTTTCTTTCTAGAATATAATCCAAATATTTAGGAGCATCATTGGGTGTTTTTTTCCAGATTTTTATTCATTAGATTTTAATTATTTTAGAATTATTAAGATTAGATTTAATAAATTGGATTAATAAGATCATTTAGGATTAAGCTAGCCTTTTTAAAACAATCTTTCCTTGTGGATCGATCCCTACTTCCCTATGCTATAAAAAGTATTTAATAACCGAAGTAGTGGTTAAATTTGTAGCTTTTGACAAAGTTAACAAATTTTGGCACCGTTGCCGGGGAAAGAAAATAAAATTGCTAGTTATTTCTATCTAATTTTATTACTTTTATTGTTTTTATTTTAATTTTTGCAGATTGTCCGAGATTAAGGAGTGGTAAGGAAATTGGACAGGACAAGGAGGAAACATTAGTAGATAAGAACAAAAAAGGTTGTCCTAAATCAGTAAGTCTTAAGATGAAAGAGGTAAGAATGTCCACTCTTCGGGAACTTGCTGCCCCTAACCTAGAAATCCAACCCATGTCCATTACTTGTACTGCATTAGATAAACCTCTAAAACTGAACTCTGGATTCATCAATCTATTATCTAAGTTTCATGGATTAGCTGGAGAGGACACATATCGTCATATTAGTGAATTCCTTATTGCATGCTTTGCTATGGTGCCTGAGGGGATTCCTGAGGACCAAATTAGATTGAGGGCCTTTCTCTTTTCTTTGCTTGGTAATGCTAAGGATTGGTTGTATTACATGCCTACTGGATCTTTCTCTATATGGACTGCATTACATAAATCATTTTTAGAGAAATTTTTTCCAGCATCCCGAATTGGATCTATTAGGAAGGATATATGTGGAATCAAACAAATGAATGGGAAAACTTTTTGTGAGTACCGGGAAAGATTTAATAAATTGTGTGCTAGTTGTCCCCAACATCAAATAACTGAACAGTTGTTGATTCAATATTTTTACAAGGGTTTGCTTCCTATGGATCGTAATATGGTTGATGCTACTAGTAGAGGGGCTCTAGTTAATAAAACTCCTGCAGAGGCTAGAAACTTATTCAATTTAATGGCCCAAAATACTTAGCAATTTGGTGCTAGGAAGTCACAAATTAAAAAGGTTAATGAGATTGGTTCTAACTCATCTATAGAGAGTCAGTTATCTTATATTACTGCTATGTTGAATAAGATTGTCACTGGGGGAGTATAAAAACAGTCATGTGTGGCATTTGTTGTCTAGAGGGGCATCCAACCGATGCATGTCCTACATTTCAAGAGGGTAAGGTTAATGCTGTCTATTCTAACCAAAGTCAAAGGAGGTATGATCCCTATTCTAACATTTATAATGAAGGATGAAGAGACCACCCCAATCTTAGGTATGGTCCTCAAACCAATCCACCTAATTTTGACCAAATATCTCGTCAACCTTCTAATCAAGACAGGAACAACTGCCTACTTGAACAAATCCTTAAGAAGATGGATGATAGGTTCTAAATTTTTGAGACAACTCTTAAGCAACTGATATCATAGTTAGCAACTTGCAGGCTCAAATGCAAAATAGGTTACCATCTCAGCCTTACCCTAACCCCAAAGAGAATGTTAGTGCCATAATAATTAGGAGTGGAAAAGAGTTACAAGAGCCTAGAAAGAGTAGAGAGGTTGAGCTTGAGTTAAAGGTCAAAGGAGCTGAACCAGAGTTAAATATAGATTCTAATCAAACTACTAAGAAAATAGGAGAGAAGAAAAGAGAACCTTATAAACCAATTTCACTCTTTCCTAGTAGATTTCGAAACCCTACTTCTAAGGTGAATGAGGCTAACCAAGAAATCTTATAGACATTAAAGAAGGTAGAGATCAACATACCTCTCCTTGATGCCATTAAACAGGTGCCTCATTATGCTAAGTTCTTGAAAGAATTATGTAATACTAAAAGAAAATTAGTAGGGAATGAAAAGGTGAGTGTGGGGGAAAATGTATCTATAGTTTTCAAAAGAAACTTCCCCCTAAGTGCAAAGACACAGGTGTGTTCTCTATTCCTTGTAAAATAGGACATCTTTACTTTGATAAGGCTATGCTTGATTTGGGTGCTTCCATTAATGTCATGCCTAGGTCTGTTTATGACAAACTGAACTTAGGAGAGTTAAAGAAAACTGGTGTAGTGCTTCAGTTAGCTGATAGGAGCAGTATTTACCCAGATGGAGTGTTAGAGGATGTTTTAGTCCGAGTGAATGAACTTGTATTTCCTGCTGATTTTTATGTGATGAACATGGGTGATGCATGTCATGATATTCCCATCTTGCTAGGCAGGTCATTTCTGAAAATAATTAGGACTAAAATTGATGTGTATGAAGGAACATTAACCATGGAATTTGATGGTGAAGTGATTAAATTTAATATTCTTGATGTCATGAGATTCCCTGCTGATGTGAGTTACGTGTATGCACTTGATATTATTGTTGAATTGCCCCAATATATTTATGACTTATCCAATGAAGATGAATTTTTGACTATGCTTACTAAGAGACTTGATCAGGCTAAGTTTTAAAAAGTGTTATATCAGATTAATGATGATTTATTAGAAGAGATCCAACTAGAGGATCCAGGAGCTCCATTAAGTCGAGCCAATGACTATAAACAAATGCGCTGGTTGGGAGGTAACCCAACGTTTTTAGGAAAATACCTATTTAATTTTATTTTTATTTTCATTATTTCTATCTTTTTGCATGCATTAGGGACAATGCATGAATTAAGTGCGGGGGGTGCATCTTGCATTTAATTCCTGCAGTATTTATTCTGAAAAATTTTTTTTCTTATAAATAATACATGATATAAGTTTATACTAGGCTTGCTTGTTTAAAATTTTTTTTCTATTTTTTTAGCTATTTTATAGTTTATTTTTTTATGAGTGAAGACTTCTAAGCATGTTAGCTATCTTTCAGAGAAGATTGAGTTGATCCTCATATATCTCTTTAATGAGTAACTGTCATAATTATTCATCTTATTTTATCATGTTATATAGCCGTACAGAGGCAATAAAATGACCTATCCATTTCCTAGACTATTGAATTAGTAGAATAACTTCAAAAAAAAAAAGTCAAAGTCAGGAATGACAAGTACCCCTTTGAGGTATGTGCTACTGGGTGCCACGCTTTGAGGTAATATTGTCACTGGAAAGCTTGCTTCCCATACTAGTGAGTCAATAAAATAAATAAAAGTGATGATGAAAATAAAATGTTTGCTCCAGCACCTCTACTTGGGTGAGCGTGGGACAGGGAGTGTTTAATTTCTAAGACCCTATATGGGCCTTGAATTTGTGCGCAAGTGGAGTTTGAAAAAAAAAAAAATGAAAGAGAAATAAGTACAAGGTAAGTTTAGAATCAATTCAATGAGTTATTCTATCTAATTCAATAGTCTCTATAGCCATACCATGCCTAAATTATTCTATCTTAACTTTTTTTAGACGTCTTGATCGGTGTATACATAATCAGAAGAGATGGGTAATTATTGATCTTGTTACTTCATTATGGAAATATTGTGAGGTTGATGAATAAACTCTTTGATGGTAGTTAGATGTCTAGTAGTTATTCACTTATAGGAGGAAAACTAATTAATTTTCTATAAAACTGTTTTTAAAGCAAGTCAAGGCCTATTATGAGCATCATAGTCATGCATGACTTTGTAAGGAAGAAAGAGGGTAGGGTTTAGGTTGAGTCTAAGATTTCTTTGCACAAGGAAGTCCAAAGTCTAAATATGGGGGAATTTGTTAAGGCAAAAATCATGCATTATTTTAATAATTATTTCGACTATATTATATATTTTATTTCGTCTAATTTACTTTAATTTATATATTTTTCAGGTTAGGCATTGTTTTAATAAAGAGGAGAAGACGAGTCATTGAGGTTCGGGTTTTACGTACTTGGACAAAAGACGGTCCAAATAAGGATAATTATGAAGATATTGTCTGGGCTAGGATTTCAAGAGCTGGATAAGAGCTAGAAGTCTTGAGGGAGAAGAAGTTTAAGGAAGAAAGAAAGAAGGAAACTCTAATTACTAACCCTAATCACACCCCTCCTTTCTTCCCTATATATCATCATCACCATCACCATAAGGATCATCACCCAAGACAGCCAAGCCTCACCTTCAGCCCAACAATCATCACCATCTCATCTACCCTCTCAATCACACGGCCTTCTTGATAATCCACCCACACATCACATAATCATCCCATCATCACCTCCATACATTCCATGACATATCCGTCACCTCCTCACCTCATCATCATAATTCATTACCATCATCATCAAAGCAGGGGTGCTCTAATTTATTTTAGTTTATTTTATTTCATTTTTTTGTGTTTGTTTAGTTGATTATTAAACATGATTTATTTGTGTGAATTTTGTGATTTTATTTTTAATATGAGTGAGTAATTCCTTTTTACTTAGTATAATCTTCTTGAAGCTATGCTAAATTTACTATTTTGAAACAAGTTTTATAGTTGATTCATATTCATGATTCTATAGCGATTAGCGTTTATCGTTTATGATATTCGTGTTAAATTAATTAGAATGCATGCTAATTAGTTTAATACAATTTCGATTGATAGTTTAAAAGACTATAATACGTAAAAGTTATAGTCTTTTATGCTTAGTTATCATCCTAATTAATCATGGATGGCTCAAACCCATCTCTTTTAATTAGGTAATCGCTTTATATCTTTGTTAAATCGATTTGCTGGTAAATTGGTTACAAAGTGTTAAATGATGCTTTTCTAATTCTTAATGCTCTAGTTTGATTAAATTCTTATGCCGGTATGAGGGTTATCAAAACTAGTAGGGTTTATATTAGGGCTGGACCTAATTAAACCAGAATCTAAGGAAAAACGGGAAAGAACCGCTGGTGGATGTCTTCTGTAGTTTAACTTATAAATGAAATTAACTTGTGTGTTAATGATAAATATTAATTTGCATGGTGGATTAAGATTATACCAAGTATCCTTCATAAATTTGACAATTTTTGATCATTATTTGTTGCTTAGAGTTAATTTGATTAGTTTGTTCTATTTTTATTAGCTTCAATATAATTTCAATCGAACCCCCCCCAAAGGTATAGCTTTTTAGGAGTGTCTAGGTAATTTTAGATACTTTAGATTTTGATTTTTAGAGTAGTTATAATTTTAGATTGATTTATATTCAGTTTTAGTATTTAATTACCAGTTTGTTAGAAATTAGACTAAAAATATCTATTTTTGTTCTTTTTTGATTTTTATCAGTTCCTAGAGTTTATTTAGTGTCCTAGTCTTCCCATATTTAATTCCGTAATTTTTGGAAGTTATTTGATAATTTTTCTGAATTATTTTGTGAATTGGATATGTGCAGGTTTTTAGGTTATTAATTCTTAAAATTTCGATTTTAATTGTTAATTCATGAATATTAGGTATTGTTAAGTCCATAAACTTGTGTCCTAGAATTAGGGTAACTTTCGTGATTATTTTCATATTTATATTTATGCAGATTATTTTATTTCTAATTTCAGATTTAATATTCTGCATTGATATTCTGTGGTAATTTTCTGATTTGATTTTTCTGAAATTATTTGGATACAATTGAGGAGTTATAAGCTCATATACCTGAAGAATAATATTTTAGGTTACTGTTTGACATTTTTAATATTTATTTTCTAATTATTATTTGCTGTTCTGATTTTTAATTAGAATTTCAGTTACTCTTTTGTTTTTACTTTACTAGATTATTTAGGAAAGCTTTTTGCTGTTTCCTTTCCAGAATATAATCCAAATATTTAGGAGCATCATTGGGTGTTTTTTTTCCAGATTTTTATTCATTAGATTTTAATTATTTTAGAATTATTAAGATTAGATTCAATAAATTGGATTAATAAGATCATTTAGGATTAAGCTAGCCTTTTCAAAACAATCTTTCCTCGTGGATCAATCCCTACTTTCCTATGCTATAAAAAGTATTTAATAACCGAAGTAGTAGTTAAATTTGTAACTCTCGACAAGCTTAACAGTTTCCCTAAGATATATGAACATCATATGCCAATCCTTCTTCCTATCCCTCCTATCCCTATTAAGCTCCATAAGCTTACTCATGAGGCCTTTGTAGTTGATCGTCGTACCATGAAATCATATCAGTTCTCAAAAACCAAAATTTTTGTTCTTAGTTGCAACTGAGTAACTCTCTTCCGAAGTCTTATAGTATGATTAAGCAACTTTGATGCTTGTATAGTTGTTACAACATTCATATCATCGCTATTTTTAAATAATGGGATAATTGTACTAATTTTTCACTCATCTAGCATCTTTGTAGTCCTTAAAATAAGAATGAAAAGCCTAGTAAACCAGCAAAGCCTACTTTACCTAAGCAATTCCATACTTCAACATGTATCCGATATAGGCCAACTGCTTTACCAACTTCAATTTTCCCATTGCTACTACATCCCCTTCTTTGGTGATATTAGGGCATGACCTAGGGTTTAGATGCTCCTTCCAATATCCCAAGTCAGAATGGTTTGGATACTCACCCTCTCTTTATTCAAAAGTTCGTAAAAGTAGCAGTAGTCTTCTCCCCATTATTTTATGTTTCTCCACTCAACGATGAAGCTATACTGGGACCAACGGGGCCCATGTCCCTCCCCGCACCACAATTAAATATATAGGGTTTTATTGATATGAATAATAGAGATTGCAAGTGGGAGTGGTGGTAAGGTCATCAACACTGTACGTGAGGTGGGGAGTTTAAATCTCATGTGTAAATAATATTTTTTTCTCTTATGATTTTAGGTGCTTAGCAATCACTACATGCCCATGATGTTTCCCTCTCAATTTTTTCTTCTTTTTTAAAAAAATTATTTAGGTAACTTTCTTGTCTTCTTTGTTCATTTATTTATTTATCCACCATCTAATAAAAATACTTTTGTTTTTTCATTCTTTTTTTAAATGCTTTAATTATTCAAAACAATAACTCTATTTAGTTCATTTCTAAGTTTTTATTTAAGATAAAAAGAGATAAAATATCTAATGAAAACAAGCAGGGTAAGGGGATCGAACATAAAATCTAATATACTAATTTTCTAATACTAACTGTGAGCTCAATAGTAGTAGATCTTCTAAAATATTCTATTATTGTAAGTATGTGTACAGGTTATGCCGTAGAATTTCATGAATAGTTGTCAAAAGAATCAGTAATTCATATTATACTTTCATAGTATGGGTCATAGTTAAAATAATAATAATAATATAAACTATATATTTGAGAACAGCATTCAACTACAATGATAAAAACATATAATAAGAGTCTATAAAGTTTCTTATACAATATTTTCTCATATAATATGTGTTAAGAGACATTTCTATAAATTCAAAGATTTACAAACATATAAAATCTGAAAAATCTAAATTTGAATTTGTAATATTGCAAACTCAAAATTCTACACAATATAATTAAACACATAACTTTCTCCCCTAAGGATAACATCCTAGCTTGGTCCTGCCTCCAGTAGAACCTTGCCATCATCATCCTTGCCCATTTTATATGGTCCCTAGTTCTCTTTGCCCTAACTTTTGCAAGCCTAAACACATCTTTCTCCATCTCCTTAGATGCAAATCTTTGGTATAACCTTCTATAGCTTTGTTCATAGCTATTATGACTGCTTTCTTAGCTTCATTCTTAGATGTCTTATACTTGGCTTGTAACCTCTTACTCCTTATCAAAAGCTCCATTAACTAACTCTGCATAAACCTCCTATTTGTCTTTGATTTTCTTCATTACTTCACCATTCCACCACTACATTTCTTTAACTTTGCTTCGTCCCCTTGACAACGCTCCTAGCATTTCCTCAGTCAAACCCTAAATGCACTATCCTATAACCTCCCATATAGTGTTTGCATCCCCTCCATTTCCCCATGTGCCTTTTACTTTGATCTTGTTAAATAACTTATCTATATTCTCATAGTTAAGTTCCATCATTTAAATCTACGATCACCACTATTGCTTCTCCTCCTCTTGCTACTCTTTATCTCTACATCCATGACCAACATCTATGGTGAGTTGCCAAACAATCACTGAGGATAACTTCACAATCCATGCATGGCATTCTATAACATAATCTAAGTAGAAAGTAGTCAATAGTACTATTTTTAAAACTCACTACGTACTCTTCTTTCTTCATGAAGTGTGAGTTTGCTACCATGATACGCAATTGCAAAATCCACGATAGCAATCCCTTTGGTGTTTCTCTCTCTAAATCCAAAACCACCATGCAACCTCTCAAACCCATCATTAGTTGCACCATTCTGTCTATTGAACTCTACCCCTCTGAAAGGCTTATCACTTTGCGAAATACTCTTAACAACCTTGTCCCAATCTTACCAACATTTCCCCTTAATGTTTTCCCTAGGACAACTTGAAGAGCATACATACTAACCACATTAAAGACTTTTGAACCCGCCATGAACGTAATTGACATAATGCGATTGCTCTTATGACTAAACCACCTCTAACGTACTCAACAATTTATCCAAAAAGCTACTAAGCTCAACAGTGTGCCAAAAGTCTACTAGATATCTTCATCTAACATCACATATATCTTCTTTGGAAAATCTTCCTCACCTTCTAACTAGCTTAAATGGTGCTGGAAGAGTTGACATAGGAAATATAGGAGTACTTAACTTCTTCCTGTTTGAAGATGTCGAAGATGGGAGTTCTTCATATGAGCAATAACAAAAAGGGTCCTACCAACCCAACCTTCACGTGGGAGTGCTTTGTAGGAGCCTAAGATAACTAAGAAGCAGCATAATCCACGTTTGACTAAGGTTGTTATGAATATGAGAGAGAATGTGTAATATTAGAAGACTAAGATGGTTGCGAAAAAGGAGGCGGGGAGCAAGCGATGAATGAAAAGGCTATAGGAGAGGGGATGGAGATAGAGGTGCACGAGACACATGAGAAGGCTGTGTTTGAGGTGGTGGAGATGGATGAGAGACATGACATGGCTATCACACATAAGGAGAAGGTGAAGGTGGATGAGACATATATTTAGGTTATGGGAGAAGAGGTGGAGGTGAAGTTGGATGAGATATATGTTCAAGATGGGAGAGAGGAGGGAGAGGAGTAATGACTATAAAGGCTATTTGAGGGAAAGAGGCGGTGTTAGGAATTAGAGCAGACTAATAGCGGAAGCGTTAGGATGAACAATGATATTCAAAAGTAAACAAACAACGATACCAAGAACAATAAAGAACACCAAGATTTATGTGAAAACCCAATGCGGGAAAAACCAATGGACGCCGACGAGCACAAACAATCCACTATGAGGGAGTGAGTACAATGCGATTACAATCACAACGAGTGATTCGATCAAGCAACCATATTACAATCTCTCTTATAATCTCTCTCAAAACTCTCTCAACCTCTCTTACAAATCTAAGATAGTGGAAACAGGATACTCTATAAGTATTTCTTGCTGGTCTAGGATTCAGGTATGATTTGGAAGGTAGGAGGCATGCCCCTTATGAAGGGGTAAGATGAAGGAAACTGCTACAAACCCTAGCCACCTACCGCGGCAGTACGTGGCATGGTCGTGCCATTGGACACGGGGTGCCCGTGCCACTTCACTGGCCTAGGTGGCACGGGGCCCCCGTGCCACATTGATTTTGGGCCGTTAAACCCAACAATCTCTACCTTGGACCAAAATCACCAACACCAACTCTCACACGCCGTCATAGCACCCCGCAGGGTACTGCCCCACAGGGTGGACCCCAAAGGATATCTAAGCGATCTGAACGCCAGTTGAGTTCAAGTGACACTTGAACTTAGCTCTGGGAGATGACTTGTATGAACCTTTTTTCATATAATCTATTGTAGTAGTTGCCTGCAAGACATAGAGGCTTCCTTACCTCAACCCCTTCAGCAGAACTCGACTGCCCTTTGAAACCTTCAAAACTCCACCTTCAGCTAAATATTTGCACCATTTGGATTCAAGGGTGCCTAAAGAGATGAGGTTACGCTTCAAGTCAGGAACGTGATGAACATTCAATAAAGTCCTGACAACACCATCATGGGTCTTGACTTTAACAGTACCGATTCCAGTTACATTACATTGGGCATTATTGCCCATGTGAACAACAGTTGAGTTAACTAGATCATATGGTGAAAACCAATCCTTATGAGGACACATATGAAAGGTACTTCCAGAATCAAGAATCCAATCAGAATCGCTCCCCCTTTCGGTAGAGGTAGCAAACAAAATGTCACCATCAGAATCAGATTAAGCAAACTCAGCTTCAGCAGACTCATGAGAATTATCTTCTTCTTTCTCCCTCTTGTTTTGCAGTTGCCAACAGTTAGCAATAATATGATCCAATTTACCGCAATAATTGTAAGTCTTACCAACGTGAGGATTTCTAGGCTAAGAACGGTTCTTACTTCTATTACGGTTCCCCTTTTCAGTTGCTTTACCCCTTACTACTAATCCCTTAGCAGAATCAGCATGAATGTCAAGATCAAACTTCTCCTTAGACAATAGGTTTAACTTAACGTCCTTAAACGATATAGTATCAGAATTACTATATAGCATGATCTCCTTAAAGTATTTATATGAAGGGTGTAGAGACACAACTAACAAAATAGCCTTATCCTCATCCTCAATTTTCACATCTAAACTTTCAAGGTCAGCTACAATCCAATTGAAGTCATTTAGATGTTTTTAAACAGGAGTACCTTTTGCCATTCTGAAAGTGTATAACCTTTCCTTCAATTAGATCTTGTTAGCGAGCCTCTTCATCATGTAGAGTTCTTCCAGCCAAACCAAAAGACCCACTATAGTTGTCTTATCAAGCACTTCTCGCAAGACATGTGATGTCAAGCACAACTATATGGCAGAAAGTGCCTTCAGCTCCAGTTCCTCCCATTCGTCGTCTGTCAAAGAACCACGCTTCTCCTTTTGCTGCTCCGCCCATTGTTCGCCTGTCATCGTACTGGGTTTCGTATAAAGTCCTGAAAGAACCTTCCACAATCCATGCTGGATGAGAACCGCTCTCATCTGTTCCTTTCAGAGATTAAAACTAATCTCCCCATCAAACTTCTGAATATCAACATTCATGATTGAAGACATCCTAAACCAAAGCTCTGATACCACTTGTTAGGAATTAGAGTAAACCAATAGTGGAAGCATTAGGATGAACAATGATATTCAAAAGTAAATAAACAACGATAACAAGAACAATAAAGAACACCAAGATTTACGTGGAAATCCAATGCGGGAAAAAACCACGGATGGTGATGAGCACAAACAATCCACTATGAGAGAGTTAGTATAATGCGATCACAATCACAACGAGTGATTCGATCAAGCAACCAGATTACAATCTCTCTTATAATCTCTCTCAAAACGCTCTTAACCTCTCTCACAAATCTAAGATAGTGGAAACAGGATACTCTATAAGTATTTCTTGCTGATCTGGGATTCAGGTGTGATTTAGAAGGTAGGAGGCGTGCCCCTTATAAAGGGGCAGGATGAAGGAAACTGCTGCAAACCCTAGCCGCCTGCTGCAACACGAGGTGGCACGGTCGTGCCATGGGACGCGGGGTGCCCATGCCACTTCACTCGCCTGGGTGGCACGGGGCCCCCATGCCACATTGATTTTGGGCCATTAAACCCAACAGGCGGAAATAACAACATATGTTGTAGATGCCGCATATAAAGTGTCAGTTGCAGGCCATGTGACAACAACAACATTTGAACCCTCATAAGCAGTTGTTATCACAGCGGCGATATTTTATGGCTTCTAACCTGCAAAAGGAGTATGAGATTTTTAAAGTTGGGATCCACAATCATTTGTAAATAAAAGCAACAAAACATGGAACAAATTACCTTCATATTTTATGACTCTTTCAAAGCAAATCCCTTTGATATGCCCTTCCCTTCCATAGTTGGAGCAATAAGTCTTGCTACCATTTCGAGAAACTTTCCCTAATTTGCTCGTTTTCTCCTTCCAATCTTTAGGCTTGCTCTTAAATTGGTAGTTGATTTTCCTTTTGGTGGGAAAGGAGCAGTGGTAATTGGTTCCCTTAGCCTATTAAAGTCTTTCATATATGTCTACCAGTAATTGGATTGATGGTACGTTAATAACTATTCCTAAGGCTCTCAGTGTTATAACATACATGGACAAATTGAATAGGATTCAACTTCTTCTTTCTCACAATCGCCAAAGTATGAGCATATGGGTGCCATTGAGCTATTCATGCCTTAAGTGTGAAATTCCATGCATTTAGTGCACAATATAAACCCTTTAGTCCCATGTGACACTGTACAATCCATTCCTTGACCTAGATGTTGTCCATCACCTAGGTTGATTTTTACACTTCTTTTACTTGGTAAGGATGTTGGTTTAAGTTTTAGAATCATTTTTGAAAACCTTTAACCTTTCCATGACACATTATGTATCCTCAAGTATACTCACAAGATGCTTGAACATAACATCAAGGATAAATTTAAAATCTCAACTATATTGTTATGCACAAAACCACATTTTTTATTAGCTTTGAAGTATAACCTACATAAGTCATGATGGTCCTTATTGTCCAAAAACTTCTAGCAATTGCATCAAAATTTTACATCGTCTTTACATGCAAATTGGAATGAACCTTAAAGATGAATTTACAATACTCCAAAAGATTTCCCTAAATTTAACCCCGCTCCACGTTTCCAAAATCAGCACATAGAGGCCTAGCACACGGTCACACAGCCTATGATCAACTATAGGCATCAAATAACTAATGGGATCAACAAGGCCCTAAAAATTAAAACAAATCTCAACAAATTATGTTTAACTAAATTATATTGATAACTAGATTTAAAAAATAATAAACTTCTTACTTCTGCTGACAATACCCTTGTCTTATACCGATCTCTATGTCATTTTTAGCTGCCTACAGAATTGGGTCCACATCTCTTAATTCTCCATTTATACTAAACCTTATGCCACAGGATATATATGATCGTTTGCATTTCTTCAACAATCGCATATAGTTGCTCATTCTATGATCCCTTTAAGAAACATGAATCAAATATAAAGCATTTTCGTACACTATTCTAAAAACCCTCCTTTTCAAACTACCAATGCATAAGTACAAGCTCTTAAGGCTATGTTCACCAACACTTTGCTCACTTGTCTCTTGAAAGTTATTCCTCTATTTTGCTTGAAAACTTCAAGTCCAAAAGCAACTTTCTAAACAACTCAACCTCATGATTTCCTATGATAGAGCTAGTGCATTTGTTCTGACCCTATTGTACATAGACACATATGCCTTATGGTTATGGTCGTTCTCTATTAGCTTCCGCAAGCTCCTAGCCCTCAAACTAGGTTAGATTTGAAGGTCTCCTTGTAATAATCAACCAATCAATTAATGGATTTAGTTCTCCCATCCTTAAAGTCATGTACACTTACTTTTGAGGATCTAACTCTTTCAATACATTCAGGCTCACAATACACTAGATGGAGCACTCTTAGAAACTACCGCGATGAGACTCTCATAGAACACAAAAAGATACCTTGCTTTCCATACCACAAAACACAATTAAACATAATAGTGCATACCATCATCAACAACCCACACAGTGAAGCATTAGGGTACTAAAAGCCCATGTACACAATTCCATCATATACATAATCTAATAAGTCATTCTTCAATAACATTACAACTTCAAGAATTATGTGAATTCACATACAAAATTACATTACCAAAAAAAAAAAAAAAAAGCTAAATTTTATAGTTTCTGGTGTTCAGTAAAGTCCTACATATTACTGATGAGTACAATGCTCAAATTATCTTGTTGTGCTCCCTAATTTAGGGGTGGAGTTATAGTGAGGTCACGTGGGGTCAAACGACCCCACTTTAAAAAAAAATATGCCACTAATGTTACAAATAATTACATAAATTTATACATATAATTTTTGACATGTTCACATGCATTGAAAGAAAGTTACTCCAACGGTTGGATGGGCGTATAACATCAGTCTGGGTTGAGGGCATACATTGTAGGCTCAATCCTTGTTCTAAGCATCTTCATGTAAAAGCTCTCTTTTTTTTTTTTTTTTTGGGGCCCCAAGTTTTCAAATTAGATCATAACCCCTACGCAATTGCTTCACCCCTCATTCTCATTTTTGCCAGATCCTACAGAAAGAGAAACCAACCCTTAGTCACCCACACCCAAGCCTAATCGCCCGCCACTGGTGGCGGTAGTCGGAAGCCGCCCTCAACCCACCAGGCGCGGTATCAGAAGCCACCCTCAACCCACCAGGCACACCCCTCCGTCGCCCACTCAGCTGGTGCCCTTGCCCCACTGCCAGTCCACCGCCATCAACACTGCACATTCAATTTGAAGGTACAAATCCTAAAACCCTATATCTACTTCTAAGTATTTAGTTTTAATTTTAGCTTTTGTTTGTCGAATTTTCAATTGTTTAGCCTTTAATTACTTAGATAGTTAGATTAATTCCAATTGTTTAGATCATTTGTGCAACAGAACATTGGATGAGTTTTTAAATGACACCGTTATTACTTATTTTGAGAATGATTGTTTTTGAAACAGTATCAAACAATGATGTCACGTATCGCTTCCAAGATATAAAAGCTCATCGAGGATCATTTCCTTGATTGTATTAGCTTTATAATTTCATTTTAATGGTCATTATTAAATTTAAAATTTCAAATCACACATGCATTTGAACTTCGACCCCGCTTAATTTAATTTATGGATTCGCTACTGCCCTAATTGTGTGAAATATGCACCTTTAATCTTCCTTCTGCTCGATCTTCACTTTGATCGTGATTGGTATTCATGGAGAACTCTAAGAAAACTTTGCAGCAGGGGCTGGGCGCGTGGTTGTGAGCTCCAGATGGAGGGAAGAGTTTGATCCCTTCAAGTATTTTTTATTTTTCCTTTTTTCCCCTTTCTAACTTGCATTTTTGACATTTGACCCACCATCACTTTACTTTTCCAGTAGTAACTTGCAACAGTTACTTCGGTAACATTTTTATTATTTTGGATAATATTATAAGAGTTTTGAGCGAGAAATCTATAAAGCATGTTTAACGCCAATTGTTAAATATAGTTTACTAGCCAACCATTATGCTTAATTGGCTAGCCATTTCGTTTTCTCGTCATTATAAGAGAGATGCAAACCGATATTATGTATTTGATGTTGGTGGTTTAAGTATTTCTTGTCTTAAGTCATAACATTTATGAATATTTTTTGGACTTAAATGGACATCTGTTGACTAGTCAACCTTTATGCTTAATTGGCTAGCCATTTTCATTTTCCCGTCATTAATAGAGATATGCCAATCGATACTATCTATTTGATGTTGGCGGTTAAGTATTTCTTTTCTTCACACTAATCAATATTTTTTGGGCTTAAATGGACATTTGTCTAACGTAAAAACAAACGCTACAATCATTAATGGGAGAGCTCTACTCATTTGGACCAGCAGTAACTTAACTTCAGTGAAATGGAGGATTCATGACCAAAAAAAATAAAATAAAATAAAATGACTAGGATGAAATCGAATACCATAATATAAGAGTGAAAATACTCCTTCAGAGTGTATAAAACTTGTTACATTTTCATTGCTTAAACTGTGACGTTAATAATCTTTTCATCATATATTGGTCACCCCCGACGTCCTTGCATCCTTCCATTTAGCTGATGGACATAAATGTTCTGAGACTCCTAATTTTCATCTTGTTTTCTTTACCCTTACTGTGCATCATGCCATCGGTCTCTTTGAAGATGAAAGTGAAAGTGGGTGACGAAAACAAACCCGGGGGGGTGGGGGAGGGGTGAGGAGCTTGTCTGAGAAGTTTTGAATCTAAACGCCAGTGTATTTCGAATCAAAGTTCATTGCATATATGCAAACAATTAGACTACAATGCACCCGACAACAACATCATTGCCTTTACAAACCCTAGCGAGGGTAAAGCCACCTTCTGCATTTAACCATCACACAGACCCCATAACCTATAGCCATGTCCAACAGCCTAATGATCTGATAGGAAACAGGAATATTGTCAATCAACTATACTTCCACTTTACAAGATCTTGTCCAAAATCTCTTCTTATGTACTTCTAAAATTACATTCGGCTTTAGAAAATGGGCAAGACACCAGCCTCTTTTGGAAAAAGACTTAATCCACGAGGTACAGAATGAAAAAGCTCAAACAAGACTGACTATATGCACGGGAGGGGCACGCTACACCTGGGAAAATCCTGGTGTAGATCCTTCTTCAAGCAGCTAACATTGGCAAGAGAGAAATAATTCATATAGAAGGCTACGCGATTCCATCATCTTAAAGCTTCAGATGTTACGGTCATGCCTATTTCCTTCAGCATACTCATATCAACCAACATGCAGAACTATGAATCTTCTGCCAGTATCGATGGTAGCTAAATAGAATTCAGTTGTATATTTTTACTGGCTTCTCAAATGTGTGACGGTTCTGCAACAATGAAGTTACGTCATCAAAACTGTGTTCATGAAAGCCTCAAGAAAGAAAGACTGTGTTCACCATTGACTAAAGTAAATCGACCCCCCCCCCAAAAAAAAAAGAGTTGATGAATCATCAGAGCTAATAGCAAACTCCTAGCGCCCCCCCCCCCCCAAAAAGGGAAAAAAAGGATTACACAAAAATAAATAAAGATTGCTCACATTGTCGACACTTATATTTACCTGATTTGCTGTGTAAGCCCGTTTTGGAGTAGTATCAGTATGCTCCAACCCCAAGTACTGCTCCCACGCACCATAAACATCTCTCCTCTGTCATTTTTTAAAAAAAAAAAAAAAAGCAGAAAGACTGTAAATTTATTCGGCTAGCATGCAAAAGGTATCCGTTGCACTCCTCCCCTCTTTCAAAATTAACTCCCACTCAGGGATTTAAAACCCGGATTCGGACACGTTTGCGGTTACGGTTAGAATAACACAGGAGCGTTGGGATGCGCTGATCGCAAAACGGACCGCATTTGTCGCGGCGTGAGAAGGCTCACATAGTTGTTTTTTTCGTTTATATTTGTATTTTAATACCACACTTCGCTAAGTAATACTATTTTTAGCATACTTTTCATTTAATCATATTACAATGGGCTAATTTTCACAATAGTTAAACTAAATAATATATGAAAGATTTAACGCAAATTGTAAGGTTACAGATTAATTAACCAATTTAGAGTATTAATAACATAATTAACATAAAAATATGATAACAATAACATATTTAAAAATATGATAACCGACATATTTAACTGTTTAACAATTTAGAGAATTAATAACATCATTCACAGTATTTATTTATAATTGAAGTACTGTAAAGATTAAAGCATGATAACAATCTAACAATTTAGAGTATTAATAACCAAGCTTCCTCCAAATTTTGACAACCCACCACTTCCCTCTTTTTGGCAAAAACAAAATATTTTCAATTTTAAAAAAATTAAGTAAAAATCTCCCAACACTCCAGAATATTCGAGTGAAACCAGGCCCACTTGAAAACCTAATTTAGTTAACTGGCAATTGGCACACCTTCGCCTCCGACCTCCTTCGTCTCCCCCACTTCGCCGCGCACTCCTCCTCCCCCCCCCCCCCAAACATCTTCATCCACTCCCCCAGTCTAGCACTCTCACCCACTTTCCTTCTCCGCCAAAAGGCCCCCTGCCCCAGCTCTATGCATCGGTCACGCGTCCCGTCTGCCTCCATGGCCATCAGACCACCGCCAAGCGCCACCCATCACCGTTGCCTCTCTCCCTCAAGATCGGGCCACCGCCAAGCGCTACTCACAGGTGCTGCTTAGGGTTAATGAGTTATGTGTTTCTACCAATAGCAGTTGAGTAAAACAGTCGAATCTGTATTTTTTTTAATTTTATCGCGAGTCATTCGTCCGCATCACGTTACATCCCGGTCGTCGTGGCCGCTCCACGGTGAAACCAAGTTCACTCCAATTTTTCGATCTTTTTCGGTTCGTTAAACTATAATTCCGAGTCAACAAGGCACCGGGACGGAACGGCCGAGTTTTAAATCCCTGCTCCGACTATGGAGTTAGACAGGTACAACCGCATAAATATTTCAGGGATCTCTAAAGCTAATGTCGAGTGTCAAGCCAAGAAAAAGCACGAGTGAAAGAGGCAGCAAACAAAAGATGCAGCAAACAGAAAAACAGTCAAACCTGAAAGCGACTGGATACAATGTCGGAATCCTGCAAATACTCAGGCCTACCAAGCGACAAAAAGGCAAACTTCCACTGTGGACATAAGTATAAATGACAATAACATTAGCGATCATTAGTGTGGGTAATCACTAAATCATGGTAACTTAGATCATGTAAACGTACTAAACAGAGAGCCCAATCGGCCAAGCAACAAAACTTGATGGATGCCCCTAGCACTTTTCTCCATTAGGATTAAGGACAGCAAACCCACCTTAGAAAAATCTTCATCAGGAACACGCAACTTCGTCTGTATTCGCACTTTAATTTCAGCCAGTGTTTCACCTTCATGAATGACCAGGAAAAATGGTTCCCCAAAATTCTGCACTTGCTGAGTAATTGAACAGTGTGACCAGGAGTATCACATGAAGACGAAAATGTAGGAGATATTAATGAGACATGAGAAAAGCAACAGCTTATGAACAAGTCTAATTACAAACTGAATGCTCTGGTTAAAAACAACATTGACACCTGATTCTGGTTGGTATCCTTTGTAAAATGATAGACATGAATTAAGCGATCCTGGGGACCAAGGTGCTTTTCCTCTTCTGGAATCTGAGACAAGAAAATCACAGACACTAAGACATACCAATTGAATTTCCCATAAACAAACACTCCAGAGGCGAAATAAGGGATTTTTTGGTAGTACTTTGGTTGGGGGGGGGGGGGTTCTAACGCTGCAGTAAAGTTAAAGGAAAAAGGCAAACAGTAGGAAATAGAACAGATGAACTTGCCTCTTCTGCACGCAAAGTCCAGTACTGATCATTTATATTTTCAATCTTTTCATTAGGCGGAAAGATCTGAAGAACAGAATGAAGGATAGGTTAGCCTTAACATTACATTGAAATCCAGAAAAGACAAGGAACAAATAGTCATAGACATTGATGCAAATTGCATCAATCCATCAAGCTAGGAGAAAATAGAATCTGGAAACCACAATGTAGGGCTCAAATATCTCATACGGTAATCCGATTTCCAAGAATCCCCACCACATAGTGCTTTTGTAGAATGATCATGGGGGTCAAAGCCCGTCATGGTTACCTTGTATATCTTATGGTAAAAGACTTCAAGCAATCTCAGTTCAACATCAGGCCGCGACAACTCCACCTATCTCACACAGAAAGAAGAAACTCAGTAACATACACCACCTCAACACTGTCATCAGACTGTGCCAATGAAAATGATAGACGGATAACTATTTCTGGTCCAAATTGCCCATACATGCAAATACAAATGCTGCCAGTATCTTGAGCCGAAATAATGATCTGACAGTAATTTGGCCTTTCAGACTGTGCTAAATAGCAATCTGGCTCTTCACTACAAAATATACCAATTCTTTTCTTCCCATTTAAGAGTAAATAGTTAATGAAACACAAATTTTGGGTATTGACCCCGTATCCACTAGGGCTTGAGAACATTGACAAATCAGCATCTTCAACATAGAAAGATTTGGAAAACACCAAGAAATATTAACATATCCACATTAAAGGGATGATGCATGATTGCATTAAGCTCAAATGGAAAAATTGTAATAACTTGTCACTGGAAAATATGATCAAACTACATCTAAGCATATTTTTCATACTACGCATTCAGAATACCACATGTTGCATGCCATACGTCTCCCATAAAGTTCACTGCTCACCACATTAACTCATATGTGACATGTGAAAAGATCTAGTTCAAAACAAAATGATTTTCCATTCTGGAATTTCCATTTTTCGAGATAATTCATAATACTGCAATTTGAAGGATCATTATCTTCCCCTGATGAAGAAAGAAAACTATTTCAAGTTACCTTCAATGCCACTAAATGAATCCACAGCAATAATGGGAAAGTAATATGAAAAGTGGCCAACTCAATAGCATCAAATTTAACATGGGACAAGCCCCTGAATATTTCTTTTTATTTGAGGAAACTGGTAGCTTCGTACAGTGCCTACTATGCATATGCTCACTGTGGTTTTGATCATTCCTCTCTACCCCCCCCCCCCAACCCTCAAAAAAAAAAGAACAGGAAAAAAGAGCCAGCTGAAATGAGTACACTCAAAATGGTACAGGAGTCGGTCTCAACAAAGAACAATCAAAAAGCAGCAGAAATGTCACCTTTGTCTTTAGCTCATTAATCACATCTCCTACTGTACTTTGCTTCGGCAATCTGATATTGTGAATGACAACCTGATAACAGTGAACAATACCAATTTCATGCATGTGGAACCAAATACAATATGGCTCACTCAATACAAAATCTTTAGATGACATTCGTACTGACCTCATCTTTTGTTGCGTGATGAAAAGCCACTTTGAGATTCTTCAGCCCTTGCAGTTCTGGCAAAGGAATGTCCAGAACTTCATAATACAAGATATCAGAAGTCTGCAATTGAAAACGAGAAACATTAAACTCTAAGGGATAAAAAATTTCAATTTGATGCATGCAAAAAGCGAGAGGCAGAGAAAAAGAGGCAGGGGCGTGTAGAAGGCTGCTGTTTTATAGGGCAATGCTGAGAGACGGAACTTAGACAAAGGTTTATGCATCCGCCTGACTAGTTTGAAGCCAGACAATGGAAAAAGATTTTATTACACTAAGACATGACAGAAGCATAAGGATCCAGTTCCGCTAAAATGAGGAAATGTGCCCGATATTTAATGCAACCTAATTATCTGCATGCATGTGCTAGTGCAAGGGACTGAACGTAAATCATACAAGACTGAGAATTCAATATAATCTCGATGATTCATGGTACCTGATTGTAGTGAATCAACATATCAGACAAATGATCGACGCCTCGGTACTTGATGGGCTGTGGTTTAGGCTGCTGGGAGTAGCAATTGTGAGATGTCAGCCTTATCTTTGAAGGATCATCCAGACCAAGTCGCTGAGCAACTCTTTCAACAACTTCGTCGTATGTATTTATCTTTGACCTTAATCATAGGGCAAAAGACGTTAGCAAATGTTAACAATAAGCACAAAAATTGTGGAAAGAATCATGGCGTAAGAAACCATACTCACAATTCCAGTGAAAAATCATCTTCTTTTGGTTTTTCCAATGACCGGAAATGAACAACCTATAAAGGTAAATATGTGAAAGTTTAACTAGATATCAAAAGCAGGGATTTCAGATGAAAATCAACAATATGACCAAAAAATGGGAACCATTAATTCTCAAATTTAAGTAGAATTGTGATATACATGTTTTACAAGCAAAGGCTGCCTACACACAGACTTTCCTAGACCTTGCCCAGGCAGAATCCACACTAATTTGGCATTTTGTTGGATGAAATTTAATGGGAACATTATGCAGTCAAATGTGTAACGCAACCACAATTGTGTTATCATGATTACAAAGTAATTTTCCAATAGTAGTCTCATACAACTAACATGGGAATGGAAATACAAATAGAAATTTGTTCACAATCCAAGGTTGATTATAACCAACCAAACAAGCTATAAGTGGCTGCATTCACATGTTACTGCATCAAAAGCAAAGAGAAGCTCTATTCTACAATCCAATTATTAGGACTACTAGAAATAACATAAAAAGGCATAAATAACAGCATAAAAGTGCATCACCGAAAAAAGGATAATATCTTGCAGAGAGGGCTGCTTCAATTTAGTAGGAGCTCGTAGCAAGCTAAAATTCTATAAAGACTGTCAAAAACCGAGCTGATTAAAACCTACCAAACCCACTTGATAGCTGAGTTCCCCTCCCCCTGGCCACCCTCCCTCAAAAAAGAAAAAAGAAAAAAAGAAACCAGAAATAAACAAAACCACAAATTACCTAGAAGGTTGTGCTTCAGACAGAACCTAAGACCCTCCCAACCTGTTGATTCCGCACAGGCGCACACTCAACAATGATTATGTACATGGTAAACTGTTTTAACTTTTTTTTTTTGGGCGCTTATTATTGCACATCTATCTCTTATCTTCTAAAGACTGGTGATCAATAGTCTATCTCCCTCCTATATTCAATTACACTTGTACTTTTCCTGACCAACTTTTTCTTCCTTCAAATAGGGGAACACTTTCCTCCCCAGTCCCCATACCAGAAGGCGAAATAAAATACTCCCTCCACCTCATTTTATAGTCAAAGCACTTCTGCAATGCCCAAGCACAAATAATGACCATATCTGACAAGCCACTCCATTGCATATGGATTTCCAAAATCGCCTCCATGCTGTGCACCAAGCAAGACCTATTCATGCGACCATACCACAGCAAAAAGTACTCCATACTCTGCCAAAGATCATGAATGCCATCTGATTGGCTCCATGCTCCAGAATCTAGATAGAAAATTTAGTCACCTCAATGTTTAGTTGGTAAAACTATAAATTTCTCAATTAGGCCGTTAATTAAAATAAAAGGAAAGTCCTCAGGGCCCTCTGAACAAGGTATGCATAGCTTTAATTACAATCATGACTTTCGTAGTGACAAGAAGCTTTTTCCAGATTGTAAATCTTGCCATTGGGTTGCATACTTTTGAGAGTGCTCTACGAGAACATTTAAAATTTCATGTACAACATTTGATATGCACTAAGTAACATGATCACAAGGACTTCAAAGATTTAAAAAAATAGGCAAAAATTATCAAATTTACAGCTTATAATCCACAAATATGAAAACTCATATAGGACGAGTTCCTGTAATTTATACCTGACGATTGTGCACATACTCTAAAAACGAAGGTATGTCTGGATAACGGTATTGTTCCTCACCATCAATAGGAGGAGCTTTCTGGTAGCAGATAATGTCTCCATCTTCAATCTGAATGACAGGAGAAATTTGTCATTATGGCAACAACACAAGAAAACAGAGGGCAGAAAAATAGGAAAATGATTTTACCTGACTCAACCTAAATGATGTTCTCTTATCCAGATGTTCACACATAACACATGGTTCAAACTTTATCTCCTACATCATGAAAAACAGAGAAATGAGTTGGCTCAAACTACATAAACTTGCTTTGTCTCAGTGAAGTCAGAAATGAATCAGCAGACACATAACAGGCAGAGGCCCCCAAAAAAAAAAAAAAAAAAAAGACATATGCATGTTACAACAGTCTCCAGCAACTGACCTCAAAAAGTTCAATCTCTTCATCAGGAGCAAAGCCAGCCATTTCATTTAGTTTACTCAAAATTTCAAGAGGCTTACTAGAGCTTTTGACAAAAAGCCTACCAACGTAACTGCCACATTATGAAAAAAGTAACATAAAAGCTTCTATCAGCAACTCAAAACAAAAAATAAGGTAGGCTGGCAGACATACAGAAAAAGAGAAAGTTGAATACCGGAGCTCCTCCTTCTCAGGATCATAAAGCTTGAAAAAGAGCAAAATATCTTCTTTTGTTTTAGCTGGAGGAGCAATGGGTCGTAAATCCTGACACAATCGCATAAAAACCCAGTAGAGGAATTGAGGGTCACAATTATCAATCAGCAATGTCAGTACGCAAATGCACAACTTTCAATTGAACACGTAACCATACCAGTCCAATCTCTACTTCAAGGAACAACTTTAGTTCTGCATTATGCATCTTATTTGAAGCCTCTCTCAATTGCCCAACCTGCAGAGTATTTCAGGGCAATATGTTTCTCAAACCTCAAAGCCAAAACTACCAGAAATTAATTATGGTTACAATCGAAAACATGAAGAGCATCTCACAGACAAATGTTTAAGTAAATCTCTGATATAACGAGGAACGGAACATAGATCCATTGGATTGGAACACATGAAAGATCAAAATCTTAGACTGGTATAGATAAGGCAAATGAAAAGAAAGCTCCATATGTGAAGACCGGTAGTAAGCGATAGAAAGATGTATGCTATAGAAAACAAATACTCCTTCAGAAAACATATTATTTTCCAATTTGGTTGACTAGCATGGTGTTCAATGTTTGAAAAGATATTCGCTACCTCTGACCCCAAGGTCCCCCACCTATCCGTATACGTCCATATATGTATGTATGTATGTATTTACGTATGTATGCATATAAATGCATATGGGTGGGTCAGGTGCCAACCCATTGCCTACTTTTTTATGGTGCAGACTTTTATTTCATTTTCCAAACAAATATTATTTATGTTCACACAAGTTTTATCCATTTCTCAGTAACAAATTATTCATGTTTGATAAGGAAAAAATATTAAACAAAGGATCAAGAGAAGGATCCAAAGAAAGCCTCCCACAAAAGACATGTACATCAAAAAAAAATAACTCATGCTTTACGAAAATGGCCTTTTTTTCATAATTTTAATATGCAGGCTCTTAAGGCAAAGAGGCCTTGGAGGTTTGCCAACAGACTGATGCTCTGTGGGAAAATCTGTTAGACGAAATGGGAGCTGACGGTTTTGCTGCTGAGCAAGAGTCCGTATGCTCACAGGGTGGGTCGTTGGAAATCGATCATAAGTGGTTCGAACCAGTTCCATTGTCTCATGCAATATAAGGAGAAAAGCAGGTCGAAGATCTTCTTTTGGCATGATACGTGGTGCGCAGATTAGTCTCTCAAGTTTCAATTCCCAGATCTTTACAAGATGGCACCATTGAAAGATGCAATTGCACAAGAAGTGCTATCATGGGTTGGTGATCAAAATCATTGGAATATAACTTTCTCTGGAAGATCAAATGAGTTGGTATAGGAGAGCATGTCAAGCCTTATTGCTGTATTTGCTAATACAAAGGTTACTTTTGATGGCAGCGATGAGGTTATTAGGCCCCATGACTCTAGGAGTTTGTGCAAAGAGATTTTTAAAGGGTTAACTAGTCTTGATTTTCGAGCTGAGCCAATTTGGAAGTCTAACTAATGCAAGATAAGAGCAAAGAATGGGTAAATAAATTTAGAAAATTAGAATATTTCGATATTGGAGATCTTTTGTATTTTTTTATTAATTTCGTAGGTTATTTTTAAGCATATTTTAGGATAACCAATTTAAGGATATTTAGTAATATTTTATTAAGATTTAGTTTCCTAGTCGATTAAGATAATATTAGGTTATATATTTTTATCCTTTTCTGGCTTATAGCTTATTATTTAGGTTTCCTAATACTAGTTAGCCTCTTGGTTACATAAACCCCTTTATGCAATTGAAGAAGGTAGATTATGAATAAGAATTGATATCGAACTTCAGTGAAAGTTCTTGTATGAATTTTCTCGGTGTGGGAATTGCTCTTAGAGCATCCTACATCAATTATTCCCTTTTATAGGAATTGCTCTTAGAGCGTCCTACATCAATTATTCCCTTTTGTAGGAATTGCTCTTAGAGCGTCCTACATCAATTATTCCCCTTTGTAGGAATTGCTCTTAGAGCGTTCTACATCAATTATTTCCTTTTATAGGAATTACTCTTAGAACGTCCTACATCAATTATTCCTCTTTGTAGAAATAGCTCTTAGAGCGTCCTACATCAATTTGGTATCAGAGCTACCCAATCCCATCCCAGTATCAATTTTCTCTTTGCTTCCTATCCTTTGTTTCTCAAATCAGCGACAAAAAAAAAGACCCTAATTTGTGAAGCTCTCTTTTCCCATCATCTAGCCCAATTTACTAGTTCTCAGCACTGTTAATGCCAGTGCTCTAGTACTGCCGACATCCATTCATGACTGCCGCTATATATTTGCTTGCTATTTGGCCGTGTCTCCATAGTTTGATTGAAGATTGTTGCCTACAGCACCCATGGGTTGGTGTGACAAACATCATCGAGCACTTTTTGTGATTATTCGCAAAAAAGAACTCCCTATTATAACTAATGTTCTATACAGCATTTTCTCTCCCTGTAGGGATGTAGAACACATTGCTAGATTTCGAACAATGGGTGATGTTCATGCTCGGGTAAATTTTTATTCACCCGAAGATGCTGTGAATGCTTTCTGCTTGCTTCAAGGTTGTCATATTTATGAAGGATGTTGCGAGTTAGATCTTTATTTTGCTAGTGAGTTTATTTGGGGGTGTAAACCTTATATTCCTAGGTATAAGCTTGATTATAAGCTTCCTAAAACTCCTTTGATACCATGGCAACTTCCCACTCGAGATTATAGAGATTCATCTCTAAGGTCTTCTGGGGGGCAACCAACTTCTCATTTGAATGAGACAGATTCGAATTCAATATGTTATTATGC
Organism: Carnegiea gigantea; assembly: GCA_029747015.1. Classification (NCBI taxonomy): domain Eukaryota; kingdom Viridiplantae; phylum Streptophyta; class Magnoliopsida; order Caryophyllales; family Cactaceae; genus Carnegiea; species Carnegiea gigantea. The sequence continues at coordinate 282,698 of JAKOGI010000915.1, read as the reverse complement.
TCATGATAGGAAATTTGTCATTGAGGGCAACAAAGAGAAGACTCTTGAAGATGAAAATATGAAAAGAGATGTCCAAGCACAAGAGCATGGTCAGCGTTCAGATATCAGCGTTGGTTCTATGAATCAAGAAGTCCAAGCTGGTGGCTGCGAGTCACGCGGAAATGAAGTTCACAATGAGGGGATGTTCATTGGAGATAGCAATGCCGAAACTTTTACTCGGGGAACTGATAAAGGGGATATACCATCACCAGTACAAGTGAACGAAGAGTCAAAGACATTAGAAAACAACTTTTTCAATATCCCTCGGGAATTTTCAATGGACAAGCAAAGAGAATCCACTATGGATCAAGCAGTTCGCATGCATGCTGAGTATGCTGAATTTTTTATCCCTAATTACTTCTTCGAGAAAAACACTTCACATCCATTTTTTGCATGGTGCTTGATGCTGGAGAAGATGCTAAAGCTGGAGTTTCGGCAAAAGTGCAATGACTTGAAATCATTTTCTTCGTATTCTTCTCATTTCAAAACTCGAGGACGAGTTTTTTCCAACCGGGGGAGAATGATGCAGGATAAGAGTAAAGAATGGGTAAATAGATTTAGAAAATTAGAATATTTTGATATTGGAGATCTTTTGTATTTTTTTTATTGATTTCGTAGGTTATTTTTAAGCATATTTTATGATAGTCAAAATAAGGATATTTAGTAATATTTTATTAAGATTTAGTTTCCTAGTCGATTAGGATAATATTAGATTATATATTTTTATCCTTTTCTGGCTTATATCTTATTATTTAGGTTTTCGAATACTAGTTAGCCTCTTTGTTATATAAACCCTATTATGTAATTGAAGAAGGCAGATTATAAATAAGAATTGATATCGAATTTAAGTGAAAGTTCTTATGTGAATATTTTCGGTGCGGAAATTGCTCTTAGAGCGTCCTACATCAATTATTCTCTTTTGTAGAAATTGCTCTTAGAGCGTCCCACATCAATTATTCTCCTTTGTAGAGATTGCTCTTAGAGAATTCTACTTCTACATTGTTGACGCTCAACCAAAGCATGGTTTCTTTTTGGGAGAGCGCCAAAGGAAAGATTCCCACAAAGAACCTTCTTAAAAGGAGAAAATTAAGTTGTCTAGTAGGTGCCATATGTGTTACTAAAAGAAAGGGTTAGCAAACTACCCTGTTGCCCATTGTCGGTAGGTTTATACATCATGACATTTTGTCATTATCTTTGATAAGGGTTAGTCAGGTTCAACCTCAAACAAGAGTTGTTTTGGTGGCGTGGAGAAGACAGTTGAAAGAATTGGGTCCTAAAAATTTGGCAGTTAATGTCATTAGCTATTTGGAGTACTTGGGTGGAGAGGAATCACTGGATTTTTTAGCCAAGGATAGGTCTATTCAATATTTCATAGTTTTTGAGAATTTTGCAAAATTGTAGTCTAAGTTCTCGACCAATGTACAAAGTTTATGTTTTTAGATTTTGCTGATATGGTTATTGAAAAGAGCTTGAAGTCAGATGTTATTTCATGATTGTCTCCTTCTGTACGCAATGACGTTCCCTTAGTGAATAATTCACGCAAAATTTTCATCGCTCATTAAAAAAAAAAAAAAAATACCTATAAGACAATTAAGCAGTGCCATTGCAACATGAGAGATTTGTAATTTATTTTCTAAAGCATGTTAATTTTTAAGTCTGAATTCAAGTCTCATTAAGATGTTCATGTTTTTCATTTAATGGATACTCATTCTTAGAATCAAACTTTGTCCAAATATATATGCGCATATATATATATTTTTCTCTTTTGGCAGCCATTCCACTAACCCCCTCTGCCAGTCAAACCCCTTCCTCCAGGCTCTCCCGCCATGTCCACCACCCAAGCATGCTGGTGTCCACGCCAGACCAAGCCATCAGAGGCTCGACAATGGCCGGAACAACATGGTGTTTAAAAGCAACAGTGAATCCCATGGCCACAGGTGCCTCCATAACATTCCTTGTGCAATTGCACGCCCTCCCTGGGCCTAGACGATTTCTCTCCTCTCTTATGACAAAAGCCCTAACAGCATCTTGTCCAGCCTTCAGTGCTTCCAACCCCATGCTGCAGTCCGCATAGCCAGCACCATAGTCCACAACAGTGGACTCCACATCTAGCCTAGTCTCGGTCCTGTTCCTTCTTCCCTGTGCAAGACCTGATTTCAGGGTCCACCCCCCCCCCGGCTTTTCTGCCCACTATTACCCTAATCTGCCCCCACCATCCATATCTGGCTTTCAAGTCACCTGCCCCACAAACCAATTTTGAAACCCTAGCCACATCCAAAACAATGCCTGATTTTCTTGGCAAGGGATCCACAAGACCACAACCATTACCATCCTGAGACATCAACTACGAAGGAAAACTAAATGGCACTACCGCACTAGAAACCAAGAAAAAGAGAGAGAGAGAGAGAGAGAGAGAGAGAGAGAAAGAGAGAGGAAACAACAAACTTCTGCTACTCATAGTTCAAACTAGATCTTTAGCCCTATGATCCTACTCTCGAGAGGAAGACAGATTATTTATCAGCACTTTTCCAAACAAAGGTTAAGAAATTTGAACGGACACTTCACCCTATGTCCCAGAAGCCTCACCCACTAACAGTGACAGTGGAAGGAAATGCTCATCATCACAGCTAAGTACTTGTTATGGTCTTAGAGAGAGCATCCCGCCATCAGACTCAATCTATATGTATTAGCATCATTGTAGTCAATCAATAAGCAAATATTCGTAATAATAGAGGGGCCAAAAAAACAAAAAAATCTATGCATCAATAATAGCAGTACCCTTGAACAATCATTCAGAAAGTAATCAAGCCATGTTTCTCTCTTGTTCAGCATGCATAGAACAATAGATAATCAAAGCGAGAAGTTAACTCACAGGCTGGGCTTCTTCTAGTGCTGTCAAAGGGCGATTAGGACGATATGTGTGGTTCTGCCGCTTTGCCCAAATCCAGTACCGTTGGAATTGAACTGGTATACCAAATTCTTTCGCAACCTCCTCCTGGTGATAATAGCACAGACAATCATAACTAACAAGTAACAATGAGCTTACCAACGCTGACAAGCACAAAGTATGCGCACGTCAATAAAGCATATAAGGAAAGTCACTTTCGATCTTATTCTGACACTAAAATCACACAATCAGTAAAGATATCAAGTCATAAATAGCTAAAAAAAAACAAACAAAAAACAGATGGCAAGATCAAATTTGTCACATCAAATTTCAGTTCAAGCAAATTTTGAAGGCATGGCTTGGCAGGACTCAATGTAAATATCGCATTTCCACTTTCGCGATTCGTGTTTATATTTGTGCAATAGGATTGAAGTAATATTGACGACTTAGGTGCATAATTAACTCCCAATCTCCGACCTTCACCCAAAGACAACTGCCGGTCTCCCATCAGAAGCACAAGGATCAATGAGTTATGCAGGTATCATTATTTTAGCAATTATTAGATTCACTACAGGCATAAGGCTTATTTCAGAGTTTATTGTGATTGCAATGCACTAAGCTCCAATTCAAAGTGACCTATGAACCTCCATATGATACTCGCACCTACAAAGCCACTGCCATGGAGAACGAGCAAGGAGTTTGCAATGGTGTAGCACTGCAAAAACAGCCAGAAGATAGCCTGGTTCTTGAGATTCAAGCCAGCAAAAGGCTTTTGATGTTGCACCAGATTCAGTAAATTCATTGAGAAGTCTGCTGGGCCATCAGCCTCTGCACAACCCCCCCCCCCGGCTTTTTTCTCCTGATGAGTAATCAAAAGTCAAAACTCTGCACAAAACCAGAAAATGGCCTGGTGCTTGAAAATTTAGCCAGCAAGAAGCTTTCGACATTGCACAGATTCAGAAAAGATCTGCTGATAAGTTAGCTACACCATCTGCTATTTTACAACCCCTCAAGGCCAACAAGCAAAAGCTTTGCAGAGAGAACTTGATTTGGTGCCAGACTTGGAGCACATTGATCTCATCATTACTGGACTATTTCCACAAGTGCAGCTTGCAAAATCTATATTTTTCCATCGTAAAGGCCTGTCAGATGGCCCAGATCTGCATTGATGAAATTTTAGCAATTGCTTTTAGGATTATCTATATAAACTCATGGAATTTTTTTTTTTTAGCAATAGGGAGAATGCAAAATAGGGGAAAATACTCAATAAATTAATTATTTTTTTTTTTGATAGGGAAAAAGAGTAAAATATATTAAACTGAATAATGTACAAAGGGATGGTTGCAAGCAAGCAACCTACAAAACGATTATGTACACCCTAGATGGAACCTATCCACAAAATCAATTACGTCAAAAGAAGAGTCACAAAAGTTCCCACTATCCCAGAAAAAAAGAGTCTTGATAAGAATATCTTTGATTCGTTGAAAGGGCGTCTCCTCTTCTTCAAAGACTCTTTTGTTTCTCTCTCGCCAAATAGCCCAAAAAATCGCATGTGGGATCAATAAGACGCTTCTCTCTTTAACTTTCCTACCAAAAGCACCTTCCCAAGCCAAAAGATGATTCCTCACAGAATCCGAAACAACCCAGGAGACTCCCAAGCAACTAAAGAATAACTCCCATAGAGCCCTTGCAAATTGACAATGTAGTAGTAGGTGATCAGGAGACTCCAAATCGACTTTGCACATAGAACATCTGTTCACCAAAATAATTCCCTTCTTTTGTAAATTATCATATGTCAAAATACTCCCATGCGAAGCTTCCCACACAAAAACTGACACCTTCAAGGGAGCCAACCTCTTCCAAATGATTTTCCAAGGAAACCGCCCCAAAAATCTAGATTCCATAGTGTAGGTAGAATTAGAGAGGAGCTTTATATAATAAGATTAACAGTGAAAAAACCTTTAGAGTTGAGATCCCAAGCAACCGCATCAGGTGAGTCATGAAATGAAATCTCACTCAATTTACTGAGAAAGGTGGCAAGGATAGAGTCATCCACCAAAGCATCACGGATGAAAACAAGAGACCACACAATAGTGCTAGGCTCACGGTGGTAAAAATCTGCAATAGTAGCATCTCTATTCGTCGTAAGCACATAAAGAGAGGGGAAGCTATCTCGCAGAGGGCCCTCCTTACACCAACGGTCGTGCCAAAACAAAATAGAAGAACCGACACCAGCCTTGAAGGAAAAATAATGAAAAAATCTTCCCCATCCTTTGTGGATGAACCTCCATAAACTATGCCTATAAGCACCACTTGGTTTGGATGGATACCATCCAAGACCATTATCCCCATATTTGCTCCTAATCACTCTTCTCCACAAGCTATCCTTCTCATTCATGTATCTCCACAACCACTTGCCTAGCAATGCTTCATTGAAGATTCTAAGATCTCTAACACCTAATCCCCCTTCTGGTATGGGATTCTTGACAATATTTCATCTAACAAGATGAAATTTGAAGTCACTACCAAAAGATCCCCAAAGGAATTTTTTTGATCTAACAAGATGAAATTTGAAGTCACTACCAAAAGATCCCCAAAGGAATTTTCTCTGAATAGCTTCCAACCTATTAGCCACTGAGACTGGTAAAGGGAAGAGTGAGAGAAAGTATGCTGGAATGCTCGCCAAAACACTTTTAATAAGTGTCAGTCTCCCCCCTTTGGAGAGATACTTTGATTTTCACCCTGATAGTCTTCTCTCAAAACGCTCGATCACAGGTGCCCAAATGGATTTATCCTTAAATTTTGCACCAAGAGAGAGGCCAAGATAAGATGATGGAAAAGAACCAATAGAGCATCCTAGAATTCCTGCAAGTAATTGAATATTATCCACTTGCCCAACTGGTAAGATAGAGCTCTTTGAGAGATTGACTCTTAGCCCAGACACCGCTTCAAACCAAATAAGAATGCCACGCAAGGTCACTATTTGCTCGCAATCATTATCACAGAAGATAATCGTATCATCAGCCAAGAGTAGGTGAGAGACATCAGTGGCAGAATCATTCAGCCGGCCTACAGAGAAACCAGAAATAAGTCCCGCTATAGCGGCCGAATTAACCATCCTTGTGAACACTTCCATCACCAATAAGAACAGAAGAGGTGATATAGGGTCACCCTGACGCAACCCTCTAGAAGCAGAAAAGAATTGAGAAGGGGAGCCATTAACTAAAACCGCAAAAGAAGCAGAAGAAATACAATGTCTAATCCAAGCAACCCATCTCTAATTTTGATTTTAATAGGATTAGAAATCTTATTGTTTATCGATCTTTAGAGAGTTCATTATACTAAGTTCATGGTAACTAGTATAATCTTCCGACAATATACTATAATATAACTTTAACTTTACTCGAAGCCACCTAACTAGCTTCGATATATTCCTCTAGAAGGTCACTTTTATTTCGTCATTCCAGAGACTGGAATTATTGAAATTGTGAAATCATCCACAAATGTAAGTTCAAATACCTTCCTTGTTTCAAAGTAAGTGTCCTCATAAAATTTCCTGCAATCTAAAACAACATTTTTTGAGCATTCTGCAGTCTGCCAACTACGCATAATTTGTAAATAATATACCCAATCTAAGGAGATGTTATTTCCTAAATTTCCGCAATCAAAAATAGACAACTTTGACAGTATTTTATGATGACGAAAAGTCAAGCAGACCATTATCTTTGAAATGACACAGACATAATGTCCTAATCATGTGCCCAGAAGTCAGATTAGCAAAAGGTTGGCTAAGCAAAAAGGCAAGGATTGTCACAAATTGCTTATACATGCTAGAGTCTTCTGTCATATAACCATACTTTATTTACAATTTTTCGAAATTTTTGCAGTTCTAAAGATAAAGGTGCATTCGCGTCAATAGAAAAATTACTCTAAAAATCCAATTGGGGTTGCTAATGTGGGAAAAAATTCTTGAAAATTCTTTCCAGCGATGGTTCATTGTTAATGAGTCATATGCAATCCAGATCCCTTTCAAGAACCTATCATTGCATTTGCTCTAAGCCAGACTAGCAGAAACAAACAGCAACCAATCCCAACTACCGCAGAATTGCAACGCTAATGGTAGACAGCAATGCTGTTTATCTCATGATATTTGGAATATGAGGAAACCTTTTTATATCCTATCTTGAAAAAGTAATCACAAAGGTAACCTTCCTCTTTAAATTCAAAATATATAGCAACTAAAAGGTGTAACTTCAGCGGGCAGTTTCTGATTAGTAACTATAGATATCTCTTGAAAGCAAATTTAGATGAAGGAATACCTTGAAAACATTAAAAGGCATCTGCTTCTGAATACGGAAACTACGAACTTTATCATGATCCACAAGATCAAAATAAATATCCCTCCCAATCTGTTCTGCAAGATCATCATCTCGTGCAATCTACAAGGATTAATTAATTACTTATTGACATATAATTTCTTAAGGCAGTTACGAAGGCCATGACACAAAGGAAGATTTGGTCAAAATTGTAACCTTTATGATCGTATAGAGATGAGCCTGTGCCTTGTACCTCCTTTTATCTTCCTTCTCTTCTTGTTCTTTCTTCAATCTTGTCTGGGAAACACAAGAAGGTAACGAAAAGTAAGAACAAAGGTGCCTCATTAATGTCAAACTGCAGCAATGGAGCACTTCTATGCTAAAACTTTTCACATTATTATAAGAGTAACAATAGACAAACTATCTTACCCTGAGGTGTTCAGCAATGTCTTTCTCATCCACATTACATATAATTTTGTCCTTGTCGCTTTCTCGTATATACACAAGCATGTAAGCATTTGAGTATTTCGTAAACTTGAAGGGAGTATTATTAAACCCAGGATTTGTCTGTGGTAACTGTTCAATGTAAACAGGTTAGGGATCAAAAGTATATCAAATTCCTCTTAGTCATGCTCCTTGGACAGCTGTGTGGGTGGAGGGAATATGACTTGTAAAACATACCTCTTCCTCACCACCATATTGCTCTTCTAATGCCCTCTTCATATCTTCTTTGGTTACCCGTTCATCATCAAATTTGAACCTGAATGAAAGAGTGCATTGCATACCTTAGACATTATGAACCCGGCTCACAGTTGACACCAACAGCAAAGAAGCTTGCATCTAACAGAAACCTTAAACTCAAGACACTTAGAAAACCAGAATGGAATGCCACATTATTGTTGAAGAGTTTTTCTAATAAGTTCTTACCTTCTCTAATAAGCAAGAGGATAATGTTTATTGTAATTGTTAACATAATTATGTGATTGTAAGCAATACAGTAATGATAGATGCATTGTGAAAAATACAACTGAGTGAAATAAATTCATTGAAACTTTTTTTTTGGGATGAGTAATCAAAAGTTGCATTAATAGACACGAAGGGGGATAAATTCATTGAAACACGTGGTCAACTTTGTTCCTGAAAATGTTTCATGGATGAATGGCCATTATTTAAAATATCTACCATCAAATGTGCTGATTAAAGAGGTGTTTAGGAAGAATATGGGACATCGAAAACTATTAAATAAATTTTACCAATAGATAGTACATACTGTACTTAGTAAATAATCCAAATGCACATGAATAGTTCTAAATCAGTGCAGTCCAAGAAACATAGATCAATAGATTAACATATATTTGCCAAGTCAACAAAACGCTCGATACCACACATCACCATCCTACGATTAAGAGATAACAGATTAACCACCATGCATTGCACAAGTTTACGTAATTTATTTCATCGGCAACTTCATGTTTTAAAAAAAAAAAAAATCATATTTTATATAGACTAGCAATATTTCTATCAAAAGGCATTACAAACTCGCATTGCCATAGTCACCTGTAAATTACATACTCAGTTTGTCCTAATGAAGTCATCAAATATTTCATTTTAGAGTTCCTAAAGTACATGTCAAAGTAACATAATTCATATAATTGTTACCCTGAAATTATAATCCCGATTATCAAAAGTCTTAGTGACAAAAATTGATCAGGTGGAAGTGATGGATTCAAAATGTGGCCGTTCCGCTTTCGTCCGCATCAGAAAGGTTTTAAGGTTAGCGAACCGCGTTTCCATCCCGCTACAACTGCAATATGTGACGTAATTGCCGTAGTAGAGCAATTCCGCGGTACCACGAGCGAGACCGCATTTTGAATCCTTGGCTGGAACAAGATGTAATATGGCAATTCCCAAAGTTGTCATTTTCGAAGTGAATTAATAAATAATGAACAAAAAGTAAACAATAGGCAAAAATTCAAGTTCTTTTCAATTTTTTTTTTAATATTAAAAAATTTTAGAAGAAAAAACAATAGATTGAATTTGAAGGTGTCCTGTTACAAACAGTCAACCAGTCAACAAGTGCCACAGCCCCCCTCCCCCCCCCCCCAAAAAAAAAGCCATTACGGAAAAAAGTTTACTTGGTGATAGTTTGGGGAAGAAAATAAAATCATGGTGCTGTTTTGAGTTGAGCCAAGTACGCCCCTCTAGAACGTTGACTTATTATCTCCCTAGGATCTTGGCTCTTCTACCCACAATAAAAATGTGGAGACAGTTGGCAGGAGTATATGCAAGATATGTCAGTCACAGGGAAGAATTATGTTGTTACACTTGTGTGATGGAAACAGAAAAAGTGAAATGCTGTCCCATATAATGAATTACATGCCATATGGAGGCATCCTTAGAAATTCTTGAGGGCTTGAAGCATCTATGAAGCCTGCCACTACAAATGGCAAAATTTAGTTGACACCAAGGCCCAAAAACCGCTGAAAAATTAGGATGTTAGACAAGAACTTTTCACCCAAACCCGAGATTAGCCAAACCCAAAAAAGCCTAAAATTTTAGGCACGAGGTCGAGTTAATCGACCCAAAACCTAAACCCTATCATGACCCTTAAATGTAAATCAATGTGAAACAACCATTATGAGTGCCATAATCTTTCTGTAGTAACAAGATTTTGGAAATAAGTTAGCATCAGGCTGACGGGATCATTAATTAGGTGGTCTTTTTTTTTGGGGGGGGGGGGACTAATCAAGAGGATATATTAATGAGACACCAAGGGGGTGACTCCCATATACAAAAAGGGCAAGTCCAAAAATCATCACACTCTCAAGCTCTCTGCATAATTTTATCCACAACATCCAAAAGAGATCCTCTTGTGCCACAGTTGAGCACTTGGCTCAACATTCTCAAAAAATAGAGCTTGAAATCGTAAAGGGATAAAACTGTGCCCTTAAAAATCCGCTGGTTCCTCTATTTCCACATACACCACCAAACAGCCTAAGAAACCAGCTTCCAAATCCCAAGAACCCAAATCGTCTTCAATCTCCTTCCCCATGCTACCAAAACGTCTCTAACACTAGAAGGTAGAACCCAGCTAACCCCTGGTAAGTGAAAAGACCTAATGACAATGAACAAAGAGGTGATCAACCGAATCTTCCTCCTCAAGGCACATTGCCCATAGTTAGGTCCTCTTCCTTAGTCTTTACTAATATGCATCATACTTCCTACGCCATGTCAGCTAACCATACATTTTGAATGAAATCAGACAGTTTATCACCATCCAATTTGACACAAGGTCCATCATCATATAGTTAAGGATACAGGGGATAAGAAACAAAAATTTATGCATCTAACAGTCTTGAGTATCTGACCCACTGGGTCAAGCCCAAATTGAAGGCCTATGGTTAGCGTTTTGCACTTTTGAACTGCAGCAAAGATATCATAATTACCAACACAGAAAAATGACTGACCATATCGAATGTTTCCAGGATTACATGTCGCCGTACTAGTTCCCTACAACTTGTTACAGTACAGACATGAAGAACTAAAAGTTCAAACCGAGAGGTTTTATGGGGCACATGACCTCAAAGATTTCCCAACAGGAATAAAGTTTGCTGGATGCCATGATGATTAAAGTATCATAATTACCAACACAAAGGACATGGATGGGGGAGGGGCAGTATAAGGACAACAGTAGAAGGGAAGAAATGTATGGAGCTAATAGCATCGAACACTTACCACTGATCTGAAAGAGTCGGCCGGATAAATGCATAATAATGTCCACCATGAACACCACCGCTATGTACCAAAACACTGTTGGGTACAACTATTAGTACAGGGAAAAATAAGCAGACATAATAAATTATTTAATTAGAGAGGCAACAAAACCCAATAGCACATAATTCTATGATTTGAGCAACAAAGTCATCATCCTCATTATCATCAATCGTTCCAACATGAACATCAACGATTGATGACCAGCACTAATCATTAGAATTCTACACAGACAAGTGATTTCATAAAAAGCCAAAGAATGACACACCTGACCCAAAAACAGTAAAATGTCTACTGGATTTCAACGACATAATGTGAGTCATATTTTCAGATCTTGTATTTTGCAAAGTCAATATCAAGTCGTCAATTTCCCACAGTTAAAATACATATCAATAAGCAGAGTTACAGATACAACAAGAAAGTTTAAGGATCCATTTAATTTAACCTAAAGATAACCAAAAGGGTATCAATAATTCACATTTAAATTTGGACACATCCAAAAGAGGAAATGCACAAGCAGGTTCATGAAGCAGCAGTTTCCTAATCGCCCTAATGGCATGCAGACACAAAAGTGCCAATCTAAAGAAATATATTAGTATGGGCAATTTCAACAATTACAATCTATATTGTCATGCTTAAAAAAATTTTTAAAAAAAATCTTGGTTTTAACTTGTCATTCTGTACTTCACATATGTTTTTCAGAAACTCACTAATTTCCAACATTGTAACTATTCCCCATCCTACCTTTTCGATGACTTGGATGGAGCAATTTGAAGAGTTTTCCCTGTTCAGGAGTCATGGAGCCTTGCTAGATTTCTTTCACGTATCTAAGTAGACAATTTATTTTGATGAGTTGGATACACAAAATACAGAGAAATAATTGGATTTCATAAGTTATTGTTGAAAACTAGTTTGTATATATGTAAAAGTAACGATTTGGAAGCTAGTTGATATACAAAATACAAAGATGTGAAAGTAATGATTGTAAAGCAATCAATGTTGTCATGCTCCAAAAGCTTTGATCTTACACTTTTTATATATAAAACTTCCATTGCAATTGTACATACTGAACCATTTCCAAGAGCAACTTTCAAGGAATTTATTGGTTTTTAGTCTAAAGCATCCTGGTGTCTAAGTGTTGTGTTTCTGACACCAGTACATATGGCAGTAATATGCAGAGCAAAGGTGACATAGTCAGGTGTCCAATTAGTCAATCACATGATTCATCATCATAGAATACCAAAAACAATCAAGAATGAGCCACAAACAACGATCTTTGACACCAACCAACCAAACCAACAACGCAGAATCCTCCCCTGGGGACGGGGAAGGTGAAGGAAGGGGGGGTCACATGTACTGATGTACACAACCTTGCCCCTACAATTGAGATGCAAAGAGATGATTCGTCGAATACTAAATTTGAAATGTAGCAAAGAGAATAACAGACTCATACCTGTGAAGCGTGTACAGGTTTCGGACACTCCTATCTGCTTCAGGGGCTAAATATTTCCCATTTTCTCTATCAAGATCAAGCTGAAGGGGGAATTCATAACGATCATTGATCTGCATATACAAGATGCATGAATCACCAGCATATACCTTCAATGCAGCAAACTCGCACTAGTATCTTACACATCAACACCAGAACAAACACTTCTATCAAATTCAATAAGACGACCTTCTTTCTTTTTTGTTTCTTGTTCTCTTTTGGGGAGAGGAGGTGTTGAGGCCCAGGACTCTCAATTTTTTAAAAGGGAAAAAAAAGCAACCTAGGTTATAGCGCTAACAGGTAAACAATGCAAGGAGACCCAGTAATCTATTCAATATCCAAGTCGATATTCCCGAGGGGCAAATCACAGCACCTTCATTTACCTTGTTTAAAGAATTTCTGAAAATAACACACATTTTGGTCCCCACTCTGCAAGTTAAGAAGATAGATATTACCCCCCGCACCCACGAAGTAGGTATTTTCAGCACATTGGGCTACAGATGATACAATCTGACAGAACATTGAACACCAGAACAGGGAACATCATAATTATGAAAACTATTATATAATTGTGGACCTTGGAATTTTCAGAAACTAATCATGATTTGGCCATTTCCTAGCTGCTTACATACGACAATGTAACTACTCACAAAGTCTGTTCATGTAAGTTGTGTGCAATGTCATGTACCCCATTCAACACAACGTATCCACTGGGAATAAGATACAACACCACCACCACCACCACCACCACCCAGTGTGGGTCCCGCTTTTGCGGGGTCTGGGACTGGGAATAAGATAGAAAAACAAAAATAAGTTTTGGCACCTTCTTTTAAGAAGGGAGGGCATGCAGCAGTTGAAGACACCCAAATAGTTCAATAAACAGACATACCCTTGACATGCCACAAGAATTGTGGAAATCTAATCCAAAGAGATACATCAAGCAGAAGTAACAAGGTGTGGAATTTTTAGGAAATTTTTGTCTTAGAATCAAAGTATCGAGAAATCTAATAGGGTATTTTGGAAGGAGAAAGTTAATCACTAGATTTTAAGGGCAAAGTTATGTCTTATCATAGAGTTAAAACTTTAGTTTTAAGACCTTTCCATGCCTCGCATTATGTTCTGAACACTGGATGACATCTGAATTTTCGGATCTGTCGATAACACTATTCATGAGAGACGATGACATAATAATTTTTGTATCTTCCGCTTCCAAAATTTGGTTGACATCCCTTTAAAGCAAGTATTCAAAACTGCTGTTACGGCCATGATCACAGTAATGGATGGGGTAATGCGAATTATGCCAATGCGGGATAGCATAACAAATAGCATTTATTGCACAGTGAAATAGATTTAACTTCAAACCTTTCCCACGCAGCTGTTTTGTGGTGCAACATCCTCATTTTGAATCAATGCCTTGGAGGGCCTCTCAACGTTAATTTTTAGTCACTCATTTCATAAAAAGGGGAGGAAAGGAGGGAGGGAGAGAGGAGGGAGAGAGGGAGGGAGGGGGAGAGCGGAGAGAGAGTGTCTGTAATTCCGGTTATTCAGGCATAGAAGATAACATAGAATCAAATTAACTTCTTGTTTTTCTGATTCTAAATGCTAGGAACAAAAGCTAGATTCTTGCTCCTCTCGCATTTTAAAGCGCCCAGGCAAATCACATATCTTACATTTCAATGACAGAGAAGCCCGAGACAATCACAATTCAAAAAGTAAAGACCGTAAGAAAGCATCTCAATGAGCAAATGATGACGCAGAAATAGTCAAGATAGAGCATTCACCTTCACCATAGTGTCCCGCATAAAATCATACTCAAACCTCTTGAGTTGGAGCTGAAGCACTGGAGGAAAGTCAAGGAATAGAACACCTTTCTTAGCATCCTGGGAAAAAAAAATTAAAAGCATATTTCAACATTTTACAAGCAAACAAATTGCAAGTAACAAGCCATGTACAAGAGACACCATGCAAAGTTCAAGACACCAAATTTCAAACCGAATGGATAACGTAATTTTTTTCTATTCAAGGTTCAAACATACAAAAGGAAGAACCCAAAGAGCAACACATTTGATGGAGAGCCCTATTATAGTTGCAAGGACTAAACCTATATACCGCCATCGGTATTCTCCTGGTTGACTTTCCAAAAAAATTTAAGAGTGGAAAATAACCAATAGTTGCATGTGTTAAGTGAGCATTGAATTAATGATATATTTGACTGTTGACTGCCCAAAATATAATAAAAACATGATGGGAAGGTTTTTTTTTGGGGGGGGGGGGGGGCACCAATGCAACCCCATTGACACCTTGCTCACTTTCACCACCAAATTCACTTAAACTATTAGATGGCTGAGAAAACACAACTGATAGATGTCTATAGAGCAACAATAATCAGGCATTGTCTATATATGAAGAGCAGGCATGTGCAGGGCATATGACAATAATCTTTTTGTATGTTTATCCCCTTCACACCTTTCAATAAGCTCCAAATATCAGGACATGATTACCATCCTCACACCCCTCCCTCCAGAGGGGGAGGGACGAAACGGAAAGAAAAGGTGGGAAAAAAACTAGGTCAACAGAGAGAGACAAACTATACAGGAATAACAGCAACTGCCCTTAACTGCAGAGTGATATCTGGCTGGCCTGTAAGTCAAGCAGCAGCTGAAGGTTCTATTGCTTCAACCTCTCTTCACTAAGTGCAGCAGTAATATTAGATCCAGGATTCTCGACACAAGAACTAGATCTACAAAATTTTATATTGATTCATATTGGGAGGAATCAGCACATAACATGATACACCACTAGCATTTAAGCACAGAAACAAGGTAGCACTATCAGCAACCCTGACTTTCCAAAAACGTTCACAGATAGGGAACAAAAAGGGCAGAGGTAGGTGGGGGCAGACATAAAGAGAGAGGCAGACAGGGAATGCCTAATGACTTTGTATAGCCCCTTTTAAGTATGAATTAAAGCATCCTAAAGAAGCAGATTAGCATATCAAGGCTTCTACATCAGGAGGGCGTCATAATCATGGAGAAGAAAGCTGCAAGAAAAGCTTGGAACCATGCTAAAAGTCTCATATGCCATTGGGCATTTCCTCATCCAGTTTGACCCAGCAACAGAGTGCTGCAGATGCAAATAAAAAGAATACATGCAAATGCTTAAGTATTGCAGCTCTAAATTCTATCATAATATACAAGCATTTTCCATTTCATGTGCTCCCTGTGCAAAAAACAAAAAAACAAAAAAAAACTTCCATACTGGTTCTCTGTTTCTCATAATTTACACGGAAACCAAAATGCCACATGTTAGCAGCATAGTTTTCATATCAATCCATCAGTTCAAAGCACACCTATTTCCAGAAACAAAGAAACAGCTTGCCAAATTACAGAAAAGAAACCATGTGTGAATCACAACTGCCTGATTAATTCTTACAGAAAAGACCAAGTGACATGGGCATCAATTTATGATAAAGAAAAATCATAAGCAAAACAAAATTTAGGAAGCTAAAAAACATTCTAAACATATAGCGTTGACTAAGAGAGTTGGTATGCACCTGCAAACCATGCTCGTCAGCATGGTACTTGTTATCACCTTCAAGGCGTTCAACTTCCACATATTTGTCAAAAGAAGCATACACATCCTGACAACCTTTCACATCCAGCTGAAGATCTGTTCCCAAATATTTTTAAAAAATATAGTTAGAATCCAGCAATAAACAAAAGATAGTGGATCATGAATCAAAGAATATTACCATAAAATGATTCCTTCCTTGTAGATTTATAGTCTACATTAACACACTCGATATAATTCATGTGATGCCCTTCAAATAACTGCTGTATTGTTCCCTCCACAACAGTTCCCTGTGCCATCACATCAGCAATGAATAGCCAATGATGCTTGTTTCTGAGAAAAATCAACAGGAGTTACAAAGAAACACTAAGGACAGAGGACAACATACCTTCATCTTATCCTCAAGTTTCTCAGACAAAACTCTGTTAAGTTCCTGCACATCATGTTGCATGAAAGAATCATATGTGTCCCATCCAAAAGACTTGGTCAATTCTTTTGTTGAGACACTGGTATCATTGTATTGCAGTTTGTAGAACAAACTTTGCAGCGCCAAGGGAATGCTGTTAGAGGGATTATCATTCTCAGTTGTTGGCATATGGTACACAGCCTGAAATACACAGCACAATTGACATGTTAATCCAATGTAGCACTGCAATAGTCAATGGTATCACCTGTAAGGGGGATGAAACCAATTTAGAAAAGGCGAAAAAAATTAACCAAAAAAAGGAATTCGAAACCTTTCTGAAGTATGGAATATGATACAAAGTTTGTAGAAGGGAATTCATATAGCACGTGGCTCCCTGATTCTTAAGTCCAACATAACCTGTCTCCTTCTTTGAGTCATATGACCAATAATCCATGACACGACGAACAGCCACCTCAGCTTCAACCACCACGGTGTCATTAACAAGATAACCTCTAGAAGGATCATACAAATCACCAAGAGGCATGAATGATGTGAAACCCCAATCACTCTCTCTTGCATTAAATTGATGTTGGGTCTCTGCAAGATTAACAGAAGCAAAAAATAAAATGATTATCACATGTTATACAAAAAGACAGTAGACCATCCCCACTAAAATATAAATTTAAAAAACCACACAACCATAAAATATCAAAAGGGGAAATCAGTTACAAAACTGTCAACACCACAGGCATAACTCCGCTCATATGCAACTTTCCAGAATCCATGGAATTCTGAAGATAGTAAAAATAGAACATTTTCCCGCGCTCCAAGCACTTCTAAACCAACTACTCCATCTAATTCTTCATTTTCCCTGACATCCAAAGAATTGCAAATGAAAAATTTGTTGTCTACATGTCGGACATATTCAAACATGCCCACAGACGACACGTGATGATGCTTGTCCGTTGCATACTGGCAATTTGGTTCATGGTGCTTCACCTCCCTTGATTAAGCTGGACAGCTTTGGTCTGACCATATTGCAATTTTTTTCCCTTTATGAGTAATTAAAAAAAAGTGTATTAAAATGATGGATGTCAACCCTCTACAAAAGAGGCAATTACAAGAATCATCACGCCCTCAAGCTCTCATGCATAATATTATCTTAGAATTTCAAAAAAGTCAAATTGTTTCCACTATTGACCACGACTCCAACTACACAAAATTCTCAAAAAGTAAAGCTTCAATAGATGGCTTTGTCTACAAGAATCGAACAATTCTTCTCCTTCGGAGTACTCCACCAAAAAGCCAAGGGAATCATTCTCTAAACTCCAAAGACTCCACTCTACTTCATTCTTCTTTCACAGGGCATCAACACCTCTCTAACATTTGAAGATTGAACCCGACTAACCTCCATCAAGGAAAAATACAAATGTCAAAGCAAAGAGACCCAATGCCAATAGACAAGGAGGTAGTTGATCATCTCATCCGCACATAGAAATCTATATGGTCCATCAAAATTTCACCTTTTGAACATGTCCTTTGTAGGAATCTTGCCCTCAGTGGCCTGATCGTATTGCATTCAATTCGTTTTCTACGCTTTTTTACAAAAATCCTCAAATTTTATTATTCTCTAGTGCTCCTTTGGAGAAGTTGCCACTTTAGCAATCTTTTTTGGGTCAGACCCCACCTTCTAGGATTGGAGGTTATGGTTCCGGGCTATAGTCCACTTGAAAACGGGAAAGGGTTAAGATATTGCTCGAAGGAAGTGAGGTTCACACCCTGAACCTTCCATGACGGACAATACGCAAATTCCTTTTATATATATATATATATATATATATATATATATATATATATATATATATATATACAATTATATACAAATTTGTCATGTCCATTTCCTACATTTTCAGAATACCATTCCCCCAATGCCAGACCCATGTTTGTACCCCTTTTGTATGTTCGTGCCTCCCACATCCAAAAGCCGTACCTACCATTGATGTCCCTGGCTCCCTGCATATCGGCAGCCCATGCGTCAAGCGGGAAGAACTAAGACTCCTCAAGGATATACTTCAAAAGGGTCCATCCCTTCTCCACCTCTCATTTGGTTCATGCCCGAACTCCTGTGATCCCATACCCATTCTGCGTGAACCATATACTGTAATCCCAAGCACAAAATAGGCTAAATTACCATAACTGAACAGAGAACCGTATTCCCTCATTAGTCATTACCCACAGGTCCCACACAACTCACAATACGAGTAACAGCAATATGACATACAGTAGCGACGCCTAATTCCTTCGGATATTGCAAAAGGCACCGGATAGGGATAAGAAACCTTAAAAACCTAAGGGAAATAGGTAATGATGCTATCTTGGCACTCTTCATATCATTTTCAGCACTAGTGTTTGCCTAGACATACTTTAAAAAGGTTCAATTTAGGGAGAAACAGTAACCTCCATTTCACATATACCAAGTTTTAGAATGTAATGAAAGCCTATTCGTTCAGTCATCCCAATAGCATGGCTGCATACATAATCAAGGTGATTATCCATTTGGCAACAACCTTGACCCGCTAGGCCGCTTCTATGGCATATTTGCCTATAAGCCTCCAACAGGCATGGATAACACCTATGTTGCTCTGACTCAAGCACGGGTGCAGAACAGGGGTAAATATCCGTATGTTGGACACCCATGTTTCCTAAATTTTGGACCTGGGGACTTTGTCCATAATTTGGACAGGACACAGGGACACAGCCTTTTTTATAAAAAAAGGAGTCTACTTTGACCATTTTTTTTTTAGCTTGGCTGTTGTTTTATTTTTAAAATTAAATACTGTTCAAGCTAAGAATTTGTTTTAAGTTGCCATTAGCCCTTCATCTTGAAGACTTGGCCCAAATAGGAACTCTATTAATATTTAAATATTTTAAAAATGGGCTAGTGTAAAAGCCCATATCCATATAGTAAAAAAGAAAAACCCTAGCCCCTCCACATTAGAATCGGATATGTGCTCTGGGAAGAGAGAGAGGCAGAGAAAAAGAGCATGTCAGACTCGTATTCAGTCGAGTCCACCTCACGACCCGGGTATGGCGGCCATTTAGCCACCATAGAGCATCATAGTATAACGCCATGTCAGAAAAAACCGAGCTCGAGAAATAAAGAGTCTGAAATGATTTCCAAATTCTAACAAGAACGGCTTCCACTAAATTTTGAAAGTGTAATATTGGCGAAGACTCAAAAAGACAACATAATTTCAAAGAGTTATATTTTTCTCCTCCTTTCTAAAGGTTAAGCCTCTTCTGAACTAAAGTCCCCAGACCTTTTCCCCAAGTTCCTTAGAGATCTTAGATCAAACTATGATGAAACTATGAGTGATGTAATAATGTAAAATGAGTTGCTCATCACCTCTGGCTTGCCACAGTGAAAACTTTCACATAGTAAAAGAAAATCCAAGGCTGTTTAATAGGAAAAGATGACGTAGAGATCTAAATGAAAACTGCATTCGCTAAACACATGCATCTTCCAATGTCAATAAAGAATACAGGAAGAGTAAAATATTAAACACACTAAACTTAAGTAATCTAAAATTTTCCAATTAATGTCTTTTTTAGACAAATATAACAGTCAAAATGATAACATCAAATCACGGAAAGGAAAGATAGGTAACAAAAAGTACGAAAATTACCTAAACCAACAATAACATATGAGAGAGTTACTTCACCCTTAAAGCATGCCCTGGAATCAATCATATCACTGAACTGACCCTACTTTCTACATGATCAGACAAGGTAGCCCACATAAACTTCTGAGGCCACACATCCACTAACATCAGTTCTTACACACCAACACCATAGCTTGTGCAGAATATTAAGACACCACATTATCAAATGGACACCAAAAACTGCTCAACCTTCTCCCGCTTGGACAACAGCAAGATCTCTTCCCCACTCACCCAGCATAAAAGCCTTTCATTTTCTCCTTAAGTTATTTGAATACAGCATTCAAACTCTGAATAAGAAAAAACTGAGCGAATAACACATCCACTGAGAGGAATATTCCTTTAAACCACACAAATACTTATCCAAAAGAAACATAATGTCCTTGAGAACTAAACCTCGTATTAGTTTACCAAGAAGATATACTTGGAATTTTGGATGATCTTGCAACTGGCCATGTAAAAGATTCCAATTTTTTAATCGCATAAAATGTAAAATTGAAATTAATACATTTACAACCCACATGCTCATAACAGAAAAATCAGAGATTTTAGACGCAAGAAGTTTCATAAAGAAAAGCCCTAGTGATCAAAAAGGCACATCGACCCAGCAACACACACATCAGCTATGTTACTGAAACAGTTCTTTTCACCTCAAGCAACCGTGTTGGACAATGGACAATCTTACACAGTTACAGACTTATAGGCACTTGACCACTTACATCTCAACCAAAAAATGCAAAATCTTTATCATCAGTGAATTCAGAGCCCGGTACATTGCCATTGGACACTTGTAGCTGATAACACATTAGGCTCGCCTAAGAATAATGGAATAGCTTCGTTTCATCAAAATAACTGAAAGGAAGAATTTAGATCACTACTGCTGAAGGATCAGATCCATTAGGGCACATGTGAGAAGGTGCATAGATACTAGAGAATAACAGCAGCAATCACAAACTCAAACAGAACACAGCTGCCAAAAAGAACCATGATAACTTGAAAAGTTAATCTAACAAGGCTTACTCAACTAATGTTTCGTTTGTACCTTCGAGGTGGCCCAAAATGTGACTTAGGCCCCATGAAGATACTCATACTAAAAGCGATGACTATTAGAGAGCCTTGCAGGTAAAGTTAAACAATAGAAGTTAAAAATGAAGAGTTGGAATTTCACATTACATCACGTCATCAACCCCCCCCAAAAAAAAAAAAAATTCTGAGTTTCTAAAAGCAATCAGAGTCAGAATAAAGAAAAGATGGTTGCCCTTGAGCTTAGCAAAAGGTTTTTTTTATAATTCGTAATGAAGAGTTGTCTCTGTGTGCAGAAATATTTGCAAAGGTAAGACTGTCTACATCTGGATCTACCAGCCCTAGCAAGAGAGGGACCCACAGTGGGAGTTGTTATTGTAATTGGTAATCAAGAGTTGTATTACAAAGACACCAAGGCTGTAACTCGTGTATGAAGGGGCAAATATAAAAAGGCATCATGCTGTGAAGCTTCAATTCATAATAGAATCTACAAAATCCAAAAAATTCAAATTCTTTCATCATCGAAGCCTTCTTAGCAAAGTTAGCAAATTTCTGACAGCAAACAAAGGATAACCAGGTGCACCCTTCAACCTCAAACAAGGAGAGACAAAATGCTCTAGAAGACGCATAATAAGGAAAAGGTATAAGCAAGAAATGACTGAAGTTCAATCTGGAACATATGTTTTTAAGAGTATAAAGACGTCGACTAAAACACTGCGACATAAGTGGTCCATAAAAAGTCTCCTGATGTAGCACACACATCCTAAAGATGCCAACAAGAAAAGGCTTCTCAATAGCACTGGCATAACCAATAGGAACCACAGACAGATAGCAAATAGCAACTCCCAAAATCAGATGTGCTTGACATACTGCAACCACAAGCAACTTTATTCCTCAGGATAGATGTGATTAGTACACAATCATTTTCCTTCTCAACGTAAAGACCATGTTTATGAGATGCTGAAAGTCCACAAATTAAAAGAAAGTCAACTGAAAAGTGAAAACCTGGTCAAGAAGCCACAACTTGTACCTGGGAAAAGACCTAACTGAGCAATGGCAGGTTTCTCTGCACTAGTGACCAAGCCATTTCACAGGAAAGGGAGCCACACCAGATCCCATTGCTTCAGGCATGCTCAGAGTTGCAACCAAATTCGGTAACCAATTTATTAATAATCGCCCACCTGCACTAATTTTCTGATTTACTTCTGTTTCAGAGGGACCAAACACAATAAATTCCATGAAATTCTCTCTCTTCCAACTTTCACAAATGACATAAAGGAACACTAACATCTGAATCAACCATAATAACAACTACTCCTGCATTGGTTCCGCTTGTGCGGAATCTTAGGAGATCCAAATATATGCGGCCTTGCCTATGTGAGCATCATTATCCACAAAGAGACCAATTTCAAAAGACTCACAAAAACATTTTAGGGAAACATTTTAGAGTTGAAAAAATTTTGGCACACTAAAGCAACAAAAACAACAGATACTAAAATCCAGTGACATTATATAACTAACAAACATAGGTGCAGTACATTAATTAAACTAGGTTAGATAATACCAACCCATGCCAAGATCAAAATACTACTTGTATAGTAAAGTTCGGAAAGGTAGGATAAGTAATACCTAAATGCACACATCAACAATCCTTATGCACTCAAGATCTAAAGAAAAGGCAAGTTGTAAGCTATTAAAGATTTGCAACCTTAATCCTGGACCTCCATAGACTCCTATACTAAGTCATGTCTTTCATTAGTCCTAAATCATTCAAATCTTGTTTAATCACATCGTTTCAATTCTTCCTAGGTCTACCTCGACCTCTTTTACTCTCCATGAGGTCAATCCTTTCACATCTCCTCGCAGGTGCATCTGTAACCTTAGCTTAAAAAAGCCCGCCTGAGGGACGCCTAGGTGCGGCTTGGTGTGAAGCTACCGCGTCAGCGCCTCAGAGGGGATGAGGTGCGCCTCAAGGATGCGAGGCTATATCTTCCCCCTTTTTCTTCTTTTTCTCAACTTTGCCTTTACCTTTTTTCTTCTTTTCCTTCCTGTGAGCTAAAAGATGAGCTAAACTTATATCGTAAGTATGTGCATTGGGGAACTACGATGATAAGATAACATATCTTAAGGTTATTTGCGGTGTTAGTAATTATATTGATGTCTAATCACAGTTTTAATACATTTATCTAACTTGTTTATGCAAAATATACACTGTAAAATATGAAATACTTTAAAAAAAAATTTGCATAGAAGTGCACCTTGCATCCATGATGCGTGCGCCTTGCACCTCACGCTTTGAAACCCCCTATGCGCTTCAGTGCGCCTCGCGCTTTTTAAAACTAAGTCTATACCCCTTCTCCTTATATGACCAAACCATCTAAATCTAGACTTGAGTCTTCTTGATTGGCTTATACTCATCACCATGCAAACAAAAATGATGGTCTAACAACCACTATTAGCTAAAACTCTCCCCTTAAATCTTAAAGAGATCCTATTACCATACAACACAAACACTAACCTCTCAATCACTAATCACTATAGTTAAAATTAATTAGTGGCATCTTTTTTGAGAATGTTATATAGTTGGAGCCAAGTGCTTGATTGTGGTACGGAAGTGTCTCTTCTAGATTTAGTAGACAAAATTACACATGAGAGCCTAAGAGCATGATGAATTTTGTACTTGCCCTTTTGTATATGGGTGTTAGCCAGGAATTTAAACTGAGGTTTCGGTTGTAATACACCAAAATCACTCTAACATGGTAAGGCAAAAACGTCGACAACCGCAATTCGCTCAAGTTAATAGCCTCTTCGATGTGGTTACTTCATTGTGGAACGGCCATATTTTGAATCCATGTCACCCCCTTGATATCTCATTCATGTAACCCCTTGATTACTACAAAAACAACTCCTCCTAGTGTTAGCCCCACTTTCGTGGGGTCAAAGAGATCCAGATGTCGACAGCTCTACCCCTACACACATGATTGCACATAGAGAGACAATTTCCAATAAACTCACATAAAAAGTTTTAAGAATACAATTAGATGTTGAAAATTCGTTCGTAAAATAATTTAGCAAACAAAAGGCCTAAATACTTTAAGCAACATAAGTTAACATGACCAACAGATGATGGGTAAGAGTTGTACGTACCTTGAGTAGCAAACGACAACATACTACTAAAGTGGCCAATAGCAAGTCTACAAACAAAAAATCGGTGGTGGAGGGGGGGAACCATAGTTGCGAAGAAACTATGACTCAAGACAACAGAGGTGCAATAATAACACCCTTACTAAGATCGATCTACTAACCTACAGAATTTCATCTTACTCAGGAAATAACAATAGCCAACATAACATGACAACAATCAGTACTCAAACAAAAGCTAAAGGAAGGATTAGAAGCACACTACCTATGATCTGTAATCTTAATCCTAGATCTCCACAGACTCCTATCCTGAGCCATATCCTCCAGTAGACCTATGAATTTCAAATCATTTCTAATCACCTCATTCCAACTTTTCTTTAGCCGTCATCTGCCTCTTCTATACCCCGAAAGGCTAATTGACTCACATCTCCTCACTAGTGCATCCTCACTCCTCCTCTTAACATGGCCAAGCTATCTTAGCCTAGTCTCCCTCGTCCTACAATTAGCAGCATCTATATAAGGCAAGGATAACAATAGAATGCTACACATTAGTGTAACAAAATATAGTAATATAGGAAACAAAAAAGTTCAGTTTCAAGTTTATCAGAAGATTAAGCAACGTCCTTCAAGTACAAAACCTACGACTCTTCCAAAAATGTTGTTAGTTTCCCAACATCCTACAAAGGACTCCTCAACACAACCAGCCCATCAAAGTGACAGCAAAGCATTATTCCATCTCAAAAAAGAGGAAACGTCAACAACTAAAGAGGAATCAGGAGTACTACAAAGATGAGAGCAGCAGCAGATAAGTACCTTTCCGTATAGAGTACTTGTGATGAACCTGATTGACCACAGACAAGCTAAAGGCAGCATATCTACTCCAACCATACGGCAGTGTTGCAGAATCAGCAACATCAAGATACATTGATAAATAGTCCACATTATTCCCTTTAGGGAAAATCAATATCCGCCTACAACAGAAGGCAAGTCAAGATGGATATGAAAACAACGAAACAAATCCCACTGTTTCTCCATAGCCAGGGAACATTAAATTACCATTTATAACCACCGACAACGAAGATATCTGAGTAATGCTTTTTAACATTCAACCTAGAGAAGTTTTCAATCGTCCATGTAAATTTCGAAGATTGAGGCTCATCCGCTGCCTGATTATCAGCTGCATTATTAGCTTCTGCTTTTGTCACAGCTGAAAAAAAAAAAAAAAAGAGAGAGAGAGATTACTCACTAGGACGTAAAGCATCTTAAAGCCCTAACACTAATACCCAGCAAAATGTTCCTCGTCACTCCATTCTGCCAGTTATGCCCAAGAGCACTTAAGTCAGCTCTCAATTCTCAATTCTCAGTAAGCAAATCAGGGAAGTACAGGGGAAAAAAAAAAATAATAACGATGCACAAGCAAGAAAATCAAAGCTACAAAGTCAATCTGATAGCATTGAGAGACTAACAGTATGCAAGTAATGCTTGATGAATACAGTGGAATGAGAACGATAAAATTAACAGGCGTGAGGCATAGGCCATCACGCCCCACGCTCATCACGTAGCTTTCAACACTTACTAGGCTAATCACTTAGTGAAGTGAAGTCAGAGAGCATGAAGTAAATTTGTGCATCGCCCCTGCCTTACTCATTAAAGTTCTCATTTGAAAACCACTCGAAGAAAACAAAAACCAAATTCAAAAACCCTAAGATTAGAACGCGGTGATTCGAACTCAACCCACTCCACAGCGTTCACAAGGGCCACCCATCAAAAAGCATCGATTTTCAAAACATTCAATGCGTATGACTAACATCCAAGACGCACAGTGTACAGACCTTCCATGGGCTGAGGCCCTTCGACGACGACATCAGAATGTGGCACAAGCATCTCCTCATCCTCCTGCTGAAAAACCAGCCAAATTGAACACAAATCAGCACGCCCGATTGGCTAAAACCCTAGCCAAAAACCCAAATCCAATCGAACTAACAAAAAACACGAAGAAATCCGGTTTAAAAACTTCGACGCTCAAAAAACCAAACCAAATCACCCGAATTGAATTCCGACACCAAATTAGCACAAGATCAAACACTAAATTCAACCAAAAGAAACTCCAACTTAAATCAAAAAAATCAACAACAAGAAACGAAGCATCGGAACGCACATCCAAGGGAGGCTGGGTCATCATAGTCATAGTCGCAGATATGGCGAGAAGAACTCCGCGATCAAGGGATTGAAGATGAGAGAGAAAGAGAGAAAGGGGAAAAGAAAGGAAGGGAGGAGAGGGAGAGAAAGAAGCAACCAAAGGGAGGCTTTGAGTCTGGATGTATCGCTGTGTTTGTGTAGAGTGCTTTTGTAAATGGTGTCGAGGTTATGGAAGAAGGAAAACTCTCTTCAAGTCTTTTTTGGCTTCTCTCTCTAGTCTTCTTATATTTTTTAATTTTTTTCATTTTTTTTGGATTGGCTTCCCTCTGTAAGTGTCGCCTGAGTTTTTAGTTTTGGATTTGGGTACGCTCGTGATTTAGCTGAAGGACAAGGGCAAACTGCAAAGCACGAACGAGGTATCAATCCATCCATCATCAGCAGCCGAGGCCTTCTCTCCCCCCCCCCCCCCCGGCCCCCCGGGATCTGATGGAGTACGGCATAGGGGTTTGCTCAATCAGATGTTGCCATGTCATCAGTTGTTCTTTCTGATTGGTTTGTCTTTAATGTGGCCGCTTCTCAGTGTTTTTCTGTTTTTACTCCTTTTTATTGGATACTAGGGAGTCCGTTCATTGCCATTGGCGTTAAGCAAGATCAATTGCTATAGTAACAATTAGTTATTTTATAAGCTATTAGTTGTTAGTTGCTAAACAGTAGAGTTTAAAGGTTAGTTATTGAATTAGTAATTACTTAGGTCATATTTGGCAATAGCATTTTGCGTCGTATTTAGTGCTTTGACACAAAAAAATACACTAATCAATTAATTTTTAGTGTTCGGTAACCTAATGTTTTCACTAGCATTTCAAGTAACGTTTAACGTTTAAGGCAGCGTTTTTGAAAAGTTAACAGTATTAGTTTTTGGCATTTAGAAGTAGCATTTCATATTTTTTGACCAAAAAATATCCTTTGGAAATCTTATATTTGGAAATTATCTATATCGTTTTACATCAATTTACATTAATCAGCTAACCCAACTGCTAAACTTACCGAAAACATTTATTGCAACCCCTCATCTAAACAGTTATTCGCTAACAGCTAACTTAAAAATGCTGTCAACTTCCTAAACTGTTATCCACTACCTAAATAACTAATGCCAAACAGGGCCTTAAAGTAACAAACTAACATTGTTGGTAAATTCAACTGCTTAAGTCGTAGATTTGTGCAAAATAACGTAAAATTGTATAACGAAAGAAGAATTTTTGATACATAACAAAATAAATTTAGAATTTAAACCAAAAAAACTAGGTAGAAATTTTCAAAAATTACTCATAATTATAGGTAACAGTGGAGTTCAATAATTCTTAACCCAAAACTTTGAAATCTGGAATCTGACTGTGAATTCCTAAATGTTGAGAACTAGAATTACAACATCCTATTCAAATTTTAGCTCTTAGGTACTGGCCACCACTAAAATTATGAAACTTTTAATGTCTGACCAATCCTCTTAAGGATGGAATAGGGAAGACATATGGGAGATTTTAGGCTGCGCCTCACCATTGCATAAACAAATTATTTATCTACATTTGAGTATCTGCAACTTTTTATTCCAGCTTTAATACCTTAAGCCGAAACCATTCCAACATTTCCTAAGTATTGGGGACCGAAATAAGAACCAGTGTTAAGGTACCCAAATGGAATTCTCAATCAAAATAGGTAGGAATAACAAAGATGGAAGTAGTCAACAGATGCCTGACTAGTAGGAATGATAAAGATGGAAGCAGTCAACGAATAAATTGGGGGATAGCTTTCCAGAATTGCGGTAGTAATCATTTTGTTGATGACACTTTAATTATGTTCTCAGAATTCTTAACTAGCCTTGTAATTGAATACTTGCAAGGTTATTAGAAATGGGGAAGTTCATTGTTCAATATGCAAACCCTTTTTTGGATAAGATTACTTGCTTTAAGTTAACTAAATTGTGATATGAAATAACCATAAATTTTCAAATATTTGATAAACTGCGTAACCAAATTTTCAAATTGGTATTCGGGTATTTGACATCTTATTTTCCTTTTTCTTTTTTTTGAACAAAGGCATTGTGGTAGCTTATTAGCCTCAATTTCTATGGTTTTTGCAAACAACAAAATAAATTATTCACCGACTCTAGCAGATGCTACTATCCTAAAGATGGCTATGTTGAATTGAAACTAACAACAATTAGGCATGCCTCAACAACAATCTAGAAGCCATCAAGTAGTATGTATTTGAGTAAATCTCTTTAAATTACTTGAAACACTAATCCAATGCCAAATTGCTTTATTTTTTTTTTTCTTTCTTTAGTAGAAAAATTCTTATCAGGTATTCAAGTATAAACTGCTTACCTCAACAATGTTAACCATTTAGGTGTTGTTTCCAAATTCTTTGAGTAAATCGCTTTAGATACCCAAAGTTTCGCATGGGGCACGAGTTTTTACATTTGAATTTTTAGTTTTCAAATACTTTGTAACCCGTAACCATGACAGGACCAAGCTAACTAGTTTAACCCATTTGACCAGGAATTGGATCATAATTTAATGCATATTATTGACCACCTTAAGCTCACCATGGCACTAACCCGATTAATATCTAAATTTAATTGAAAAAATCACCTGGTTAAATTGACACATTCCTTGTTCTTCTTTTTGGGAAATTTGAAAAATGATGTACCATTTCTTAGTAACACCAAAAAAAAATAATGAAGTAAAAGAAAAAGTTGTGTTCTCAAACCTTAATCCAACTTTACGCATCATAACTCTGTGCCCCGAATGAGACAAACACTCAGGTCCATACAACTGCTCAATGTCTATATCTAGAGTCCATGTAATATCAAGCCTAACCTTAACTTTCATGTCATTGTTCTAATTTAGGCTACACATTTACTTTCTTTCTTTGCATACTCTAAGAATCTTAATAACGATATCAATCATATCTAAACATCTATAACTCTTGGCTTTTACTGTTTCATTCACCAAGCTGAACACTGTAGCGGCGCCACAACAATGGCCAAAAAAAAAAAAAAAAAACCAAAAAAAAAACGCTTGAGCATAGAACCAATTGAGACACTCTTCTTGGGTGGTCCTCAAGGATCTCGTGTAGTATGCCTATACTTGGCTTCTATTGTTCCACTATTGATCTTACTAATTTTTGAGCCAAATGAGATGTAGAAGCATTATGAAGATTCTTAAACCTAAAAGCTTCCAATAGTAGTTTTCGTCTCAGATATGTAGCAATTATCTCCAAGTGAAGTATTCTTCGAGATCTTTTCCATTGATTTTGAGCCAAATATTGCATTGATACACTATGAGAATGTCCATAAGTTTCCAATGCGCAGCTGGTGAACGCCCGTTATTGTTAGACATTCATATCAATCTAACGGCAACTAGCTCCATAACTGTGTTTCTTCACTTCCTCTATGGAGCAACTAGTAGTATTCCAGCATAAGTTTTTATGCGCCTTTTCCCTATCAAAATTGCTTCAGATTCAAGAAAAATAACATGCACTATATTAACTCATAAAATAGCTATATTCTTTTATAGCTACATTCTTTAGGAACTTGTCAATTTCTACAAGCGCTAGGAAAAGTCAAGTGTCATGTGTCGATCAGTTGTAAGCTGCTAACAATTATCAAACAACTTTTTGGACTAAAGATGAGCCCAATGAGCCACCTTCTATCCTTGCTCACATCTTATTAGAAAAACTCTTCAAGAGTTTAGTTATTACAAGGGTGCTCCAAGCTCTGTATACTTAACTATGAAACTTTTTTAAAAGTGGGTTCTGTAATAAGGAAGGTGCACTTTTAATGGTTTAAGTAGTACCTCATCAAGATTTCTAAAATAGTTACCTCATTTTAGAACATGTGAGGTTATATGAGTGCTTCGAAGATCAAGTTCTGATGCCTAGTCCCTCTCTAACCATCATCAGTTACTAACAGCTAGTCCTCACACTGAAGACTAGCCCCTTAGTCTAACACAATCCTTTTTCATGAGTTTTATTTTTATTCTTGTGCTGCTTCAAAGAGCTTTCAAAAGTCACTAAGGTCTACGACGCTCTAGGGTGGGCATGCTTAATTATAATGTTCTTAAAGAATGTGCAACCTTGGTTATCTCGATAGTACTATTAAATTTTTCAAGCTTCAAATCTAAATCTAAGGTCATTTATCACACGCATCTAAACTTTAAAAACAACGTCATTGTTGTGCCCTTGAAGTGGCTTACTAAAGCATTTTTTAGACTTGCATTTCAATCCCAAAATCCTCCCCACTAAGTGACTTTAGAAGGCTTTTCTAACCTTAGGTCCATAGACATAAGTTAACTTGGACATCATCTATAATGCTTTGATTATAGAGCTATTAGAAATTATTTCTACAATTAACAACTCACCTCATAAAGTACCATATCCATGCATGTTGTTTAGTATGTTTTGTCCTTACTCACATG
The DNA here is from genome assembly GCA_029747015.1 of Carnegiea gigantea. Lineage (NCBI taxonomy): Eukaryota > Viridiplantae > Streptophyta > Magnoliopsida > Caryophyllales > Cactaceae > Carnegiea > Carnegiea gigantea. The sequence goes on along the minus strand of JAKOGI010000915.1, from coordinate 251,726 downwards.
AAATCTAGACACCTTCCAAGCAACGACTAACCTAATTTGAAATCATAACATGCATACTTAGTTATGAAATTTTTTAGAAGTCCACCTCCTAATAAAGAGACTGCACGTTAGATGGTATAAGTAGTCATATAAAATCTTTTAACCTGCAATTTAAACTTGACATGTGGTGTTATGTAAAGAATATTTTTTTATGGCTAATAAACTTTAATAACGTCTAGTATTATGAAAGGGATTTTTTCTAGCACTAATAAACTTCAATTGTCTTTGACAAAAGTTGCGTAAAGCATATTGATTAGGATAACGTATTACATTGTTCTACGTGATAACTATTATTATCTATTCTTAGCATGTACGTATATTAATGTGACAGTGATGTCTTCGTAATATCTAAACATGTTCTTGCAAGAACACGTTTTAGTTAAAGCTACACTTATATGGATACTCCTATGAACATAAAATCTTTAATTGTTTTAATGAACAAAATCTTCAATTGTTTTAATGAACATTCCTTCTTATCTATTTCAGTACCTAAAATAGAGTTTCAGTTATATTCGATTTAAATCCAAAGTGTCAAGATACAATTTCATTCATTTTTTTTTTGGGCATAGAAATTAAATAGCGCAATCTATATCATCATTGGTTGATTCGTGTGCTACTCACAGAATAACAACCCAGTTCACATGTCCTAGAAGTATGTTCAAATTAGCTGGAAAATGGTGAAACACGTTCCAATTTGCAAATACCAATGATCTAGAAACCATGTAGTAAACTGGATTTCTGATACATAATGCCTGAGTGGTGAGGTTGACTATAATTAAAATTTTTCACCTTTTATTTATATTTTGCTGTGGGATATTGGCAAGTATTTAATGTGTTGTCACTTACACTAAGAAATAATGTAAATACCTCTAACAGATGTTGCAAATGGCTACTCATCCATTTAAATCTTCAGCTTTATTTTTCTGAGGAAAATTAGTATTTAGGTCTTAACTCTATGCTTAAAATTTGACATTATTATTCCATAGTGTCTCGCTCACAATTGCAAATGTCAATGATTTTTTTTCCCCAAGTGCAATGAATAGTAAATGCAACTAGTAAATGTAAACAGGCATTTTGAGATGCAAAGGGGAAGAAAAAAATAAAAGTGGGAAACATAATCCAAAGAATCCAAACTAAACTAGATTACTATGAAGAATTCAGGCCCCAGCTTCCCTAGATATTCTTTCTTAATGTGTTTTGGTTAGACAAATTCTATTTCTTGTTTTAATTGACCGTAGATGGGATGAATTTCAGAACGAAAACATATGTTCGTAGATATTTAAGTTTAAACTATCATGATGGAGTGATGGACACTTTTATTTGGGGTTGGGCTAGATTTGTGTATGAATTGAATAAAGGACCTTCTTATGAGATACTAACTCTTCAACTGAAAGAAATTGACAAGTTGCAGAGTGCTTACTCTCGAGACCATGGAATGATATCTCTTGCAGAGGTTAGATAGTCTCCCCACTGATGTATGTTTGTTGGTTGCACTCTATCTGGATCGGTGGGCATAGGTCGTAGTATTAGTAGTAATTCAATTTAGGCTTAAGCCACGAACTAGATTGACTCAATTACAGTGAAGTTATTTGTAGAACATAAGAGCCAATGAGGTCACTTGTCATGCTAAATATTTTAATAAGGTTAATACAAACCTTAGGTGCATTAGGATTAACGATTTTAGCCATTTAATTTCAACTATAGAAGATGTACTAGACCCTTGGAATAAGGCTAATATGATGGAAATGTTTTGAATTATTTGAAATTATGCTCCCTTTCATCTGAAAAATGGTTTGAAATGAATGTGAAATGTGTTTGATAGGTAGGGATGGTTGCTACCGAGTGCTATTTCATTATTCAAAAATGTTTTGTTTCTAGGTGATAATTATGTGCATAGGGATGGGAACCAATTCTAGAAGGTGACGGCAAATATATTGGATAAAATAGATATAAATATTAATGTTAATTTTACATATGTGAAATATTAAATAGAATCTGGATCTCGATATTTGATTGCAGCTGACTTTGACATGTTGAATATAAGTTTAATTCCACTATATTCTTTTAGTACGTAGCCTTGTATTTCTTTTCTGAAATGTGACGAAACACATTTAGGAAATTCTCTTTCATCATAAAGTAGAATATTAGTAATAAATGAATTATTAATTATTTTTAATATATTATAATTCAATTCACTTCAAATAATTTTAGGATTGAGGAGAATACAATTTTAAATAATCTTGAAAACATTTTCCATTGTCCTTTGTAAAAGGCAAAAATTCTATGACGAATCAGATGATGCCACATGTAAAAAATGGACCAACCATAAAGTGCCACGTGTTACGTTGACTTTGGTGGACCCGCTTGGTTAAAATTAAGTGCAGCCAATCAAAAGCCGCCACGTGTCATCGATGATGCAGAAATTAGTAATTATTGTCTTTATTTAAAAATAAGAAAATAATTACTGGACCTAGGCCCAAAATCCGGCTCTAACCCTAACCGGCAGAGCCTATAAATAGGGATCCTCCCCCCTCATTTTAGAGGGAGTTCAACATTCAACATCTTACGGACTCCAGAGCTCAGACTGCAGACAACATCCAACTATCAAGCAACAAGGATCAAAGTCAGCTAGCTCAACATCTTCTGCAACCTCAAATTGAAGTCTACTTCAGAGTTCTTCATCCAGTTTATCGATCGAGATCAAGCAACCTCGCCCTCGCATCGATTAATCTATCCAACAACATTCAACATTCAGCATTGGCAGAATTCAGAGCTCAGACGGCAAGGAGCATCCAGCTACCAAGCGAGAAGGATCAAGACTTGCAGAACTTCAAAAACCACAATCAGCCACTTGCAGATCAAAATCAAGAACAACCTTCAGAGTTCTTTAGCTGATTTGCATCAACCGAGATCAAGCATCAAGCCCTCGGAATACTCAAGTCATTAGGGGATCGAATCAGATGATCATTTTTATTGTATCAAATTCAGAGATTGTACCTACACTCTACATCAATACAAAAATTCAATTTGTTGCTGAATTTCTTGTCTAATTTATTTTAGGCCCGAAATTTGCATTTACAAATTTGGCACGCCCAGTGGGACCTCTCTGCCTCTCATCTCTTTCTCCAAAATAAAAAATTTGCACTCCTTTGAAGATATCATGGCCCCCAAGAATGCTTTGAAGAAGAAGACTATCGAATCTACATCTGAAGGATCTACAAAGGCTAGTATTACATCTAACAATCGAAGCACCAGGGCGATGACTAGGAGTATGACCAAAGCTGCTACCTCTATCACCTTAAAGCAACAAGCAGTGGCTCCAACTTTGCAGTCACGCAAAACTCAAAACTTTGGCTTCAACTTGCCTGTTGATGGAGTCAATCAAACTGCTTGTCTTCCTAATTTGAAGCTAAAGACTCTTGCTATCTTTAATATAAAGAATGCTCTACCATGTGGACTGGAAAAATTCCAAACCTACATTAATCCTGTCTTCCAACCTATCAGTGAGGAGGATGATGATTATGGTAGCAGCAATTCTTCACCAACATCTTCAAGTGATTCAGTTTTTTCACAGGTTGAAGTCGAATCCTCTGACACTGTTATCATGCCAGTCATGGTGACAGAGACTGTCAACTTGGAGGAACAACTAGCAGATATGAAGGCCACCCTCGATGGACTCTCAAAGGAAAATGCAAAAAAAGATGCTCAAATCAAGCGTCAAAGCAAACAGATTGCTGATTTGACAAAGAAGCTGGTGAAGCAGACGTCTGAAGCTTTCAATAAATGCTCACGCAGTGAAGATTCTGACAAAGAGTCTAACCACATCGAGGAGTCTGATAATCAACGTAAACCAAAGAACGATTCATCCTTCGGCTTAATGTCAGTTGAGCAAATTCAAAATTTGATAGCTAAAGCAGTCAAGGCTCAATTGGGAGAGTCTCACAAAAGTCACTTGTATTCAAAGCCTTATATGAAGAGGATAGATGCTCTTCACATGCCCCATGGCTATCAGCCTCCCAAGTTCAACCAGTTTGATGGCAAGGGTAACCCCAAGTAACACATCGCTCATTTTATCGAAACCCGCAGCAATGCTGGCACTGAAGGTGATCGATTGGTGAAACAGTTCGTGCGATCCCTCAAGGGAATTGCATTCGACTGGTATGCAAACCTTGCCTCTGAGTCTATTGATAGCTGGGGGCAAATGGAAAGTGAGTTCTTGAATCACTTCTATAGCACGCGCCGCGCAGTCAGCATAACAGAGTTGGCTAATACAAGGCAATGGAACAATGAGCCAGTTATCGATTATAGTAATCGTTGGCGTACTCTCTTTCTAAAGTGTAAAGACCATTTATCTGAATCTTCAGCTGTTGAGATGTGTGCCCGAGGGATGGATTGGGATATACTTTATGCTTTGCAAGTAAACAAGCCCAAAACATTCCAAGAATTGGCAACACGAGCTCATGAAATGGAACTTACAATTGCCTACTATGATAGACGGCTCAATGATGATGAATCAGTTGCATCGTCAAGAAATGAAAACTCCATGCTTGGAGACTCCGAAGAGAAAGAATGTCCTTATTCTGAGTCTGATGCGCCAAAAATGCTTGACAAACTTCTTGAGAAAGGGCTTATAGAACTTCCAGAGTCAAGGCACCCTGAAGAAATAGGAAGAACTAATGATTCCAAATATTGCAAGTATCACAGGATCATCAGTCATTCTATAGAGAAGTGCAATGCATTCAGATTACGAGTCCTACAACTCATAAAAGAAGGAAGAATCATATTAGACGAAGACGACACAGAAGAATCTGATTGATCATCCATTATGGTCATGTTAGAAAGTGCTTTGCAAGAGAGCGACCCAAAATTGGCATTTAGGGAGCAGACTTTCAAGTCAACCTCTATAGACTCATAAGTCATCAAAAAACTTACAGACTTTCAAGTCACTCCTTGTAGAAACTCGAAGACTCTCAAGTCACTCATGTTAGACTGTCAAGTCATCCAAACTCTAAGACTTCTAAGTCAGCCTCTAGGAACACATGTGTCATCAAACTCTCTGACTCTAAAGTCACCCATGCAGGACTCTTAAACCAATCCTGCATTCAAAGTCATCAAATGTCAAAGACTCCCAAGTCGCAAAACTCATGGACTTCTAAGTCAATATTAGTAGACTCCCAAGTCACCAAACTCTAAGACTTATAAGTCAGCCTCTAGAACCACATGTATCATCAAACTTTCTGACTCTAAAGTCACCCATGCAGGACTCTTAAGCCAATCCTACATTCAAAGTCATCAAATGTCAAAGACTCCCAAGTCGCAAAACTCATGGACTTCCAAGTCAATATTAGTAGACTCCCAAGTCACAAAACTCTAACACTTATAAGTCAGCCTCTAGAACCACATGTGTCATCAAACTTTCTGACTCTAAAGTCACCCATGCAGGACTCTTAAGCCAATCCTGCATTCAAAGTCATCAAATGTCAAAAACTCCCAAGTCGTAAAACTCATGGACTTCTACGACAATATTAGCAGACTCCTAAGTCACTAAACTCTAAGACTTCTAAGTCAGCCTTTACGGGCTTTTGAGTTGAGAAGTACTAAGACTTGCAGGTAAGCTTCTACAGATACCTTAGCCATCAAATTCTGAGAACTCAAAGTCGATCCTGCCAAAATTCAAAGTCAGGCTTGACAGACTCTAAAGTCATCAAATCTCGTGGACTTTCAAGTCAAACTTTTAAGACTCCCAAGTCGTCCAACTCTTAAAAACAAAATTCTTGACACTCAAGTTATCAAAGACTTTTAAGTCAACTTTACAGGCCTTCAAGTCATTGATGCCACAGACTACCAAGTCGTCAAAGTTTCAGAGTCCTAAGTCAGCAAAGCAAAAGACTATCAAGTCATTCAAATTCAAAGACTCCTAAATCATCAAATTTCGTAAACCCCCAAGTTATCACACTTGAAGATTTTCAAGTAACTTATATTAGACTTTCAAGTCAACGGACTCCAAGTCAATGTAATTGTACGTTTGATGAAGACTCCTAAGTCACTCCTAAAGACTGCCAAGTTACAAGAAACTTTGACTCTCAAGTCCCCCTTAAGACTTCCAAGTCCAAACTTCTAAACTCTCAAGTCAGTACAGACTATCAAGTCACCTACATGATACTCAAGTCATCAAAATCAAAGACTTCTAAGTCACCTAAAGATTATCAAGTCAAGAAAATTGTAAGCTTTGAAGTGAATTCAACTATTCTCAAACCATCAATAGCTATGACTCTCAAGTCACCCTTAAGACTTTCAAGTCCAAACTTCTAGACTCTCAAGTCAGAACAGACTATCAAGTCACCCACGGGATACTCAAACCGTAAAAATCAAAGACTTCCAAGTCACCCAAAGTCCATCAAGTTATCCAACTCTTACAAATAGAATTGTTGACTCTTAAGTTATTGAAGACTTTCAAGTCAATCTTACGGACCATATCGAAGACTTTCAAGTGAATCTTACGGACCTTCAAGTCCTGGATGTAATAGATTTCTAAGTCATCAAATCGCAAAGACTCCGAGTCATAAAACTCTCTGACTTCTAAGTCAATCCTAGCAGGCTCCCAAGTCACCAAATCTCGTAGACTTCGAAGCCGATTTTTTAAGGCTTCAAAGTGTTTTTTTTCAGGACTTCTAAGTTAACAAAATTATTGACTCCCAAGTTACGAAGTTGACTCTCAAGTCATCAAAGTTCAAGTCTCTCAAGACATCAAAATTAAAAGACTACCAAGTCATCAAAGCTCCAGACTTCAAAGTCAAGAAAGTTCTAAGCTCCGAGTTATCAAACTTGATGACTCTCAAGTCTCTAAAGTTTAAGACTCCTAAGTCAACAAATTTATTGACTCCCAAGTCACTAAAAGAACTCCCAAGTCATCGAGTTCAAGACTCTTAGTCATCAAAGTAAAAGACTGTCAAGTCATTTTATCGAAGGTGTTGACTTGTAAGTCACTCAGCACATTCTCAAACCATACAAACGGACTTCAAACGGCTACCAAATTGTTGCAAACTTTTAGAAGCCTTTAAGTTGGGGGCAAAAGTAAGATCGCATCCTGCATTAGCGATACAGGCGTCTTCCTTTAAAATTGGTCGTTTTTTCTTTCAAGTCGGGCACTGGCAATTTGCAAAGTCAAGCTTTCGGTATCTGATTGGAAGGATCATGTCTTGCCTGCCTGACCGAAAGAGTCGAGCTTCTGTGTTATCGAAAGGGTCAAATCTGCACTGTCTGATCGGATGAGTCATCTTTGTTGTCTGATCGGATGAGCCAAGCCTTTACTTTCTGATCAGGAGAGTCGCCTTCATTGTCTAATAGAAGAGGCCAAGTTTGCACTGTCTGATCGGATGAGTCACCTATGTTGTCTGATTGGATAAGTCATGCCTCATCCTCTGATCGAAGGAGTCAAGCTGTTACTTTCTGATCGTGACAGTCACATTTGCTGTTTAATCGAATAAGTCAAGACTTCTCTTTCTGATCGGAAGAGTCGTTTTTGCTGTCTGATGGAAGAAGCCAAGTCTCTGCTGCCTGATTAGAGGAATCTAAATGCCTTCGCTCTCTGATCGTATAAGTCAAGCCTTTGTTATCTGGACAGAGGAGCCAAGCCTTCACTTCCTGATTGGAAGAACATGTTCTGACTATCTGATTGGAGAGGGCACACCTTCATTGTCTGAATGTCTTTGTTGCCTGACCGGATGAGTAGTGTCCTCGCTATCTGACCGGAGAAGTTCTGCCTTCACTATCTGAGTGGAGAAATCCATGCCTTTGCAAAATCTGGGATGAAGGAAGAATGGCAAGTCGACTCCAATTAGATTAAGTGAGGGAGTCCCCTGCGAAGAATCGAGTCTACGGGGAGAAACGATTCCTCGTCTTAGAATTTGACCTCACTTCGCGATCTAATCGGAGGAGTCGTGGCTGGAAGGAAGAAATTCAAGTCGACCCCAATTAGATTAAGTGAGGGAGTCGCCTGCGAAGAATCGAATCTACGGGGAGAAACGATTCCTCGTCTTAGAAGTCGACCTCACTTCGCGATCTAATCGGAGGAGTCGTGGCTGGAAGGAAGAAATTCAAGTCGACCCCAATTAGATTAAGTGAGGGAGTCGCCTGCGAAGAATCGAATCTACGGGAAGAAACGATTCCTCGTCTTAGAAGTCGACCTCACTTCGCGATCTAATCGGAGGAGTCGTGGCTGAAGAAAGAAATTCAAGTCGACCCCAATTAGATTAAGTGAGGGAGTCGCCTGCGAAGAATCGAATCTACGGGGAGAAACGATTCCTCGTCTTAGAAGTCGACCTCACTTCGCGATCTAATCGGAGGAGTCGTGGCTAGAAGAAAGAAATTCAAGTCGACCCCAATTAGATTAAATGAGGGAGTCGCTTGTGAAGAATCGAATCTACGGGGAGAAACGATTCCTCGTCTTAGAAGTCGACCTCAATTCGCGATCTAATCGGAGTCGTGGTTAGAAGAAAGAAATTCAAGTCGACCCCAATTAGATTAAATGAGGGAGTCGCTTGCGAAGACTCGAATCTACGGGGAGAAACGATTCCTCGTCTTAGAAGTCGACCTCACTTCGCGATCTAATCAGGGGAGTCGTGGCTGGTAGAAAGAAATTTAAATTGATTCAACAGTTTCCTGAAAAAAAAAGTGAGAACATAAATTTAAGTTCTTCAACAAAAGCAAAAAAAAAAAAGGTGACAAAAAAAACTCACGCCAAAGAAAAAAAAAAAACCCAAAGGGGAAGTCAGAATGTTCTCAGCAGAAGCAAGGAAACCAAAAAAAAAAGCATCCCAAATTGCGATGAGGTGTTGGTCTCATCGGGACCAACACTCTGGGGTAATTTGTCATTAATTTGTTAAAATAGAGCCTCGCACACGCCTCTCCGTCTTCGCTTCTTCTTTCTCTGGCTTTCCAGTCTGCCATGACCATGCTGCATTGCTGCTCAGATTTCAATATTGATGCAGTTCATTTCTTCATTACATGAAAAATCAAATATTTGGTGGGTTATCGAGGAGCTTGAGAAGCCTACTTGTTCTTCTTCCAAAACTGCGGACGATGGGGCATATGGAAAGAGGCTAAGCCCTAGGCTCCACAATAATGTTGCAGTCCATGATGTAGGCCTTTTGTTGGATGGGTGTTCCGCCCAGAGAAGGTTTAGTCCTAGACTAAACAAGAACCCTGATCTTAATTCAAGTTCTTTGCGAAAGCTTAGCCTTTAGCTTCATCAGACTCCGGAAGATGAAGAATCGAAAAAAGGGGGGAGAAGAGACGATGAATAATTGACAGCAGCCCAAAAGATGAATTTATAGCAGTTGATGGAAAATTATTGATAGAATTTTATCCAAATTTGTTGATAAAATTCTATCCTTTTGAATTGTTGATAGATTTTTATCATTCAAATTACTGATAAAATTTATCACAAATTATTGATAAAATTCTATCCCTGAAATTGTTGATAGATTTTATCACAAATTATTGATAAAATTTTATCACAAATTTACAAGCATAATTATCTTCAAAAAAAAAAATCAGTATGGATTATCTACCAAGTCGGCAAGTCATTTGTCTAAACAAAGGGGGAGGCGGCTCACTAAAAAAAAAAAAAAAACCTCCAACTTTCAGCATCTTTCAAGTCTTCGAGACTCAGCCGCTTCAAACACTCAAAATTCGTGTACGCGGCCAACTCTCGTGGGGGCATTTGTAAAAGACAAAAATTCTATGACGAATCAGATGATGCCACATGTAAAACATGGACCAACCATAAAGTGCCACGTGTCACGTTGACTTTGGTGGACCCGCTTGGTTGAAATTAAGTACAGCCAATCAAAAGCCGCCACGTGTCATCGATGATGCAGAAATTAGTAATTATTGTCTTTATTTAAAAATAAGAAAATAATTACTGGGCCTAGGCCCAAAATCCGCCTCTAACCCTAACCGGCAGAGCCTATAAATAGGGATCCTCCCCCCTCATTTTAGAGGAAGTTCAACATTTAACATCCTACGGACTCCATAGCTCAGACTGCAGACAACATCCAACTATCAAGCAACAAGGATCAAAGTCAGCTAGCTCAACATTTTCTGCAACCTCAAATTGAAGTCTACTTCAGAGTTCTTCATCCAGTTTATCGATCGAGATCAAGCAACCTCGCCCTCGCATCGATTAATCTATCCAACAACATTCAACATTCAGCATTGGCAGAATTCAGAGCTCAAACAGTAAGGAGCATCCAGCTACCAAGCGAGAAGGATCAAGACTTGCAGAACTTCAGAAACCACAATCAGCCACTTGCAGATCAAAATCAAGAATAGCCTTCAGAGTTCTTCGGCTGATTTGCATCAACCGAGATCATGCATCAAGCCCTCGGAATACTTAAGTCATTAGGGGATCGAATCAGAGGATCATTTTTATTGTATCAAATTCAGAGATTGTACCTACATACTACATCAATACAAAAATTCAATTTGTTGCTGAATTTCTTGTCTAATTTGTTTTAGGCGTGAAATTTGCATTTACATCCTTACTTAACCCACCTGGTTCAATCCCCTCCCTTTCAATTTTGAGTAACCTATTTCTATTCCAATTCTACCATGAAATGGATTATAGGAGAGTCTTAGAAGAGGGGCCTTAGAGTTTTGATCAAAGCCTTCTAGTGGTAAAGGAGTGTAAAGGAAATGAGCAACCTTCCAAAGTGTCCTTGGACTCAGCTAGCTTTTGGGTGCATTTATGTGGTCTTCCTTTTAACTCCAAGGATGTGGATATTGTATCTTCCAATGTTAGTAAAATTGGAAGGGTAGTTGACATTGATCCAGAGGATTATGGCTAGTATATCTAGGTTTGGATAGAGATCAAACTTGAAAAAGCATCCGCCAAGAGGAATGAAGATCAAGAACAAGGAGAGGAATGCATCAGATGTAGTAAGAAATGATGTGAATTGGTGATGAATTTTCTAGTTCCACTAGTTGAAGGGCGTCAATGATCGTGAATGAAGGCTCCAAGATCCAACGGCGAGGACAGTCAGTTGGTGTTGATAAGTGGCTTCTTCGTTCATCGGTGATGATGGGTCATGGATAGATTGGATTAGAAACGATACAAAAAAAAAATGGGGATTTTAACATACAATGCAAGAATCCTAGACTTCCAAATCTGGGAGAGGAAAGGAAGGTCCAAGATTTTAAGAATTTGCTACCAAAATTATTACAACAAATAATGCAAAGAAGCGAAAATAGCGTAACACTTACAAGAATAGGATAAGCGCGGATAGGCTGGCTGGAAGTCAAGGCTCAATTCGAGAAAGGAATTCACACAAATTAATTATTAGCAAAAACATAACAGAACAAATAGATGGAGGATCGATGTCCGATGATAGGAAGAAGTTCATTGCACAAACAAAAATTAAAGGTATTTCTATAGAAAATAAGGCGTGAAGAGTTTATATCGCTCAGATTGAGGAGGGTAGAAGCACATTGGAGAAGATAGGCAGCCTGGAAGTAAATATGGTTGTGACAGACATCCTTAATCAATCGGCGGACGCTGACAAATAGCCATGTCGGGCACCATGATTGTGTTATCCTGACCTGCCACGACCTTGGGCACCGATGCGCAGTTAATGCCCCTACTAACTTGGTTAGGACAAAGTCTCTCGATGTTGTCTAGAGTTGGAAAAAGCTGACCCAACACGATTATCGATCCGAACCCGACACGAAGTTAAGTGGGTTTGGGTATAAACTTTCGACCCGATTAATTAAATGGGTTGACACGTTCAACCCGTTTGTTTAAATGGGTTAGGTTCAGGTTGAGATTCTCAACACGAAAAAGTACCTATTTAACCCGTTTAATTAAATGAATTAAATAACTCAACTCATTTTTCCATCTGTCATTTATCCATTTACTTTTTATTAGATAATTAACAATATAAAAAAATTTAAAAATTGTGAATTATGACGAATCAGGGGAATTTTAAAGAGTAATTATTCAATGTGATATGTAAACTTAATTTCTAACACTATAATTACTTATTAGTTGAAGATATTAAATGTGTAAATGGTTAATTAGGCGACTGAACTTAACTTGTTTATCTTAAACGGGTTAAGTGGGTCAACCCGTTTAAAAATTAAATGGGTACAGGTCAAGGTTTTTCAACCCGTTTAATAAACGGGTTAGGTTCAGGTCGAGAAATTTTCAATCCGTTTAAGTTCAACACGAACACGAACTCGACCTGACACGACCTATTACCCAGCTCTAATGTTGTCTTCCTCTGTGAGACTCTTTGTTAAGGGCAGAGGATAGAGATGGTTTACCCAGCATAAGTTTAATCATTATTACTCTATTGATTGCACTGGTAGATTGGGTGGTTACCGATGCTATGGAAGGAGGACATGGTGGAGAGACTGGGTGGATAGCAAATACTTGAACAACCAAATTGATTTGCTAATTGATAATAGTAGCAATAGAGAAAGTTGGAGGCTAACAAATTGTTGTGCTTATTTCGACTATGATTTGCTACTTAGGATTTTCCTCGTGAATTAGCTAGCAAATTTTATCATCCATGGTGTATTGGCGGGATTTTAATAACATTTTAGAGGAGGCAAATCGAGGAGGAGCACCAGATAAGGGACTATGGCTGCTACACAGTTTACAGACAAGTAGTAGATGATTATGTCTTAAAGGAAGTGCAATTTATTGGTGCCCTTTTACTTGAGAAAATAGGAGTTCAGGGATCAACAATGTAAAAGAAAGGCTTGATAGAGCATTTAGATGATTAATTTAACGGAAAATTTCCTGATCTTTTGTTGAAGCACGTTAGAACATATAAGTCAGATCATGTCCCCATTCTTTGAAAAGCTAACGTTGTTAGCTAAAAGACTGGGAAAAGATTCATATTTGAATCTTTTTGGCTCTAAGGGGAAGAATGTAGGCTAATGGTGGAGGATACTTTGTAGGGAGGAGGAGGCAACGATGATTATCTTAAAAAGTGAGAGATATGTGCTAGTAAATTAGAGGATTGGAGCAAATTTGAAGGGGTTAGAAAGCAGATAATTATAGCCTAAAAGAGCTTAATGGAATAATGTCCCAACCACGGAATGTGAAGGATTTGGAACTCCATAGAAGTTAGTGAGCTAAAGCAATCTCCTTTAGAAAGAGCGGTTTTAGAGAATGAGGGCACAATTGAGAAGCGGAGAAAGTGGGGATCAAAATGCACACTATTTTCATTCAAAGGCTAATAAGAGAGCGAATAATATAATTATTACTAGGTTGCTTGATGAAAATAGAGTTTAGCAGGATAATGAAGAGAGGATTAATGGATTAGTGACGGTATATTTCAAGGAATTATTTAAGTTGTTTGGTACTTTATAGCAAAACCTAGTACTCGATGTTATCTAGGTATGCTTGCTGAGAAGGAAAACCACTTTCTCAATAGAGCTTTTTCTGTAAAAGAGGTGAGGATGACACTTTTTTAAATGCACCCGAATGAGGTAGCGGGCCGTGATTTTGTGGTCATGCCTTTCCTTTTATCACATATTTGAGAGACACTAAGTAGATTAAACTTTAATCCTTCAAGCAAGTCCACATTCTTAAGAGCGGTTGAGCAAATTTTACTATTTTTACCACAACCAACAATTTGCCCTTTGCTCTTGTCTCAAAGGGTGACTTTGCCTTTATTCGTTGTTTGAATCTCAGTGAAGAGGGGAAGCATTTACGCTCATATGCTTGGAGAGTCCATTATAAACATACCAAATGTCCTCTTTAGTTTTAAAGGATACATAGAAATCGAAAACTAAACTTTCTATAGCCTTTAACTGAAAGTTGGGTGATCAATCAAGGTATAGATTTTAGTGTCTGTCTCCCTTTGGAACGTTTATGGGGATAAATTCCATTTCGAACTTCAAGATTAGGGTTAATAATTTTCTGAACCCACAACTTCAGAAACGATTTTTCAGTCCATCTAATTTTGGGGCAAATAATTTTTGGAACCAAATTTGACCAAACTAACTTTTTAAATTATAAATAGTACCCTAAATTTTTGAAATTTGCATTTTTAACCCCAATCCTTAAAAACATACTTTCAAAAATTTTAATGTGTGCAAGTGTAATTTCTCTCATAAGTACTACTCGAAGCACTCTTTCAATTGATATCAGATCCATATGACCAAAAATAATTATGATAATGTAGCTAATTGATGATTAATTAAGCTAATTAACTATGCTTGATGCTTGAATGATCACTTACTTGCCCTGCTTCTAATTATTCATATAGTGTTCACTCACCAAGGAACCACTTCAGTAGCACCTCAATTAAATTACTTTCACTTTTATAGTTTTATAATTAAAAGCCGAATTAGTAAAAGTTAAGATTGAACTTAAGGAGATTATGAACCAATTCTCTGCAGTTCATCTTTTATTAGTTAGTGACATGAGACATAGTGGAAAATCTACTCTATGTATTGAACTCCATTTTAGCATAAATAGTCTTTCCAAAACCAAAAAAATAAAATTCAATTTCCTTTACATGATATAAAAATCTAAAAAGAAGTATGAGAGAAATCAACTGAAAAATCATCTGAAAAGGCATACAAAGAAGACCTGAATGCAGTATAAGTAGTATAATCTTTAAAAAGTACATAATATATTTGATAAAGAGCAAAGCCCAGAAGAACTAAACAAAATCATGGGCGCAATAGCTGATAAACAAGATGTATTATCTGATAATATTGAAGAGATAAATAATGTGCAATTAGAAGAAGAAATATATCAGTAAGTGAACCTAATAAAACTGAAAGATCTTAATGTTGTACCTTTAGAAGAAATTAGAAGGAAATTAGATAAAAAAAATATGGTAAAATGACATTTGATGATGAAATTGATCGTATTGAGAACTTAACATAGAGGAAATCGAGTCCAATCTAGTTAATAATATTGTCCCTAAACCTAAAGAGTTTGATGAAATGTCTAGAAGAAATACCCATTTTATGAGACTTAAGTATGTTCTAACAGGATGTACAACTAACTTTTCTTTTGGATTTATCCCAAGAAAAACCACGTCCACCTCAATCAGCCACACAATATACATCTTAAACCTTGACAGAGCTCATAATAGATAAGAAATATTTGAGCCTTGAAAAAGAGGCATGAATAGTGCCTTAAACTTAAATACTACATGGACTACTGGAAATTTCCTAAATTATATCAAAGATAGGTTTTTTTGGGCATTGTAGTTGATGTGTATGATTCATTAAATTAGGATGGTAAAAATGCATTAAGAATGATGGAAACACCAGCTGTAATGTTTAAAAATTTATATAAGGAAATCGAAACTGAATTTATTGAAGCTAAACTTAATTCCGAAGAAAAAGTTAGAGAATGACAAAGAAAGATTAATAACATAGAACTTTGGAATATGAGATATCTGGATAATTATATTGCTAAATTAAGTCAATATTATTACAAAATTGGGCATAATGAAACCAATCTTGATATGTTTTATCACAAATTACCATATCCGATCAATTCTATAATCAATGAAAAATACATTACATGACTTGATAAAGCAGATGTCATTGAAACCCTTGGTATAAGGATCTCTTATTTGAGAAAATGGATCAATAATCAATGTCTTAATCTCCAAAAGCAAAATAAAATGAAGAAACAGTTTGTAACTTATTGGGATTCTCCTTACAAATGGGGAAAAGAACGTGAAAGGAGAAGAAAAAGAAAATTTTATAAGAAAAAGAGCTTTAACAAGCAGAGGAAAGAGAAATATAAAAGAAAAGATTATAACAAACCAAGCCCTAGAAAAGGAAGATTTTTTAAGAAAAAATGCTTATTGTCCTATCGGGAAAAGTAATTGTAATTGTTAGGCATGCGAAGAAGTAGGTCATTATCTAAATGAATGCAAAAATAGAAAGAATAACAAGCTTATTGAAACTTTGAATAGTCTAGATCATTTTGAGCTTAGCGAGGAAGAAGCACTAGATCCAGCCCTGGAAAACAATGAGGGAATTGTTGAGATTATACTGGAGGATGAATATGAAGAAAGTGATTATGAAGAAACTAGTTACATGATGGAAATTAGTTCAATTAGTCTTGGTGATTTTCAAGGAGAAAAATTTATTGTAGATAATAAAAGAAGATTGGGTTCTTCCTATAATTTAAAAAAATATGAACTATAAAAATCCATCTCTTAGTTTAAGTACACATGTGAATTAAATGATGGAAGTAGAAGTTAATCTCATTAATTGGAAAAACATCATTAACTATAACAAAGATGAGAAATAAAAGGTATATCCATGTTGGAAGTGTCCAAGTTCAAATTACTCCGTTACAATATTATAGCAAAGATATTAACCTGTACGCTCTGCTTTGTGATATCTGGCATACTAAATCTAATAATCAAATTATTACAGTGATTAAGACTAATATATGTATGGATAAGTAGGATTCTATTGTTAACTTGGAGATTATGTGAGTCTAAAAGATGAATCTGCTAAAAATTTCATATCTATTTGTAACACCCCGATCTCACCGGGTCATGTTGCACGCCATATCCTTCCCCTGGGGAAAGACTGTTAAGGCAATTTGCTTAAACCTATTTGAAACATAACCTATTAAGACTTAATATTTAAAACTTAAGCCACTGTAACATAATTGGATCCTGAGTTTAACCCTAGGGCTAGGAATGTTAGGATTTTCTTAATTTCTGGGGCAAAACAGATAGAGTTTCCCCTGAAAACTGACCATTTCCCAAGGCCTAAGCCTTACATTACATCCCTGCAATATATAAAGGTACTAAATAACACCAACAACTCTACAGCTATACGCCGGAGTTCACAACTCTACGGGCCACACGTCCGAAGTATACAGAGCTTTCTATTTTTCATAAACCTTACAAGAAGATAAATAATTACATAACCTTACAAACATAACCAATATTACATAATCATGTCATAATCAGACCAAGCAGGTCCATCCTTGTTGCACTCCACACGTCAGTCACATATCTGTCGATCTGGGGAAAAAGGGGAAAAGTAATGGGAATGAGCAACCGCCGCTCAGTGAGTAAACCCTCTCTCCCAAAACATACTTAAAATACATATTAACTTACGAAAGCCTTTCGTAATTCATTTTAGTTGAAGATCTTCCACATAATACATCATATTCGAACCATAACCGAGCGAAGGAATAGTCCTACCGAAAAAAACTTAACTTTAGAAGAAACCGTAATGCATTGACTTAACATAATAAAGTTACGTAAACCCAGAAAACATAGCATAAAAGGGGTTTTACACCTAAGTTTCACTTACCGAAAATCATATATAGTAACTTATTCACGTAAATGAGGAGACTAGACTCTTAGAGGTACTTTATTACTGCCATCCCGAGTCGGCCAAACTCGAACGGCAACATATACCTATCCGGACAGACATCATACTATGTTGAGACATAATTTTCATACTTAGACTTCTGGCGGAAATCCAACCACCATCCCTGAATCTATCATAACATAACTTATGTGATACCAGGCGGGAACTAAGCCACCATCCCTGGGTCTCAGACTTAAGCTTAAAGTTTCTAGAGTAGCTCCTCTATGTATACATAACATAACATAACCATTCGTACATATACATACTTATACTTATTCATATATATGTCTTAGGAAGTTATAACATTCATACACATACATACTTAGTAAACAACATGCTTATACTTATTCATATGTATGTTTTATGAACTTATAACATAAAAACATAATCCTCATGCAACTTTAGCTAGTAGGCAAACAACAAGAAAAGCCTCTTAAAAATCATGGTGAGTCTATTAACTCACGATTCAAAACTTGGGTAGTTAACCAGCATGTAGTCCAAAGCTAGGATTTGTAAATAATCACCTTCAGTTGCCCTTTTTACGCTCATTTCAATCTTTCACACGCAAAAGGATGAACATGATACAAGCCAAGTTTGCTAACTCATAAATCGACTTCGTGAATAGCTTAAAAGCTTTTCATAATCGTAATAAATTTGCTAACATGTAAACTAATTTCGTAAAATACGTTTAACAATTCGTAAAACGACTTCGTTTCTAACTTTAAAGCTTCGTATGAACGTAACACAACTACTAGCTCGCAAAATGACTTCGTTTTTAACTTAAGAAACTTCTTATAGACGTAAAACGTTTGCTAGTTTGTAAAACGACTTCATTTCTAATTTAAAAGCTTCGTATAAACGTAATACGTTTAGTAACTCATAAAACGACTTCCTTTTAGACTTAAAAGCTTCTTATAAAGGCAATAAGTTGGTTAATACTTAAAACGACTTCACTTTAACTCAAAAGTTTCTTATAAAGGTAACACGTTTACCAAATTGTAAAACAACTTAGTTTCTAACTCGAATGCTTCGTATAGACGTAATAAGTTTACTAAATCGTAAAACAATTTCGTTTTCAACTTAAAAGCTTCTTAATAACGTAATATGTTTGGTAGTTTGTAAAACGACTTCGTTTCTAACTTAAAAGTTTCGTATAAACGTAATACGTTTATTAATTCGTAAAACGACTTCCTTTTAGACTTAAAAGCTTCTTATAAAGGCAATAAGTTAGTTAATACTTAAAACAACTTCACTTTAAACTTAAAAGTTTCTTATAAAGGTAACACGTTTACCAAATCATAAAACGACTTCGTTTCTAACTTGAATGCTTCGTATAAACGTAATAAGTTAACTAAATCGTAAAACGATTTCGTTTTCAACTTAGAAGCTACATATAAATGTAATAAGGTTGCTAAATCGTAAAACGATTTCGTTTTCAATTTAAAAGCTTCTTAACAACGTAATACGTTTATTAGTTTGTAAAACGACTTCGTTTTAAACTTACAAGCTTCTTATAAACGAAATAAGGTATGTTAATACGTAAATCGGCTTCATAAATAACTTAAAGACATTTTATAATCATGAAATGTTTACTAAATCGTATAACGACTTAGTTTCTAATTTAAATGCTTCGTATAAATGTAATAGGGTTGCTAAACCATGAAACGACTTTGTTTTCAACTTAGACGCTTCGTATAGACGTAATAAGTTTACTAAATCGTAAAACGATTTCGTTTTCGACTTCGACTTAGAAGTTACATATAAATGTAATAAGGTTGCTAAATCGTAAAACGATTTCGTTTTCAATTTAAAAACTTCTTATAAATGTAAAACGATTGCTAACTCATAAAACGACTTCACTTTTTTGCTAAAAAGCTTCTTTTAAACGTAATACGCTTGCTAATCATAGACCGAAACTCGTTTGAGATATAACGTGCTTAGTTAACATTTAATTCAAGCTAAGTTCGAAATCGAAACCCATTTTTGAGGCCTAAAATCTGAATACCACATACGAATTCGCACTAATATTAAGGGATGTAAATTGGGGAAACCCAAAGTTTGTTCACACATACAATCGAATTCATACAACAACAATCCAATCTACCAATTCAGTAAACTAATTCGTATAGCTATTATTCGAAATCCATAAAATAGGAGGGATTAAGGATTTACCCACCTCGAATCCAAGGTATAAGCGTGCAAATTGGCTAGATTGAAGCTAAATTCGAACTCCACACACTCAGAAAATCTCTGCCTTCGCGTGAGGTTCGAACACCACCAAACCAGAAACCCTAACTTGCAATTTCTGATAATTTTAGGCACAATTAGGACGAATTGAAGGGAATTCAAGCAAGGATTCAATTTATAGAGGTAGGGTTGCTCGAATTCTCACCTGCATGCGCGAAATCCACCGGGTGATTGGTCGGTTCTGCGCTGAAATGGGCTCGGCCATGCGTGGGAGGAGACGCCGGCACCTGGTGGGTGTCGCCTGGGGTCCGGTCAGGCCTGGTGCGCGGCGTGGCAGCGAGGAACAGAGAAGAGAAGGCAGGTGTGGAGCTTGAGGTTTGCGAATGGTGAAGGAAGCAGAAGAGCGGGCAGAGAGAAGGGGTGTCGGGGTCACGCGTGAAGGAGGAAGAAGAAGCAGGCACATGGGGGGGTTCACGCGTGTGTTTGATAAATTTTAATCCCCTCCCCCTTTTTTTGATCTACTAATCCCACACAACTACGGCCCACTTGATTATTATTATTCGAATTCCCGGGCTCTTAATCCTAAACCGAATCCTAAATATAATCGCAGGTCAGCTTACCCGCCCCTGAATATATTAAGGATCGATTTAGTAAATTACAGAACTATTATCAGGGTTCAACAATCTGATCGTATTTGGGAATCGCTTTGGTTGGAGCTTCAAAAAAAAAATCAAAGGCTATTCAAGTTATACAACTTTAGACAATTTATTTTGGGTTTCTGAAGTTGGATAGACCGATAACTTGGGCAATATGGCAGTTGTAGGTTGGCGGGTACTAAAATAAAATTTTCTAACCCAACAGACATAATATTCATTAAGCAAGTACGACAAAACTCCGGGTCTCACACTATTAAGATAAAAAAGTTAGGATGGATATGAAAAGAGGAGGTTAGTCATTGAGGATATTTTGAAAAATAATCTATAAATTAGATAATATCATAGACCCAAAGACTAAAATAACAATGATAGAGGCAGAAAAATTTAAAAGTCCTACTTCTATACAAAAAAATCCAAAGGATAAAATCCACTCCTCATGAAATAGAAATCGATAGGTCTTGGATATTTAGCTGTGCCAATCCCACAAAAATCAATAAGAAAAATGTACTAAAAATTGATGAAAATGGTAAAAATTAATGTTAAACTCCAATTATTAAGAAGCATGAGTGCAAGGTGAAAATGAAAAAAAGAGACTTCATTAGCTAAAGAAGAGTTTAAAGAATACTATATAATTAGTATGACCATTGAAATGAGTAGAATAATTTTGAACCCGTAAGACATAGTATAGATCAAAGTATACGTCTAGATAGGAAAGTCATTGAGTACAAAACAAGAAACATTAGTAAGCTAATCTGTGAGGATGAATTAGTCAAGAATATGACTATGAAAATATGCTATGAAGTCACCAATACAAACACTAACAACATTTATAGCCCAATAAATGTATGCTTAGAGGGATATAGTAGATATGAATTGTGTGTCTACATCAACAGTGGTTGCTCCGTCTGTTTTGAAAAAAGATCATTATTTCCATAATTTATGTGGAAAAAAAGCCAAGATTTCTTTACATGTAAGGATAGCTGATAATAGCATTATGAGCCACAAGGAAGCCATAGAAGACTTATGCATAGAAATAGGAGGAGTCCAATGTATTATACCAATTCTCTGAGCTATTGATTAACCCCCTCATGATATTTAGAAAGAGTATGAAGCTGACTTTTTACCTATTTTGCGGGAGTTCCTTCAAACTCCATTCTCAGCATTTTCAAGTCAATGTCATATGCTCTTTTGAATCTCTCTCTTTCAATTTCGCTAGAGCTTTTTGGACGTTAGTGCCCAACAAGGCATAGATTTTCAGCCTCCTATTTCTCATTATCATTATAACTAGAGCCACTATCACTTCCGGAAGCCACCTTAACCCTATGTGTTTTTCGTTGAATTTCTTCTTTCCAACATGTTTCTTTGGATTCGAACAACTTTGGAGCATATGACCTGGTTAACGACACCCAAAGCAAGTAATGTTAGTGTCAAAGTTTTGTGGAATTTGATATCTTCTAATCTAGATGTGCTTCCTTTTTAAAGCTTCTTGTAATCCAAGTTCTTTTTCTTTAGAAACTTCTTGAGTTGCCTTGCAACCGTGACAATGGCTTTATCATCATTAGAGGACTTGCTCTAGTTGTTAGTGTCCTCTTTAGTGATTGTTAGAGCTACCCCATTGTTGGGCAAATCATATGGCTCTTCTTAAAGGTGTATCTCATGAGTGAGCAATTTACCTAATTGATCATCCAGTTGAGGAGTCTTAAGATAGTGTGCTTCGTCTATGATTGCCATTTTGGCTTCCCATTTGGCTATCCAGAGGCACCCAAGTATGTTTCTCACATTTTCTTTATTTGAGTATGTTCTACCTAGAGATTTGATATGGTTGACAATATTTGTAAATCTAGTGTACATTTTTACGATGGGCTCATTAGGTAGCATTTTGTACAACTCGTATTGGTGTATATAGATGCTTATTTTGATCTTTCTAGCCTAACTTGTTTCTTTATGAGTGGTGACAAGAGTATCATGTATTTCTTTAGTGGTTTCATAGGTAGAGACTCTATTTAATTCACTTAGATCAATGGCATGACATCGAATATTCAAGGTGACATGAATTCTGCGGGCCTTGACATTTTCTTCTATAATAAATTGTTCCTCATCTTTTGGAATCATCTCTTCTCCTTTTTCCCTTTTTTTGGCTTTGATTAGAACATATATAATTTCCTTGTTGAAAATGTTCTATATCTCATAATTTTGGTCATTTAAGAATGATGAGTTTTTTCCAATAGGGAAAGTTAGGTTCGTTAAATAGAGGAGGTCCATTTTAGAGGCAAAAAGAATAGCCATGATATTTACTCACTCTAATGTTGAAGTCAAATGTAAGCGAGAAAGTTTCGATACTAATTGTTGGTCCTACGGGTCATGGTTAATCACCATAGATGAGGTAAATAGGGTGGATTTTAAAACTTTCGTGCTTTGAAAGATTTTCTTGAAACTTGATTTTTCCAGATATAGAAACTAGTAATTGGTTGATAGGAATTATGAAGTCAGACGCTTTGAGTAAATGTAATTGATTTAATGAAGATGTAAACTTATAGTTCCTCATATGCAGATAATTAGTGAGAAAAATAACAAATGCGAGAAAGTAAAGAAATAAAACAAGATATTTGTCAACGAGGTTAACTCAACTCACGTTTGGGATACATTCCCATCTGAGGCCTTTTGTTGACATTAGGATTTTAAACAATCCACTATCTCCTTGAGTCAGATTCAACAAGAGTCTTTTCACACCTTGCTTATAACAAAGGTCTTCTCAGAGCACTCTAACATGTTCTAGAGTTCCCTCACTTTCAAAAGAACGCCACATCATAGCACTCCGTAAAAGCTCTTTAACCACATAGCAAGAGCACACCTAAATTGTTAGAAAGGAAAAGTACTTTGAATATGAACCCTTCCCATTCCTTGCCTAGAGATAGAGTTTTCTTAGAGCACTTTGGCAAGCTTAGCTCCTAGAATCCTCTAACTTTTAGGAAGGCGACACCAATTGCAAGAGTCATTTCCCTCTCACACTATTACAAACGCCAAAAGTACAATGAATTTTAAGTACAAATTGAGTGCAAGTGTTGTAAGCTTTTCTCATGATGATGTTCTAGTTCTCATTCAAGTATTGTAACTATCAATACTCACCAGGCTCTCCAATTTATACATCATCTTAGAAACTCTTAAACTGTAGGATGTAAATGAAAGAGCCATTGGGTGTTACTTTTAATTTCTGCCCTTGATTTTGATTATGTGGAGATGTCTGCTTAGAGACTTCGACATATTTGGGGAGTTTCAATTTTTGCATTTTTGGTAAATCCGTTTGTCTTGAACTTGATCTTATTTTCCCTAAATGGAATGACATTCTCACTTCTCTCTTTAATATGACCCTTGAAATACTGATTGCCTTCTAATCATTATGCTAATGTATTACTCAGTAGCAACCTTGGTAAGTGTAAAGGTAAGGATCGCAATAGGGTGGGGATTCCTCATCCCCATCAAGATATCCAAGAATTTGACAAGCAAATTAAAGAACTTTTGGATAAAGGGTTAATCAAGAATAGTAAGGGTCTTCACACCAGCCCTACTTTTATAGTAAGAAATCATGCTGAACAGAAAAGAGGAAAAGTTAGAATGGTAATTAATCACAGAATGCTTAACGATAATGCGGTCTTTGATGGTCATTATATTTGTAACAAAACAGTTCTGTTTAATAGAATTCAAGGAGTCTCTTTGTTCTCAAAACTGGATTGCAAAGCGGATATTGATAAATTAAAATGGATGAAAAAAGCATCTCTTCAACTGCTTTCAATGCCCCTTAAGGGCACTATGAGTGGATAGTAATGCTGTTTCATCTTAAAAATGCACCTCTAATATTTCAAAGAGGAATGAATAATATTTTGAAAGATTTTAATCATTGTTGTCTAGTTGATATCCTTGTCTTTTCCAAGACCATAGAACAGCAACAAGATGATGTCCTAGTTGTCACCTAAATATGCATTGATCATGGTATTGATCTTGGTAAGAACAAATGTATTTATGCTGAATAAGGAATCGTGTTTTTAAGTCTAAAAATAAAAGCTGAACAAATCATCCTACAAAAGCATGTTCTAAAAAAAATAGAAATTTCCCTGAAAGGTTAGAAGACAGGAAGCAATTAGAAAGGTTTCTTGGATGTCTTAGCTATGCATCAGATTTCATTAAAGATTTGGCTAAACTGAGAAAAACATTGTAATATAAACTCAAGACAGAAGTAAGTGGACGTGTACTCTGAGCGATTAAAAGATTGTTCAAAACTTCAAAAAAATGTGTAAAAATCTTCTTGTTTTTAATTTTTCTAATGAAGGAGATGATTTAATTCTTGACGTATATGCCAACAATGAGCATTGGAGTGCAATACTTAGAATCAAAGAAGGAGAAAAATTCTGCAAATATAATAGTGGAAGTTTTAATGAAGCAGAATGCAACTATCCTATAATGGAGAAGGAAATCCTTGCAGTCACAATGGAAATCAAAAAGTTCTTAATCTTTTTAGTCCTAAAACCTTTTCTTATTCGAACCGATTGTAAAGGAATACTTTGTTTTGTGAAAAAGAATTTATCAAACATGCTAGCGCAAGGGAGAATCATGCGTTGGCATTTATAGCTAGTTTTCTTTCTCTATTGAATATATACAGGGATCGAAGAATTCTCTGGTAGATAGTTTAACTCATGAGCTTGCTAATGGTAATCATCACAACAGAACTCCTACCATAAAAGGAGGAAATCCAAAATGAAATGCCATTATTGCTAGAATGAGTTTCTCTTTCTAGTAGAATTTTTATGGATATTTTGGAATTCCATGCAAAAAGTAGGTTACTTTTTGGTCTGCTATCTTCTGCCTACCTAATAGTAGAGAAATTCAGCCTTTTAGAGATACGAACGAATTACCAAAGGTGTCTGTCTGATGTTCAAGAAAAAATAAGTTCCTGTGTTCAAGAAAAATGGTTCAATGAATGGTACGCAACCTGCATCGAATATTCTTACGATATTAGGAGTCGTGGGACGCTATGATCTTCTTTCCTGATAAGTCAGGGTTGGGGGCGTTAGTCTCCCAACAAATTCAATCTCTCTAGATGATGCATCATGAAAGCGTGAGAATATGGAATGGTAGTTCACTTCATGGAAATCCAAGGTCTGAAGTGCCCATTCTTCTTAAGACTAACTAAGTTTCAACAATGCAGGTTTAAAAAGATCAATTGGATTCTCACCTCTCCTGATGGCCCAATAAAAATTCCATGCAATAGAAGTCTATATGTCGAAGTACATGATCTAATAATTGAATATGAAAATGGAAAAGTCAAGCAAGCCCGTTATCTTATTCAAATGGTTGATTTAGATGATCCTAATGACCAATAACAAAAATGGTTTCCAGAACGACAAGAATTAGTTAGTGATCCTATTTTGCAAGAGCCATTGGTCTTTACAACATTTATCATCAAATGTAGGCATTAATTGAACAAGCATGAATGCTAATGCATTGTGGGAACATTACTTTCATCTATCATAATGAGTTGACCAAATATATAAATGTAGAAGGACCTACTTCGGAAGATATTTTTGATTATCTCTTCGATGTTCAAGTTGGAAAATTCTTATTTGAAAATGAAAAAAGATATCTTCATGAATTATTCGAAAGATAGGACCCAAAGCATCTTCAACTTGATGAAAAATTTGATGATTATCTGGAAGACATTGTTGGAGATGAAAGCATGCAAAATCTCAACATGGATGACTAGTCTTGTCAGTATTATAAGCTTTAAAAAGTTATTGCACCATTATTGTACTATTTTGTCAAGTGTTAAGTTAGTAAAATAATGTTGTCTACTATAGCCATGTGAGGACAGCTGTAGTCATGTGAAAATGTTAGTATGTACTGTACCCATTAGGCATCCTATGTAGTCTATCTCTTCTATAAAATGAGAGGCTGATGGCTGAGAAGGGACACGGTCATTTGAGAATACTTGAGTAAAAGAGAAGTCGGGTATCTCCATTTCTCCATGAGCAAGCAAAAGAGAAGTCGGGTATCTCTATTTATCTAGGAGCAAGCATCTCTGGTGATCTTAGTTATTTAAGTCCCTCTTCAAATCTTTCCATTGTAATATTTTGACTTTTAAGCTTTCAACAAAAGAAGGTTTCCAGTGGAAAACGTTACTCAATATGCCTTAAATATTATAATTTCTTGATTAAAGCTCCACAGTCCTAAAAAATATAAAAAACTTGATTAGTGACTATGGTCCGAGGTAGGAAACAAAACGGATCTATGCTGTGCCTGATCCAAGGAACGCGGGGTTAAGATTAGCAATATCTAAAAATAGGAAGCTAGAGGAATGCCAGGATCCAATGCAGATTAAGTTCAGGTAATGGCCTAAACTCTCTAATTAAGCTTTAATTATTATGTTAGGCATAGTAGGCCTCTAATAACATAAAATATAATATTTTATGATATAATTTGTATCTAATGATAATTAGTACCAGCAATGTCACTATAAGGAGTTCAAACATTAATATAAGCTTGGTTTCCCCCCCCCCAAAAAAAAGCCCAAAACTTTGAGCATTTGCACTTTGAATCCCATCTGGATCAAAAACAGAAATTTTATAACGTTCTCAGTCATAAAAATTAATATTTATCACCGAGAAATCATTTAACTTAAAGAGTTGTACCCCAAAAAGCATTTACACTAAACTAAGGACTCCCGAAAATATTTTTCTAAAAACGTCAGGTCAGTAAATAATTACACCAAATCACACTAGGCTAGAAAGAAATTTTTTCTTGAGAACTTTTAACTTTATCATAGAAGTCATTCTTGTTGCTCTATCTTTAGGTTGCTAGAGATACCTAATAAATGCTTAGAGTGCACTTTATTTTTGGGTCATTTGCTGCATTTTTAAGAAGAATTATGAACTTTATGCTCCTTTTCCCTTTCACACTTTGCATCGTTCTTTTCTGTGGTTTGCAGGTTTTTAGACCCTTTTGCCCCTGCTTTGACCCCCAATGGATTATGTTTTGACTCTTTATGAATGCTTCTAAGTCACCATACCCATGGAGAAGAAAGAAGAACTAGAGAATGTTGAAATAAAGCCAACCATGGACCCTCCATGGTGAAGGCCATGGTCCATGGTGAGCTTAAAACTACTTGCCTCTTCATTTTCCTTCATCTTGTAGCTGAGGACAGCCGAGTTCATGCTTAAATAGGGTGTTTTCGGCTATAGAAGGAAGACAACATAGAGAGCCAAGACATGTAACACTCACTTTTATCTCACTCTTACATTCGTTTTAAGATTTTCATGTTTTCTTTAGAGCCAGAGAGGGTATTGGAGTAGAAGATTGGCACTTGGAGGTTTGGAGTTTAGGAAGACATTGAAGACCAGCATAGCTGCTAAGTTTTCTTCCCCTTCTAATCTCTTCTTAAACTTTTGTTTAGATGTTGATTATTTTAATTATGTATGGGTAGTTTTTTTCTTAATCTACAGACTTGTTAGCCCAAGTATTGATGTTGGATCTCTAATTTTCAATATTTGTTCTTTATCAAATTGGTTTGATTGAATTCTATCTTGTGGATGAATTATTGTGAGTAAATTTTGGCCAAATTTGCATGTACAGATAGTTGAGTGAAGCACTGAAAGGAGAAATTTAGTAGTAGAACAACAAGTTAGAACTTAATTTAATGACTTCTTGAAAGAGAGTTGTTTATTGAGAGGAAGTCCTAGCAATCAAAAAAATCAATAACGAAGACTAAAACCAAGGACATTTGAAAGAATGTTAATTGGATTAGTTTGGGCAATTCAGTTTGTTTCGAAAGAAAAGATTGAATTCTTAGTTCGATTACACTCCTTTGAGTCATCTAGTTTTAGATAAAGCGTATACTTAAATCCAATTGATCCAACTCTTTACTAGGCGAAACAATTCCCTAGATGCTTTTAGTCCGATTGAATTTCCGATAGTTAAATAGTGATAGTTGAAATAACCCGTTGAAAATTTGGTTGCTTAGCATTTTATAATAGTTAAAACTTAGTAGATTGCATTTGGTCTCTGTGGGATTGATATTAGAACTCTACTACAATAACCGTGTGTGGGCGGTTGCATCAATGCCTATAAGGATCCACCTCCCTGAGGATAGGATCTGTTACAAATGGTGCAACTTCCCCTTTGTTAGGGTTTTTATTTTTATTTTATTTCCAGAAAAAGCTGACTGTTAATCATTTTTTTTAGAATTTTAAAATTGGCAGATTTATGGGGATGGATAAGGAAACTGGATCCTGACTTGATCTAGGAACCTAGCTAGGTTCCTAGGTCAGAATGAAGCCTAGCTGCCCAATCCTAATCCATGGTAGTAGATATTGCTTGTTCCATGATCAGGGCAGTCTGCTTGATCCAGGAACTTGGGCTAGAGCATGGCCCAGCTTCTGTCCCAAACAGATGTATTGTCTTAGATCAGAATGGCTCTGCCCAAAATAAATAAAAGTGAATGAAAAATAAAAAAGAATGAAAGGATAAAACAACAATTATGAATTAACTAGATTCGCAAGTGAGTTATAGGAAAACTTACAAATCATATCACTTTTTGAAGCAAACCATACCGATAGGGACAACTGAAGGGACACCAAAGGGGCAATTGATTTTGCTTCAAAGAATTTTTTTCAAAAGGTCCTCGAGTAATCTCTAGTGTAAGGACCATCTTAACTCCTAAGTCTCGAACTAAGGATACAGATTTAGGGGGAATAGTATGGAAATGTAATTGCGTACATCATATCATCGCCCATCATCGCTGACGAATTCTACTATTCAACACTGGAAATCAAACTTTTAATCACACTAACGCACAATCATGCAACAGGTTAGCATGAATCATATTGAATCATGCAAAAGGTATGAACTTTAGTCCAATAAAAGCCCAAAAAATAGAATAATGATTACACTGGGCAGGGAACTACTTAAAGACTACATCTTGGGTAGTTTAGAATCAAAAATTGTAAAAGAGAAACAAAGTAGAAGAATAAGGGAATATAGAGTTTTTTGTCCTCTGGATACCCACTTACTTTACCTGGAAACCTAACTGAGTGGCGTCTTTTTAACGGGTGACCCAATTCTCTATCTCCCAATACCTCCAATGTGTAAAGTATTTCTTTCCTAAATTTTGTTGCTATTCTCTTTCTAATTTTTTGATGTGTTTTGATGTCAATTTGATTTGGTCCCCTTAACCCCTAGAGGCATCCCCCAATTTATAGTGGTTAAGGGGATAGTTTGAACTAGTTTAGAGAAAGGAGACCTAACATAGTCCCATTAAGTCTAATCTAAACGAGCGAATTAATCTGAGTAGGATTCTAATTAATTAAACACACTGTAAGCACAAATTTCGAGCCTAAAATAAATTAGACAAGAAATTGATATAAACAAATTTAATCTTGTATTGATGTAGGGTGTAGGTACAATATCTGAATACAATAAAACTGATCCTCTGATTCGATCTCCTAATGACTTGAGTATTCCGAGAGCTTAATATTTGATCTCGGTTGATGCAAATCAGCTGAAGAACTTTGAAGGTTGTTCTTGATTTTGATCTGCAAGTGGCTGATTGTGGGTTCTGAAACTCTGCAAGTCTTGATCCTTCTCGCTTGGTAGCTGGATGCTCCTTGCCGTTTGAGCTCTGAATTCTGCCAATGCTGAATGCCCCAAATGAAGGGAGAAGACCCCTATTTATAGACTCTGCCGACTAGGGTTGGAGCCGGGTTTTGGGCCTAGGCCCAGTAATTATTTTCTTATAAAATAATTACTAATTTCTGCATCATCGATGACACGTAGCGGCTTTTGATTGGCTGCACTTAATTTTGACCAAATAGGTCCACCAAAGTCAACGCGACACGTGGCAATTTATAGTTGGTCCATTTTTTACACGTGGCATCATCTGATTCGTCATGGAATTTTTGTTTTCTACAAATGCCCCCTCGAGAGTCGGCTGCACAATCAATTTTTTTTGAAGCGGTTGAGTCTCGAATACTTAATTGATGCAAATGATTAAAGGTTTGACGGGTCAATTTTTTATTTGTCAAGTAAAATGTTTTTTTTTTTTGAAATTTAATGAAGTAAGGCTTGAATAAATTCAGACCCAAGAAAACTCCTCTTTTTTTTTTTCTTAAAAAAAAAAAATGATTGAAAATTTTTCTCTTTTTTTTTTTTGCAAAATTTTTCTCTCCTTTTTTTTTTTTGCACGTATGGCTTCCCCTTCTTTTTGACCCTTCTCTCTCTTTTTTTTTCCTTCTTTCTCTTTTTTTTAATGAAATAATTAAAAAAAATTGAGATTTTGGATGGAAGTATAGCACGTTCTCATATTTTGTTTTTTTTTTGTTTGTTTGTTTGTTTGTTTTTTTTTTTTTTTAAACTTGTGATAACTTTTTGATAAATTCTGATAAAATCAACAAACTCTGGATAGAATTCATTAGTGACCCAAAAGAACAGAAGCTGCTGATATTTGAATTGGAGTAGGAGTAGGAAATCTGAATGGCCGATTGCTATATAAATTGACGTTCAGCATCTATAATTCATCAGCTTCTCAGTCCTCATCCTTATTTCCGGCAGGCCACTAGCAGCTACACAGTCAGGATCAAAATCCGCATCATCAGGGTCATCTTCATCTACTTCATCCTCATCCTCATCATCGTCTTCCTCTGCATAGTCATCATCATCGTAAGCTCTCCTCCTATTTCGAGGAACTGTGTTAGTTGGGGCAACTGTCTTTGACTGTGGTCTTGAATACAGACTGGCATGATTCATTCCTCTAGATTGTAAGGTATCATTCTGATCATCCCCATCCTGCTCATCAGACAACACCTCATCTGCTGGAACCTTTTCTGTTTCCTTCTGCTTTGGTGCCATCTTTCTCTCCCTCTTTTTTTTTTTTTTTTTTTTTTTTTTTTTGGTTTGAGGAAAACAGAGCCATAACAATGGCAGATGGGAAGGGGAGATAAGGAAGAGGAGAGAGAAAAGCAGAGTCTGCTTTCGTACTTCTCTGTTTGTTTGTTTTTTTTTTTGCAATTTGGTGTTAGATTGCAGTTTTGCGCTCCAGCGATTACCCCAGAGTGTTGTCTCAAACACTTCATTGTAGTTTGGTGCCCTCTTGTTTTTTTTTTTTGGTTTGATTTCTCTCTGTTGAGTAACTCACGTGGCTTTGCAATCTTTTTCATTTTTCTTTTGATTTCCCTCCCTTGTGTTTTTCGACAGCCTTTGATTTTTTTTTTTGGGTTGACTTTTTTTCTTTTCTTTTTTTAAAAGTATCCCCTTTTTTTAGGAAACTTAGACTAATACTTTCCTTTTTTTTTTAAATACAGGAAGCTTTGAATCGACTTAAATTTCTTCCTTCCAGCCGCGACGACTCCGATTAGATCGCGAAGTGAGGTCGACTTCTAAGACGAGGAATCGTTTCTCCCCGTAGATTCGATTCTTCGCAGACGACTCCCTCACTTAATCTAATTTGGGTCGACTTTAATTTCTTCCTTCCAGCCACGACTCCTCCGATTAGATTGTGAAGTGAGGTCGATTTTTAAGACGAGGAATCGTTTCTCCCCGTAGATTCGATTCTTCACAGGCGACTCAATCACTTAATCTAATTGGGTTCGACTTGAATCTCTTTCTTCCAACCACGACTCCTCCGATTAGATCGCGAAGTGAGGTCGACTTCTAAGACGAGGAATCGTTTCTCCCCGTAGATTCGATTCTTCGCAGGTGACTCCCTCACTTAATCTAATTGGGGTCGACTTGAATCTCTTTCTTCTAGCCACGACTCATCCGATTAGATCGCGAAGTGAGGTCGACTTCTAAGACGAGGAATCGTTTCTCCCCGTAGATTCGATTCTTCGCAGGCGACTCCCTCACTTAATCTAATTGGGGTCGACTTGAATCTATTTCTTCCAGCCAGGACTCCTCCGATTAGATCGCGAAGTGAGGTCGACTTCTAAGACGAGGAATCGTTTCTCCCCGTAGATTTGATTCTTCGCAGGCGACTCCCTCACTTAATCTAATTGGGGTCGACTTGAATTTCTTCCTTCCAGCCACGACTCCTCCGATTAGATCGCGAAGTGAGGTCGACTTCTAAGACGAGGAATCGTTTCTCCCTGTAGATTCGATTCTTCACAGGCGACTCCCTCACTTAATCTAATTGGGGTCGACTTGAATCTCTTTCTTCTAGCCACGACTCCTCCGATTAGATCGCGAAGTGAGGTCGACTTCTAAGACGAGGAATCGTTTCTCCCCGTAGATTCGATTCTTCGCAGGCGACTCCCTCACTTAATCTAATTGGGGTCGACTTGAATCTCTTTCTTCCAACCACGACTCCTCCGATTAGATCGCGAAGTGAGGTCGACTTCTAAGATGAGGAATCGTTTCTCCTCGTAGATTTGATTCTTCGCAGGCGACTCCCTCACTTAATCTAATTGGGGTCGACTTGAATCTCTTTCTTCCAGCCATGGTGCATTTTCTGGATTCTTCATTCGATCCCAAGAAGCCAACTCTTACCATCCTGCACAGAGAAGATGATCCAATTGAAGAAGGCGTGACTCTCTGCGTAGATATGCCAACACCCCTACCGTCCAGACGTTCTTTACTCCATAACTACCTCGCAGATTCACGCTGGAGTGTGGAGTCTGCCCGTGATATACAAAGATCAGATGGAGTCATCACGACTTTGAGAGTCTTGAAGCTTAGCTCACCATTATTTGCATCTTCAGTCCCTTCCTAAGGAGCAACACCCTTATTCAGGCATCGTATCATGGACGGGACACTATCCTGGGGTAATTTTTCACCATGTTTCTCCGACAACTTCTTCATACCGTGCTATTGGGAATGGGCTAGAAGACGTTCTCGGTCGCAACAAGGACAGAGTTAAGGAATGGAGGCTTCATGATGGACTGTATGCATCATTGTTCTCTTATGACATAAGTCTCACCGTCTTCAAAGCATTCTGCGAGCTGTGGTGCCACACTACCAACACTTTTTGCACAGAGAGTGGCGATATGTCAATCTCCTTATGGGATTTGCGGACTATAGGTGGACTTCCAGCTGACGGTGCTCACTACGCAGAAGTCATTCCACCCGCCAGAGAACTCCTTTCTGCAGGAAGCGGAGAAAATGATACTCCAGCGACTTGTACATTCCTCTTTTCTGCATTCCACAGACTATGCCAAGATGTTCATGGCATTGTTCAACTTCCTGTTACCGAATGGATACGCTTTTGGTTTCGAGGGCGACAAATTTACACACCTCTTCCCAGTCGTGACAACAGAAAGCGAGTTAAAGCCCCAACAAACACATCATGTCCATTTGGTATGATTGCTCCTCGCACAGGGCGAACGAAGAGAGAGAAGGACCCCTTTGTGATGCTCAACATTCCTGAGGCCCTAATCGAAGAGACCTACCTTGCTGCGCTTATTTCTTGTTGGTTGTGCTCCTTTGTGCTACCCACTGAAGCGGTACGCCTTATTCACCCAGCCGTGTTTGTAGCTGCAAGCAAATTGGCTCATGAGGAATATTTAAACCTCGCAATTCCTGCTTTAGCTAGCATTTATCGGGGATTGCATAGAATTTCTACGACTCGGAGCCTGAATAAGTTGGAAGAAATCTTCCCTATTCACTACGTTTATGGATGGTTAGGGACTTACTTCCCAACTTATTTTGATCATCCCCATCATCGACATGGCCATCCTAAAATGGTGAGGTTCTCTGGTGAAAAGATGAATCGGACTCCTGACGTACAAGAAGCTCGAGAACTATTGAAATGCAAGGATCCATCGGTCATGTATTCTAACGCTCTTATGAAGGATACATCGATCACCTTGATTGATACCCAAAATTTATCCTCAAGCTGGAAAGCATATTTGATTTGCCTCCGCTCTGGGTTTTTGACCTTGCGACAAGGAAGAACAATTGTGATCGAACCATACTTCCCTTGTAAGTTTGGGCCACAATTTGGCTTTTACCAAGATGTACTAAGTGAGCCACGGATGAATGACCGAGAGGGCACCTTACAGGATGTAGCTCACTATTGGTTTAATCTTACAGAACATATAACAAGGTCCAGCGTGACAATTCCTGCTCCTCCTGACAAGAAGTCTACACTGGTTACCGTTGCATATGCTAATTGGTGGCGATCTTCGCGGGGTGATCTTTTCTCTCAAGGGTCTAAATATCCTAGAGGCGAGACTGTGCAGCCACGAAGAGCTGCTAGAGTGAGAGCTGCTGATGATGCATCTGCCTTAGTTGTCACTTCCGATAAAGCAAGTGCACATAAGCCAATCATGCAGCAGTGTGATGAACATGCCCTATCCCCAGCTGAGCTTAGAAAGGAAGGAGGAGATAGTTCCTCGTTAGGAGCAAACACATCTCCTCAGAAAAGTGGAAGCTGTTCTCCTGGTAAAGAGAAGATTGAAGCTTTAAGAGGTTTGAGTGTTAGGTCTTCCATTAGTGGAGCGAAGAACTTGTCAGGCCCGAAGAGCAAACCAGACGTCGCAACCAAGCTACCTAACTCCAAGAACAAGTCTAATAGTGCGACGAGCTCACTGAAGTCGGCGAACAAAGCAACGGGAGAGGTGCATCTTGTTATCATGGCCCCTTTTCCTTCCCTTTTTTTTTCTTGTTCCTCCCCTTTTTTTTGACTTAACCCTCCTTTTAATGTAGGGATATACTGCCGAAATTGGAGACAGACTTAAGGCCGTATTCGGTGACAAAGACAGTGAAGCCACCTTGACTGTGCCTGCTGCCAAGTCGACTGAGGACGATTCTATTAACATAATGCCCTCGCCAGTGAAACAAACAGAGCGCTGTGAATCACCTACTCCTTCTGTTGCAACCTACTTCCCTGGGAGAATTGCTTCTGGCGTGTTTAATGATTTGCCCTTGAGTGAAAAGCAGCGTTTTCAGCAACGGTTGAAAAAGTTCATCCCAAAGACAGAGGGTGACCTGGGAAATATCCGCCAGGAAGCTGAAATTGAAAGCCTAATTAGAAGATCAGACTCCTACCAAAGATGTGCTAGGCAAGCGGGCAGCCTTATTAGATAAACTTGGGAAGGCACGAGCTTCAGTGGAAAAGGTCGGTGCGCAGTTTGATGAGACAACTACTGCTGTCACCCAAGCTCATAAGCGAAGGAAGCTACTTGAGGCAGATCTTGAGCGAGCAAAGGCGGATGAACTGAAATTGCAAGACAAATTAGTAGAGACTGAAACTTCATTGAAGAAAGCCAAAGAAGGTGTGTCTCTTCTTGAAAAAGAGGTTGCTGATTTAGATGCTGCGCCCCTAGTTACTGTTGAAGAAACGGCTCAAGTTGAAGCAGCAAGGAAACGTGTCCAAGAGCTTTTAGGCGCATTGGATGCCTAGACCATATCCGGTGGATTTGTTCTAGATTTTTTTTTTTTTTTGGGGAACTTTGCAACTTGTTGCTTCTTTTTTTTGAACTCAGTATGGTTTTATTGTAATTGGTTTTAATATATTGCAATAAGATGAATCTTTCGATTCGAGTTTACGCAATAATATGTAGCTGTATCCGATGAATAAAACCAATGCACTAACACAATTTATTCATCCCCTTTTTATTTTAACGGCTGTAATTAATATACCAAAGTTGCCTACGTACCTAAAGGGAATGTAATGCCCTAAAGGATCAATCCCTACGTAGTTGAAGAACATAATATTTTTTATTTGTTTTGTTTTACCGTTCACAGTTTAGACTCTTGCGGGCCAGGAGTAATACAAAGGAATTTATCACGAAAGAACGAGTAGTCTAGGCTCTTACTGAAGAGCTTTACAACATTAATTCTATTTTAAGGATAATAACGCTTCAAGAATTTGCCGTTTATGGGTCCTACGCGTACTCCATCAGCACCACCTATCTTGTACGCTCCATTTGTGTAAACTTCTCTGACCATATAAGGACCATCCCACTTGGAGGTGAATTTGCTTCCAGACTTGTGAGAAACGATGATCGGTCTTCTTACTGCCAGTACCTGGTCTCCCACTTGGAACGAGTGTGGCCGAACCTTTTTGTTGAACGCTCTCGATAAACGGGCTTGGTAGCATTCTAGCTTTTGTTGCGCCTGAAGTCTCCTCTCATCAAGGGCCTCCAACTCAGCTAAGCGAAGCCTGTGATTTTCGTCTTCCGTCAAACCTTCCTGTATGGCGATACGGAGTGATGGGATTTGAAGTTCCAACGGTAGAACGGCTTCAACTCCATACACCAAAGCAAATGGGGTCGATTATGTTGGCGTCTTATACGTTGTTCGATATGCCCAAAGAGCTTCCCCTAGTCTCTCGTGCCAATCCCGTTTAGACTTTGCGACAACCTTTTTCAGTAAGTTACAAAGTGTTTTGTTAAAGGCTTCTGCCAGGCCGTTTGCAGGGGCGTTGTACATGGAAGACTTATGCTGGGAGAACTTAAACTTCTCGCACAGGCTTGTCATCACGCCGTTGAAGAAAGGCTTACCATTATCGGTGATAATGTACCTCGACACACCATACCGATAGATAATGTGTGTCGTTATGAAGTCAACCACGTTTTCTTTTTTGACCTCTCTTAGTGGGATCGCTTCCGCCCATTTAGAGAAGTAATCAGTGGCAGCTAGGATGTACGAGTGACCAGCAGACGATTTAGGCGTGATTGGTCCAACGACATCGAGCCCCCATGCCTCAAATGGCCAAGATGAACTGTTGGGTGGAGAGGTTCGGGAGGTTGATGTATGAAGTTAGCATGGAACTGGCAAGCATCGCACCTCTTTGCATAATTTATGCAATCCTGCACCATAGTGGGCCAGTAGTAGCCCATCCTTTTAATGCAATCATGTAACCTAGGCCGTGATTGGTGTGCTCCACACACACCTGAATGAGCTTCTGTCATTGCTTGCTTTGCTTCTTCCACGTCCAAGTATTGTAACCAAAGACCAAGAGGGGAGCGTCGATAAAGCGTCCCATTGTAGTAAAGGAAGCTTAAAGCCCTCCGCTGTATTTCTGTCTTATGCCTTGGGTCACTAGGCAGTTTTCTATGCTTTAAGTACTCAATTATAGGTTGACGCCAGTCTTCTGCATCTGTTTTGAGAACACATATCATGTTGATGTCTTCCTCTGAGTTTTCATTATCTGGTGGAACAACCCAGCAACTACATACTGGAATAGTCATTCCTTCTTCTGCCCCCAGTGCCAAAGTGGCTGCGAGGCTTGCTAGTGCGTCAGCCATCTTGTTGGCACTCCTTGGCACGTGCTCTAACTTGATCATGTCCAACTTATTTAGCAGGCATAATGCTTGCCTGTGATACGGGACAAGGTCCTCTTTCTTGACCTCGTATTCGTCAAGTAGTTGATTAACGACCAACTGCGAGTCACCATATATGTTGAGATCGGTGATCCCCATCTCAATAGCCATTTCAAGGCCCAAGTTAAGCGCTTGGTATTCCGCCACATTGTTAGAGCATAACTGAGTGAGCACAAATGAATACGGAAGAGTGTGCTTTTCGGGGGAGACGAAGACCACTCCTGCACCAGCGCCATCACGTCTAGCTGCGCCATCGAAATACATTTCCCAGGGAGGGAGGATATCGATGTAGAGCACG
This sequence comes from Carnegiea gigantea, assembly GCA_029747015.1. NCBI lineage: Eukaryota > Viridiplantae > Streptophyta > Magnoliopsida > Caryophyllales > Cactaceae > Carnegiea > Carnegiea gigantea. The sequence goes on along the minus strand of JAKOGI010000915.1, from coordinate 213,858 downwards.
CCTTCTCCTGGCAAATCATCATTCAGCTCCCAATCATCAGGAATGGGATGATCTGCCAAGAAATCTGCCAACGCTTGCCCCTTAACCGCTCTTTGGGGTACATAGACAAGGTCATACTGTTTTAAGATGACCGCCCATTTTGCCAGTCGCCCATTTAAGATTGGCCTAGATAAGATGTACTTGATGGGATCAGTTTTGGAGATCACTTGCACTGTATAGGCCTGCATGTAATGCTTTAATTTTTGGATGGCAAAGATGAGTGACAAGCACATCTTTTCAATAGGGGAGTACTTCAACTCAGCGCCGACCAACGTACGACTTAAGAAGTACAGGGCAACTTCTTTCCCTTCCTCGTTTTCCTGTACGCATAATGCTCCTAGGGATTTTTCATGAGCTGCAATGTACAGTCGAAGAGGCTTGCCAGGGATGGGTGCCCCCAATACCGGAGGATGGGACAAATATTCCTTTATTTTCTTGAAAGCCGCTCGACATGAGTTGTCCCATTCAAACGGTGCTCCCTTTTTCATGAGGTGGCTGAAGGGGTGGCAACGTCCTGCAAGATTTGAGATGAATCTTCGGATGTATGCCAAGCGACCTTGAAGTCCGTGAAGCTCTCTAAGATTCTTCGGCTCAGGCATCTCTTGAATTGCCTTGATCTTCGATTGGTCGATCTTGATTCCCCGATGGTGAACGATGAAGCCTAAGAATTTTCCGGATGTGACACCAAACGCGCACTTGAGCGGGTTCATCTTCAATTGGCATCTCCGTAATCGTTCAAAGATCAAATGAAGATCTTGTATGTGGTCCTCCCTCTTTTTGGACTTGACTACCAAATCATCGACGTAGCATTCAACTTTTGTGTGAAGCATATCGTCGAAAATTGTTTACATTGCCCTTTGGTAAGTTTCCCCTGCATTCTTAAGTCCGAAGGGCATCACCTTATAGCAAAAAATGCCTTTAGGTGTGCGAAAAGCTGTGGCCTCTTGATCTTCTGGTGCCATCAGAATCTGATTGTATCCTGTGATACAATCCATGAATGACAACGCTTCATGCCCTGCAGTTGAGTCGATCATGAGTTCTGTGACCGGCAGCGGGAAATCATCTTTTGGACAAGCGTCGTTGAGATCCCGGAAGTCCACACAAATACGAAGTAGCCCATTTTTCTTCCTGACAGGCACGATGTTTGCAATCCATGTTGGGTATTTGACCTCGCGAATGAATCCTGCCTCTATGAGTTTGTTGACCTCCTTTTCAATTTCCGGTACCAACCCTGGGCGAAAACATCGCTGAGGTTGCTTCTTAGGCGAAATGCCCCTTTTGATAGATAAGCGATGAACTGCAACCTTTGGGTCCAACCCGGGCATTTCTTTATAGCTCCAGGCAAATACATCCTTATACTCTGACAGAAGTTCCAAGTACTGCTTTTCCTCTTCGAGTGTAAGTGATGAGCTTACGTAGATAGGGCGAGGCTCTTCATTGGTTCCAAGATTCAGCTCTTTCAGCTCATCAACTGTATCCTGGCCTCCATCTTCGAAAGTCTTAGGAGTTTCTGCCAACTCTATCTCTGAGTCTGAGTCATCACATTTATGGATTGTGATATGGTTGGAAGAAATAACTTCTTCTTCCTTCGCTTGCTCGTTAGTGCCAGAGTTTCTTTGTTGACCTGTGAAGACCACAGTATGCCTCTTTGCTCTTAATGAACCGTCTATCTTAACATCCAGACTAGAGAAACGTTTCATACGAGAAGGGATTGAGCTTTGAACTTCATTTATCATTCCCAAGCGGCCAAATGCAGAGCTTTTCTCGTGCTGAAGTTGTGAGCTTGAGGACTTTTCACCAGCTCCTATTCTGGCAAAAACCGAAGGCTTTGGCTGAGGATCATTTTTGATTCTGTTGAAAACAGAGCATCTGTGATCTTTCTCTTTCCCTATACGAGCGAATACTGACAGACGTTTTTTAGAAGTGGATGATTATAGCCTATCAAACACAGAGGGCTTTGGGTTTGGTGAAGCATTCTCGTCTTCACTCACATCTACTTCTTCAGCCGAGATGTGTTGAATCACCAACTTCTTGTCTCTTCGTCTCCCAGATATTCTGACTGGCTGTGGTGGCGTGAAACCCAGTCCAACTTTAGAGACTGCTACTGAACCTCCCCGCTCTTGAATCTTCCTCTGAGTTTCAGTAAGGCCATAAGGCTTGGCTTCGACTACCTTCCCTGAAGCAGCTGGATTTTGAAAGTCGTAACCAGCCTTCTCTATAGGCTTGTACGCATTAGGATCAAATCCTTCCCTAATCTGTGCATTTGGCAAGTCATCGCCTTCTTTAGAGGAAATGACAAACCCGGAAAGAGGGGGCCAACTCACCTTAGCCTGCCACATCTTAAGCGTTGGAACTGTTGCACTTCCTTTTAAGGTTATTATGCTAGCTCCCTCATCCTTTTTGGTAGCTTCGGTCTCGATGCTTCTGCTCGTACACTCGCCAAAGGGCGATTCGCCCTCCTTACAGCGAGACCTAGGTATGTACCTTAAGACTGGTGGCACTGATCCTGTTGAAGCAGCAGCTTGTTTAGCGACTTGCTCAACGCAAGAAGTGGTGCTACCTTGCTTGCTTGCTTGTTTCTCGAGGAGCTGCTTAGGAGCATCATCTTTTGCTGCTCGAGGGGCCTTCTTTGCGACTCCTTTGCCTGTGGAAGAAATGGTTGACGACATGGTTTCTTTAGGTGCAGCACCTTCTTCGAAGAACCTTGCGTCTGCGAAATGAGATTCAGCCTTAGTGAATGGCTTGACATCCCCGTTTATTTTCTTCTCTCCATCACGGTAGTACTTAAGGCATTGGTGTAAAGTGGAAGCCACTATCCCATGCTCATGAAGCCATGGTCGCCCAAGTAATAACCTGTAGGATGCCTTAGCGTCGATTACATGGAAGATGGAGGACGTCGTCAAATCTTCCATTATCAGTTCAATGCGAATCATGCTGATTGCACGTTGGCCTTCAAGGTTAAATCCTTGAATCATCGTTCGGCTCTTAGACAGTTCTTCCACTGTGATGCCTTAGTCGTTCATTGTAGACTTCGGCATGATGTTGACGGCTGACCCTCCATCCACGAGAATGCGTCTGACTTTTTGCTCCCTAATGTAACCAGTCACAAACAAAGGGCGATTATGGGGCTTGGATCCCAACAACAAATCATCGTCAGTGAAAGTGACTGCGGTGTTGCAATAGGCACACTGAATAGGGCCTTCTGTTGATGCTCTCGCATCCTTGATTTTATCAGCATAAAGTTCTGGATGTTGAAAGGCAGTAACAACATGCTGGTGCATCTCATCAGGCAGACAAAAGATTTGCTCCCAGCCCATGCGAGCTGGTAAAGCCTCCAAGATAGTTAAGGTCTTATCAGCTACTCTAGGAGACTCCTCTTGTCCGTCACTTCTTTCGTCTTCCTCTTCTTCGAGCTCATAACATGAAGTCATATTGACTGTAACTTTCTCAAAGAAGCCTGTTGGGAAAAACTCTTCGAGTGTGACAGGGACAAGCGGCTCCTGCTCAAGAAGGTTAATAGGCAGAATTTCGTGCCTTTTGACGGTCTTGGACTTCTTCTTTCCTTTTGAATGACAAGAGCTCTTCTTTCTTCCCTGTCTCTTCCTGCGGCGGAGAGGCGGTGATTGCACTTGGCTTTACTTCCTTGGCCTCTGGCGAGTGACAAGAGTCCACCCCTCTTCATCAACATCAGCTTTATCAGAGACATCCATAACAGGCTCAGTCTCTGTCGTGGGCCCTTTGGAACCAATTGGAATCACCACAGGCTCCAAATTTCCAAATTGAATTGTAATTAATTTCTCTCCAAGGGAGGAAATCAATTCAGTATTCACTCTACCACGCGGTTGAGTATGCTTTGGCTTCCAGGGCGATGAGGAACACTCCAGCTGAGTAGAGATATGATTTGTCTCAACAGTATCGTCCAAATCCAATATTATCTTCCCATCCCTGGCAAGTTGCATAATACGCTCCTTGAGCGTAACGCATTTCTCGAGAGGGTGACTAACCACCCTGTGATACCGACAATATTTTGGATCAGTAACCCTTCCAGCTTCTTCGGGTCGTTTTGGTTCTGGAAGTTGGATAACCCCATTTTCAAGGAGATCATCAAGCATTCCTGACAAGTCTGAGTCAAGAAATAAGTATTTCTTCTCCTGCAGTTCCTTTAATATAGGACGCTTCTTTCCAGAATCCTTGGAGAATCCACCCTTCTTGTTTTCATACTTGGGCTTTCCGGAGATTCGAACCGGCTCCCCAGTTGAAACAGTCGTGGCTTCTTTGTTTGAGGACTTAGTGGATTTGGGATTTTTCTTGAATTCACCCTTGTCCTTTCTAGCGTCAGACGAGGAAGAAGACTTGCCACGGCGACTTACGATCGTTATCATGAGCTTTTGTTGCCAAATCTTGGAAGGTCCTTGGCTTACTCATCTGCAAGACGTATAGTAAGTCCCACTCCATACCCTGAGCACACATTTGAACGGCTGAAGCTGCTAATAGACGGTCCTTACACTCAAGACTTAGGGATCTCCAACGATTAATGTAATCAAGAACCGATTCATCCTTCCATTGTCTACTGCTTGTTAGCTCTGTCATGCTAACAACACCTTGAGTGCTGTAGAACCGATTCAGGAACTCCTGCTCCATTTGTTCCCAGCTGTCAATGGACTCTAGCTCCAAGTCTGTGTACCAGTCGAATGCAATCCCTTTTAGAGTACGAACAAACTGTTTCACCAGTCGGTCCCCCTCTGTACCAGCATTACTGCACGTCTCAATGAAGTGGGCAATATGCTGTTTGGGATTGCCCTTGCCAGCGAGCTGGTTGAACTTGGGAGGCTGATAGTCATGTGGCATGCGAAGAGCATCAATCCTCTACGTATAAGGCTTTGTATACAGGTGGGTCTTGTGAGATCCTCCTCCCAACTGAGCCTTGACTGCGTTGGCTATTAAGCTCTGAATCTGCTCAACAGACATCGAGCCTAAAGAGCGGTCCTTTCTTGCCTTGCGCTCGTCATCAGATTCTTTGCTGTGGCTGGACTCTTTATCAAAGTCTTCGGCGCCTGAACCTTTGTTGGAAGCTTCAGAGGACTTCTTTTCCAACTTCTTCATCAGCTCAGCAATCTGATCGTTCTGGCGTTTGATTTGGGCGTCCTTTTCTGCGCTCTCTTTAGAGAGCCTATCCAAGGTAGCCTTCATGCTTGCCAGTTGTTCTTCGAAGTTAGTAGCCCCTGTCACCATAACTGGCATGATGACCGTGTCAGAGGATTCAGCTTCAGCATGTGAGGAAAGTGATCCCTTTGATGATGCTAAAGAGGAATCACAGCTTGAATAACCATCATCCTCAAAATTGAAGGGTTGAAAAGCAGGGTTGGTGTGGGTTTGGAGTTCATCCATCCCACGCGGAATTGTTTGTGGCATGATGAAGCCAGCAACAGATTTTTGCTTCAGAACATTTGAAGCAATTTGATTGACTCCATCAGATACCTTGGAGCCGAGGTTTTGGATCTTGTGTGACTGTGATGGTGCAGCCACAATTGATTGTTCTCCAACAACTTTTGTCATACTTCTAGTCATGACACCACCAGATGCAGCACTAGCAGTTGTTGATCCCTGAGATGCAGATCGGACAACTTTCCTTGAAGATTGGGTGATAGCGTTCTTTGGGGCCATGTTATCTTCGAGGGAGCGCAGAGTTTGTGTTTTTGGAGAAAGAGATGAGAGGCAGAGATGTCCCACCGAGCGTGCCAAAAATTTATAAACACAAATTTCGAGCCTAAAATAAATTAGACAAGAAATTGATATAAACAAATTTAATCTTGTATTGATGTAGGGTGTAGGTACAATCTCTGAATACAATAAAACTGATCCTCTGAATCGATCTCCTAATGACTTGAGTATTCCGAGGGCTTAATGCTTGATCTCGGTTGATGCAAATCAGCTGAAGAACTTTGAAGGTTGTTCTTGATTTTGATATGCAAGTGGTTGATTGTGGTTTCTGAAGCTCTGCAAGTCTTGATCCTTCTCGCTTGGTAGCTGGATGCTCCTTGCCGTTTGAGCTCTAAATTCTGCCAATGCTGAATGCCCCAAATGAAGGGAAAAGACCCTTATTTATAGACTCTGCCGGCTAGGGTTGGAGCCGGGTTTTGGGCCTAGGCCCAGTAATTATTTTCCTATAAAATAATTACTAATTTCTGCATCATCGATGACACGTGGCGGCTTTTGATTGGCTGCACTTAATTTTGACCAAACAGGTCCACCAAAGTCAACGCGACACGTGGCAATTTATGGTTGGTCCATTTTTTACACGTGGCATCATCTGATTCGTCATAGAATTTTTGCTTTCTACACATACTTTAGATAGAAAAGGACTCAAAGAGAGAAAGAAAATTAAGGAGCCCAGCTGGTTTCCCGTTGAGGAACTCGACCCACTTCTTGTCGAGTTCAAGCCTGAAGTTGATTGGGTTTTCTGGGCCATGGTGCGCATAATTTGTTTTGACAATAAGTTTGTCACCTGACATCCATTTTGGGAGATTCTATTTTTTCCTGAAAGCTTGTCGAGTTCATTTTCTAATGATACTAATTTCATAATTTTTAGGCAAGTGTGGAAGAAGGTATAAGTAAAACCGTGAACAAGTGTCATTTTCAGCACAAGCCCCAATATTCCACTTGTATCTTTTCCATTGTTTATCGAGTTTAGGTGCATAGTATGTCACTAGAAAGATTATTCAATGAAGAATATTGATATTTAAACCCAATAATTTCATACTCCCTAGAGTGGACCTCAACTGGATGATGAACACTATCAATTTGGGCTTATTTGGGCCTTTTGAGCTCTATTGCTTTTCTTTCAGACTTGAATTTAAGGATTACTGTACTGTGCCCCCTAACACATAGGTTGAGGTAATAGCTCTCATGATTGGGCAATTGAAAAATACAGATGCCATTCTTATGATATCATCTATTATATTTAGAATGATTTTGAGTTTTTCTGAAGTTTCAACCTCTTTGATATCTCTTAGACTAGTCAGAGTTGCTTTCACTTTTTATAACAAAGTAACCTTGATCTCTCTGAAAGTTGCTAGATTTCCTTAATTCTCCAACTTCAGAGCTTTCATGTTTACGTAGAATTCTCTCATATTTGGTTTCCCTAGCAAAGAAGTTTTTGTAGGCTTTCTTTTCATTTGAATATTATACCCTACGTCTTCCTTGTTAAAAGATACTTGTTGAGATCCACATATTCGCTCCAAATTCTCTTGTCTGTTAGTGAATTTTCAAAAAGTTTTTTGAAAGATTTTCATTTTTCTTCATCACCAGATCAATTGTTTCTTTATCTTTTGAAAATTATTTTATAAAACCAATACATAATTCATAAACTGAATGGTTTTCCTTATAGAAAACCTCAAGATACTCTCTTAAATCCTCAACCTTCCCAATTTAGGAATATGAGTTTCTTATAAAGTTCTTTGCATACCCCAAAGATCGTGAAGTCTCAGTATTTCTAAAATTTTATTTTCCATTTTTAAAGATTTGATTTTTTTTATGAATAGACTTGACCTTAGTTTGGTGAGAGCTTTCATTATTGATTCCAAGCATATTGAGTTCTATAAGATCATATTTAGAAAGAGTATGAAGCTGACTTTTTACCTATTTTGCGGGAGTTCATTCAAACTCCATTCTCCGCATTTCTCAATCAATTTCATATGCTCTTTTGGATCTTTCTCTTTCACTTTCACTAGAGCTTTTTTGGACATTGGTGCCCCACAAAGCATAGATTTTTAGCATCCTGTTTCTCATTATCCTTATAACTGGAGTCACTATCACTTCATAAGTGGTGACAAGAGTATCCTGTATTTCTTTAGTAGTTTCACAGGTGGAGACTCTATTTAATTCACTTTGATCAATGGCATGACATAGAATATTCAAGGTTATGTGAATTCTATGGGCTTTGACATTTTCGTCTACAATGAATTCTTCCTCAACTTTTGGAATCATGTCTTCTCCTTTTTTCCTTCTTGACTTTGATTGGAACATATATAATCTCTCTGCTAACAATGCTCCATCTCTCATAATTTTGGTCCTTTAAGAATATCTGCATGAGTTTTTTCCAATAGAAAAAAATTAGGTCCATTAAATAGAGGAGGTCTAGCATAGGACAAACCCCGGTCCATTTTATAGGCAACCAAGATAGCCATGATACTTACTCACTCTAACGTTGAAGTCAAATGTAAGTGAGAAAGTTTTGGTACTAATTATTGGTCCTACAGGTCATGGTTAATCACTATAGATGAGGTAAATAGGGTGGCTTTTAAAACTTTTGTGCTTTGAAAGATTTTCTTGAAACTTGATTTAATCCAGATATAGAAACTAGTAATTAGTTGATAAGAATTATGAAGTTAGATGCTCTGAGTAGATGTAACTAATTTGCTGAAGATATAAACTTAGAGTTCCTAATATGCAGATAATTACCAAGAAAAATAACCAATGCAAGAAAGTTAAGAAATAGTATAAGATATTTGTCAATGAGGTTCACTCAACTCACCTTTGGGCTACATCGCCATTAGAGGCCTTTTGTTGACCTTAGGTTTCAAACAATCCACTATCTCCTTGAGCCTGATTTAGCAAGAGTCTTTTGGCACCTTGCTTATAACAAAGCTCTTCTTAGAGCTCTCTGACGTGTTCTAGAGTTCCCTTACTCTCAAAAGAGCACCACATAATGGCACACTATAAGAGCCCTCTGACCACATAGTAAGGGCACACCTATATTATTAGAAAGGAAAAGTACTTTGAAGATGAACTAGTTCCAGTTCCATGCCTAGAGATAGAGTTTTCTTAGGCACTCTAATAAGCTTAGCTCCTAGAATCCTCCAACTCATACAAGAGTCATTTCTCTCTCTCACTGTTACAAATGCCAAAAGTACGATGAATTTTGAGCGCAAATTGAGTAAAATTGTTATAAGTTTTTTTCTTAAGATGATGTTCTAGTTCTCGTTCAAGTATTATAACCTTCAATACTCATTAAGTTCTCTAATTTATAAGATCATCCTAGAAACTCTTAAACCATAGCATGTAAATGAAATAGCCATTGGGTGTTACTTTTAATCTCAACCCTTGATGTTGATAATTTGGAGATGTCTGCTTGGAGACTTTGACATATTTAGAGCATCTGAATTTTTGCTTTTTTGGTAAATCTGTTTGTCTCGAACTTAATCATATTTTCCCCAAATGGAACGATCATTCTCACTTCTCTCTTTAATATGACCCTTGAAATAGTGATTGCCTTCTAATCATTATGCTAAAGTATTACTTAGCAGCAACTTTAGTAAGTGTGAAGGTAAGGATCGCAACAGGGTGCGGATTCCTCACTCCTATCAGGATATCTAAGAATTTGACAAGCAAATCAAAGAGCTTTTGGATAAAGGCTTAATCAAGAATAGTAAGGGTCCTCACACCAATCCCGCTTTATAGTTAGAAATCATGCTAAACAGAAAAGAGAAAAAGCTAGAATGGTAATATATCACAAAAAGCTTAACGATAATACGGTCTTTGATGGTCATTATATTCGTAACAAAACAGTTTTGTTCAACAGAATTCAAGGGGCCTCTTTGTTCTTAAAAATGGATTGCAAAGCGAATATTGACAAATTAAAATGGATGAGGAAAGTATTCCTTTAACTGCTTTTGGTGCCCCCCATGGCCATTATGAGTGGATAGTAATGTCATTCGGTCTAAAAAATACACCTCGAACATTTCAAATAAAATGGATAATATTTTCAAAGATCTTAATCATTGTTGTCTAGTTTATATTGATGATATCTTTGTCGTTTTCAAGACCACAGAGCAACATCAAGATGATGTCCTATCTGTCACCTGGATTTGATTGATCATGTTATTATTCTTGGTAGGAACAAATGCATTTATGTTGAATAAGAAATCGAGTTTTTAAGTCTAGAAATAAAAACTGGATAAATTATCCTATAAAAGCATGTTCTAGAAAAAATAAAAAATTTCCCTAAAAAGATAGAAGACAGGAAGCAATTAGAAAATTTTTGAATAGGGGCGATGTTAGCCGACCAAGTTCGGTATTGATCTTCATGAATGAAGTCAACCTTTATGAGCTTGTCCACTTCAGCATTTATTTGGATCATCAGCTTGGGGCAAAAGCGTCCCTGAGGCTACTTGATTAGCTTTATGGCTTCATAAACAATCAACTTATCAACAACGACATTTACATTTAACCCTAGCATATTTTGACATCCCCAAGCAAATACATCTTGTATTATTACAGAAGTTGCTCATATTGCCACTTTTTCATCGTTTAGTATAGCACTCATAAAAATTAGCTACTTGGGTTCATTAGTTGTTCCTAGATTTATCTCCTGAAGCTCATCGATTATTGCTTGACTGTCATCTTCCATTTTCGATGGTTTGGGTTGAACAACCTCAAGAAAATCCCGAGAGTATTCTCATTCAGGAGTTAAGTTATCATTTGAGTTTTTGAGCGAATCAGCTTGAGCATGAATTTCACCACACATTTCGTGGTCTTTCGTGAAAATCCCTTGATGTCTGGAAGATTCTTGACAAGACACTTCAAAATTTGAATACATTTCTCCTCCACGATGGACATGACATTAACTTGTTCTGCTTGCTCAACTTTGTTTTTTTTTTTTTTGACCCAAACAAAACTCCTAGGCTGTTGCTTTTTCTGTTTTAGCCTCCACTTCTTCTACTTTCTAACTCAGATATTCTTTTGCTTAGGTTCATTAACTTTTTTAAGTCTTTGAAACACAGGGATTTGAGGATGGACTTGCCCATTTTGGAGAACATCTCTTGTTCTTTGAGGGTAAAAACCACATCATTCATGGCATGAGACTTGAGAACTCCCCGATCATATGATACTTGGAGTGTTTAGGAGACATCCCCTTAAAATGATGCTTTTAGGACTCTAGCTTCAAGAGAGATGTTCATTTGCTTGTTGGCTTTGGTAAGGCCCCCCTTATTGTTGTTCTTCCTCCTCCTTTACGATTGTGATCTCTTGGAGGTGGACCGTTTGAAGAAGACACTTATGTTGAACGGTTTGGTGAGTTTCTTCTTCAAACCACTCTCTTGTTACTGAGTGACATTCTTATGACCAAGTTTTCTTTAGGCATCAACTGTTCAATTCTTCAGAGGGGAAAAGTGTAACTCATTAAAAGAGAGTTCACAATTTCCATTACCAATGTCAAGGCCTTTTGGCCATCCTTTCTTTTGTCCTTAGGCATGTATTTGAACAACACCTTCGATTGTGGGGATTGATATTCCCTGGCTTCACTAGCATAACTGTTGATGACCCGAATGACCTTTTGAGATAACATAAAAGCCTAGGGATTTTCTTTTTGATTACCCCCTTTTGGCCAAAAAGAACTTGGCAGGTTCCAAAATCTGATGATTTGTAAAACTTTGCATAAGCGTAATTAACGTCTTCCCCATGAAAGGATTTGTATCCCCTTGGATTGTCCTCTTATTGCTGTGCTCATCTGTATTTTTAAACACTGATGAAAAGTTTAGGTAATAGCTTTGCTAGTATAGAGCCCCGGTTACCAGAGTAGGGCATTATAAGAAGTATCAACATTTATTACATGAAAGAGAGCACCCATATAGAGGTCATCTAGCTCAACTTTCAAAGCAATAGCATCTAAGGCTTTTTGCCCCACTTGAATAAATCCTTATATTGTGAGCAAAGTCAGGGACAACTAATTTGGTGTTATCCTTATCGCTCTCAATACCCTTAACGGAAGAAGGCTAACTGCATAACCACAATCAAGTAAGATTCGATTTATCCTGTTGTCCTGATTATACTGGTAGCATATAAAGGCCTATTGTGATTTACAGACCCAATTGGAGGTCCTCATCAGAGAATGTTGTGCAAGCCATGCATGCAACACACTCGTTTAAAGAGGAGGACAACACCTCATCTAATTCAATAGGGGCGACTTAATCTTTATAGTCATCAGGATCCGTTAACGCCTGAATGGGTGCCTCTGTTGGCTCTTTTGACATTTATAAAGAATCGTAGGCATTTAGGCATGCTAGGATTTACTTGAGATTATAGATGACATCATAACAATAGACCCTTCTTTATGAGACCCTTGACGAGCTTGAAAAGGGCCTGGATGGGAAGATCCTTCTTAGACTCCTTAGCTGACTATCTATTCTCAGCGGTCCCTTTGCTATTGAGCTTAAGGGAATCACTACCTCTTCACTTTTTTCTTTAGCATTCATTGATATTGGAGGTATTTCTTGTGTCGTTTCTTTTTTCTTCTCTTTCCGCACTTATTCTGGCTGTTAGAGTTGACGACCAGATCGAAGAGTTACTTGATCCACTGTTTGAGTCGTATTTACGGATTAGTGTACACTTCTTTGCACTTGTCGGCCCATGAAACCATACGACATCGAACCATTTTGTAACGCCCCCAAATTGGTAATTACTTAATTCATAGATAACCGCAATAGAAGACTTAATGATGGAAGGTGCTACCGTCGTCCTGATAAGGACAAGGCTCACAGAAACCATTCAATCTTGCAACTCATGTTTACAATATCTATTAAGCTAAAACACTCTAAGTACATAATAGTTCAACTTCAATGAAATTAACTTAATCATACCATGTGCTAACTCGCACTCCACACTACAGAAGTATATTGAATATAGACCCAACTTGACTCTGAGGTCGATCCCAACATTCATGCCATGCTGAATCCATTGTGAGCATCTGATGACTTCCAAAAGGGCTTGTTAAATGGAGAAACATGTGATACTTCATAACCTAAAATGAAAAACATGAAAAAAATTCGAAAATATGAGTTAAAGTTCAGCACATGCATTCTTATATTGTAAAAAGAGCGTAGAAATACTGTTGATGGGTACAAGCTTTTGCAATTCATTTAGTTCATAATAACAATGAAAATGAAAGTAATATGGAACTGAATTGCTCATTATTATCTGGACCCTTGCAATGATATGATCTATACATAGGTGCACACCTGCCAATCCGATCAAGAGTTGGCCTGAAGCTGCGCGGGTAAATTAAATGATGGGCTAACGTCCTATAGATGATAACTGACAGGGTTGCAAGTTAAATGACAGATCACTGTATAAACTGATTTATTGATAAACTCATTAAGAGTTGTAACTTGATAAACATGTTCTGCTTTCTGAAGATACAGGCAATGGATGTGCCATGAGTCTTCAAAAATATCATATGACTTGATAAAAGTCAGTTATTTCATAAATGTAATCTAACTTGATAAATATGTTCTGACTTGATAACACTTATGCATAATGGGGAGCGATAACTAGGCCTCGACTCTGTTTCATAAATGTCATTGTAGGTATGTGTAGTCAGTAAATGATCCTTGCTCACATAATTGAGTGAGTAAAAGTATGTGCAAATTGAGTAATTAAATGGTATACATAATTTGGGTATTTCAATATGAGTTCAAAACTGAATTGATGAAAGTAATTAAACTCGATATAAAGTAAATGAAAGTAAAATAGACCACAATAAGATAAATGAGATTACAAAGGAAAAGACCTTGATGGTGACAAATCAGAGAGTGGTTGTGGCCTTTTCTAAGATAGGCTGCTGATACGGGTTTAAGGCTCGCTGATGTATATCTTGGTTCAAGATAACAGCTAGTACACTAGATTAGCTTGATAAATACATTTCATACATTCTGAATTGAGTAAGTAATAAAGGTTTGAGGCCAAGAGAGATATATCTTGGTTCAAAATAGCATAAATTGCAATAACTTGGTCTGACAAACATGGTTTTTAAGTCACAACTCTTCCTCAAAGTGGTTTTTTGGCTAACCATGGTTAAGTTAAAATCATGGTAATTGGCTTGGTTAGTAATGCAAACTTGTTGGGCTACGATTGGTTTGCACGGTTTGGGCCCAGAAAGGGAAGTAAACGGGATGCGATTGAATTGTCGTAGCTTGAAATTAAATTTTTGCGAGATTATAAAATAATAATAATAATAGTAATAATAATAATAACAACAACAACAATAATAATAATAATTTCTTAAACCATAATTATCTAGGCCTACTATCGATTCACCCGATATTTGATTAATCAACGAAACTGGAGTTAACAATCAATGAAACTTGAATTGGAAAATAGGACCCAAATGAAATATTTTCCAAGTAGGATGATTAAATACGATAAATGAAGGTGGAAAATTTAAATAATATAATGGAATTCGTTCGATAAATAAATTGGGTGTAATTGAATTAATAAACATGATTTGGTTAAATAAATAATCATGACTAATTAAATAAATAACCATGATTAATTAAAATAAACATGATTTAAATAAATAAATATGGCTTAGGGCTAATTACTTGATTCATAGATAACTGCAACAGAAGACTTAATGATGGAAGGCGCTACTGCCGTCCTGATAAAGACAAGGCTTACTGAAACAATTCAATCTTGTAACTCATATTCACAATATCCATTAAACTAAAACACTCTAAGACCAAAGTCTATAATAGTTCAACTTCAATACGATCGACTTAATCATACCATGTGCTAACTCGTACTCCACAATGCACATGTATATTGAATATACACCCAACCTAATCCTGAGGTCGATCCCAACATTCATGCTATGCTGAATCCATTGTGAGCATCTGATGACTTCTAAAAGGGCTTGCTAAATAGAGAAACATGTGATACTTACCTAAAATGGAAAACATGAAACAATTTGAAAATGTGAGCTAAAACTTAGTACATGCATTCCTGTATTGTAAAAAGAGCGTAGAAACACTGTTGATGGGTACCCGCATTTACAATTCATTTAGTTTGCAATAATAATGAAAATGAAAGTAATATGAAACTGAATTGCTCATCATTATCTAGATGTGAACCCCTTGCAATGATATGGTCTATACATAGGTGTACACCTGCCAATTCAGTCAAGAGTTGGCCTGAAGCCGCGTAGGCAAATGATGGGCTGACGCCCGATAGATGATAATTGATGGGGTCACAAGTTAAATGTAAAATTACTGTATAAACTGATTCATTGATAAACTCATTAAGAGTTGTAACTTGATAAACATGTTCTGCTTTCTGAAGATAGACGCAATGGACGTATCTTAAGTTTTTAAAAATGTCATATGACTTGATAAAAGTCAGGTGTTTCATAAATGTTATCTGACTTGATAAATATGTTCTGACTTGATAACACTTATGCATAATGAGGAACAATAACTAGGCCTCGACTCTGTTTCATAAATGCCCTTGTAGGTATGCGTAGTCAGTAAAGGATCCTTGCTCACATAATTGAGTGAGTAAAAGTATGTGTAATAGAAATTGAGTAATTAAATGGTATATATAACTTGGGTATTTCAATATAACTTCAAAACTGAATTGATGAAAGTAATTAAATCCTATATAAAGCAAATGAAAGTAAAATAGGCCACAATAAGATAAATGAGAATACAAAGGAAAAGGCCTTGATGGTGACAACTAAGAGAGTGGTTGTGGTCTTTTCTGAGATAGGTTGCTGCTACGGGTTTAAGGCTCGCTAATCTTTAGCTTGGTTCAAGATAACAGCTAGTACAGTAGATTGCTTGATAAATACATTTGACATGTTCTGAATTGAGTAAGTAATAAACGTTTGAGGCCAAGAGAGATATATCTTAGTTCAAAATAGCATAAACTGCAATGAATATGGTTTCTGAGTCATAACTCTCCCATAAAGTGGCTTTTTGGCTAACCATGGTTAAGTTAAAACCATGGTAATTGGCTTGGTTAGTAATGCAAACTTGTTGGGCTACGATTGGCTTGCACGGTTTGGGCCCAGAAAGGGAAGTAAATCGTATGCGATTGAATTTTCATAGCTAGAAATTAAATTTTGCGAGGTTATAATAACCATAATAATAATAACAACAACAACAACAACAACAACAACAACAACAATAATAATAATAATAATTATTATTACTATTATTATTATTATTTCTTAAACTATAATTATCGAGATCTACTGTCGATTCACACGATAGTTAATCAATCAACGAAAGTGGAATTAACAGTCAATGAAATTTGAATTGCAAAATGGGACCCAAATGAAATATCTCCTAACCGGGATGATTAAATACGATAAATGAAGGTGGAAAATTTAAAAAACATAATGGAATTCGTACGATAAATAAATTGGGTGTAATTGAATTAATAAATATGATTTGGTTAAATAAATATCTATGACCAATTAAATAAATAACCATAATTAATTAAAATAAATATAATTTAAATAAATAAATATGATTTTGGGCCAATTACTTGAGTCATAAATAACCGTAACAGAAGACTTAATGGTGGAAGGCGCTACTGTCATCCTGATAAGGAGAAGGCGGTACTGTCGTCCTAATAAGGACAAGGCTCACAGAAACCATTCAATCTTGCAACTCATGTTCACAATATCTATTAAATTGAAACACTCAAGGACCAAAGTCCACAATAGTTCAACTTTAATATAATCGACTTAATCATACCATGTGCTAACTCAACTCCACACTACACAAGTATATGGAATATAGACCCAACTTGACCCTGAGGCCGATCTCAACATTCATGTTATGCTGAATCCACTGTAAGCATATGATGACTTCCAAACTGGCTTGCTAAATGGAGAAACATGTGATACTTCATCACCTAAAATGGAAAACATGAAAACAATTCGAAAATGTGAGCTAACACTCAGTACATGCACTTCTGTATTGTAAAAAGAGCATAGAAACACTGTTGATGGGTACCCGCTTTTGCAATTCATTTAGTTTACAATAATAATGAAAATGAAAGTAATGTGAAACTGAATTGCTCATTATTATCTGGATGTGAACCCCTTGCAATGATATGATCTATACATAGGTGTACACCTACTAATCCGATCAAGAGTTGGCCTAAAGTCGTGCGGGTAAATGATGGGCTGACGCCCTATAGATGATAACTGACGGGGTCACAAGTTAAATGGCAAATCACTATATAAGCTGATTCATTGATAAACTCATTAAGAGTTGTAACTTGATAAACATGTTCTGCTTTCTGAAGATACATGCAATGAACGTACTTTGGGTCTTTAAAAATGTTATATGACTTGATAAAAGTCAGCTGTTTCATAAATGTCATCTAACTTGAAAAATATATTCTGACTTGATAACAGTTATGCATAACTGGGAATGATAACTAGGCCTCGACTCAATTTCATAAATGTTATTGTAGGTATGTGTAGTGAGTAAATGATCCTTGTTCCCATAATTATGCGAGTAAAAGTATGTGTAATAGAAATTGAGTAATTAAATGGTATACATAACTTGGGTATTTTAATATAACTTCAAAACTGAATTGATGAAAGTAATTAAATCTGATATAAAGTAAATGAAAGTAAAATAGACCACAATGAAATAAATGAGTTTACAAAGGAAAAGACCTTGACGGTGATAAATGAGAGAGTGGTTATGGTCTTTTCTGAGATAGGTTACTGATACGGGTTTAAGGCTCGCTAACGTATAGCTTGGTTCAAGACAACAGCTAGTACACTAGATTGTCTTGATAAATACATTTGATACATTCTGAATTGAGCAAGTAATAAAGGTTTGAGGCCAAGAGAGATATATCTTAGTTCAAAATAGCATAAACTGCAATAGCTCATTCATGTATTCAAAACTGCCTCAAATATCAATAGTTGGCTTTCATTACTTCCCTCCAAAGAGGCATGATTAGCCCAAAATGCATAGCTGCTTAATCCTGCGACCGAGTATCTAGATCCTCAGTGACTTCACTGGCTCAATTACTTTGGTTCAAAATTGATATTCTCTTTAAAAGAAAAATTTGTTACTCCAAAGGAGGTAGTCTACTCTACTGGTTCTCTGTCTTGACTACTAATAAGATGAAAACTATTGCATTTCCTAATAAGTACTCTAGTACTGACTTATAAAGTCCACTGTAATGAGGACTCAAATGTCTTTGATATCCAGTCTCTTGACACCCTTGACTAGAGAAGCCCTTTGGAATACTTTATATCTCATATGAACTTTGATTGTCTCCTTCTTTGGTCAAAGTGGTCATATGACTCTTGTGTAGTTCTTGTGTCACCTTAGCGTGTACTTGAACTGTCTCATTATTCTCGATACTTCTTCTAACTTACTCTAATACCGCTAAACATTGTTTAAGATTATGTCCTTATTAAAAAGTCCTCATATGATGTTCTTAATGTATCACATGATCTTTCCTCATCAGACTTGTCTAAGATCTGCTCTAAGTCCTAATTAAACACTAGAATAAACATGGTTAGAGATAAAAATGATGAAATTAACAGTCAAGTGAGTCATTAGGAACAAAAGAAATAAACAATGAGATTAGAAAAGATTTATAAAGGACAGATTAACATGGGGTGGTTAGAATAAAAATAACCATAAGTGTATCACAAATTGTGAAATATAATGCCATAAGAATTATGGTTTATAAATATGGATCATAAAGGATCCAATAAATAATTAACTAAGGAGAAAGATGGCCCGATTATACTCGAGTTTAACTGATTAATTGAAAACAAGATGACAAGCAACTGAGCTTCAACTAAGTGACTTTATAGCCACAAACAACGAGATAAGTACAATAGATAGATGAGACAAGCAATGTGCAATAAATGGATAGATAGATTGCATAAGCAAAGTGCACTAGATAGACAAATCGATTGGACACGCAAAGTGTAATGGATAGATAAATAGATTGAGTAAGCTACAATAGGAACATGCCTTTACTCATATGAAGCCAAGTTGAGTACAACAATAAGATTAAATAGAGAATACGAAAGTTTATTTATCCGAATGTAAGATATATGTATGGAGTTGGAGTTCAAAATAAAGAGAACAAGGGTATTATGACATTCACAATCACCCACACCATTGAGAGTTGAATTATATTATGAATTCAGAACAAGTTATATGAGCTTATCATTATAAATAAATGAGATGTAGGGTAGGTGTGTGAATCGGCTCTCAGCAGAATGAACTACCACTCATGATCATGAAATAAAGATGGTGAAGGTCGAGAGCACTGGAGTGTTGACAACCATATAAGGTTGAGCAAAAATATATTGCACATTTAACAATGGATTTGGAAAGACATGGAAGATCATGCTAATAGGAAATATCGAGTTGAAATGCAAGGGAGATTAAACAATATTGGACAGTATCAAGTTTTGAAGATGAGGCAAGCAAACAATTTCAAGAATTGCTGTAAAAGGGTATTCTTGCAAAAGATAAACTGTAGTTACATGGTTTAGGTGTGATATCCAAACCTCAAATCATTCCAGGAAAAGACTTTTGTTGTTGGCAGTTAATCTCATAAATCATTTATTCAAGGTGTACGGCACTTATTTTTGACAGTGATCGTGCTCAACTCTCTATACATAGTACACAACCATGAGGTTCTGCCTTCCTTCTTCACACATATAAAACTAGGGTTTCCCACGGTGACACACTCTCTGCTGGGGGTCATATGATAGGGGCTTCGCAAATCGACTGAGCACTTAGAACTAGGTTGATCTGAAAATCAATATTTCTTAGGAGAAAACAGTCCTAAAAGTCCTCAGATGAAACATCTCGAAATTCACAAAATGTAATTATGGATATGTATATACCGAGTATGATCGGCATATCACTAATATTCAATGCATTACTGACATGATAACTCACTTACTTGTACAGTGTAATTAGGGCGGAAATAGGGTTTTTCTTCCCTTGGTCCATAAAAATACACGTCTAGTCTTTCCTCATTTCTCAAACTAACTTTAAGATCTTTACAAGTCATATTTTATAAGTACATAATCAGTTCATCCCCACAATAATAACAAGGTATGCCAATCAAACTGGATTGAATGCCTAATGAATATGGTTCCAGGAATACAAATTGAGGCATATTTATAAACGTCAACACATTCAACTGCCTACTGGTCTCACCAAATCTAAAAGATAGGGGGATGATCTAAAGTGTAAAGAGATGCAACCACGCCATGAACAATTACAAAGATATTTCTTTGTTGATTATAAAGGATAGACATGTAAGCTGAACAAATGAAAGGACGAAGATTCGTGATAAAAGTGGTAAGGCATATAAATGTCCCGCATATACAAGACATGCAGTTTATTCATGATGGTCATGATAGTAAAGTAAATGAACAATGTTATGAAGTTAAGAGGAGTATTAAGTAATGAAGGTGAAGAAATGCAACAAATTACCAAAGCGACTTTTGAAAAGTCATACGGTATTCGTATGTGAGTAAAATGATGAAGATAAGGGTCAACACTACTAGAAGGAAAATTTTATTCATCTGGTATTTGAAAGGATAATACGTCAAGATAAAGGAGTCAGTCTTATGACTGAACATGATGACATCCATCAATAGCACATTTTGCAGTAAATGAAAGTCTTGGGTAGGTATATAAACTTCAAAACTGCTAGCAGATTGAAATAGCACAAATCGTTGTTTATCATTAACAAGATAGGCTATACTAGAAAATAAAGAATTATCAAAATAACTTGAGTAACGACATGCAGTTACGGCCATAGAGTAGTATGCCAACATGATGTTATGGTGATATAGAAACACGACCAATATGGATACATTTAATTGTTGAAAAGGTGTTCAATGACTGGGTCTGAAGCAATCAAAGGCTGTGCAAGCAATAAATGAATAGTGCCCAGATAAAAGCAAGGAGTTAAAGTAGGTGACAGTAAAAATATAGACATAGTGATGACTGAACTGCAAGTGGACTGGGTCATACATGCTAAGGAAGAACTGCAAATCACATAGTAACGCATACCAGGGGTCATTATAGGCTCCATTATGAAAATAGAGAATTAAACAACTATGATTGTCAAGGTTTGAATCGCCTATAAGAAAGGTTGCTCAGATGTATTTAAGGGATTCTCCATAGGCCACATATGAGATTTTTCATAAACACTCCACTACAAATCAAGATAGTGCTAGTGGGAAAGAAACAATACATCTGAACAATTCAAGGTAACTAGGGCAAAAATAAGTCAATTACAGGAAGTAATGGGAGCATTGCTGATGTAAGGTCCTAATGTCAAGAATGGCATCTTAATCTTACTTGTACCACCTATATAGTGCCAGGTAGCACACCACAAGCTACCGAACTACCGTCATAGGATTCCTTAAAGTAATTCCATCTCATACTGATTCACCTCAAAGGTATTACCCTACAAAGCATTTCCTCATTTAGAGGTTTACATCTAACTTGACACTGTATTAATGCCTTAAGAAGTTGCAAATGGCATCCCCACATAGGGTTTCAACCATCACTGTACCCAAGATCAGGTATATTAATACATTTCAATAAAACTCTCAAATCCTGGGGCAAAATAGACAGAGTTTCACCTAAAAACTGACCAAAATCTGGCTTAAAGCCTTACTATAGATACCTGAAATGGAGAGAAACGATTCAATAGCTCAACGGCCACACGTTGAAGTTCATAACTTAACGGGTCATACACCCGGAGTGCACGATTGCAAAAATTTAAACAAATGAGAGAAATGAAACATACAATATAACGTCCAGATAAATGAGAGCACGCCTCACTAATAGGTCACCCAAATGGTTCCACACTCTACTTTACTAATGCTCAAATCTCAGGATATTACCAAATGATTGGGTTGCCCAAATGAAAATGGTTCCTCTTATATGCCCATACATATGAACTTGAAGTTAATAGCTCATTTAACTGGTCCAGCATAACTCATACACGCCTTGATAGCTAACTCATAAACACTTTATAGCTCATAGTGGCCCTTAAAACCTTGCCTCTGATACCAAACCTGTAACGCCTCCAAATTTCTAATTACTTGATTCATAGATAACTACAACAGAAGACTTAATGTTGGAAAGTGCTACCGCCGTCTTGATAAGTACAAGGCTCACTGAAACCATTCAATCTTGCAACTCACGTTCACAATATCTATCAAATTGAAATACTCCAAGACCAAAGTCCATAATAGTTCAGCTTCAATACAATCGACTTAATCATACCATGTGCTAACTCGCACTCCACACTATACAAGTATATTGAATATAGACCCAACTTGACCCTGAAGTCGATCGTAACATTCATGCTATGCTGAATCCACTGTGAGCATCTGATGACTTCCAAAGGTGCTTGCTAATGGAGAAACCTGTGATACTTCATCACCTGAAATGAAAAACATGAAAACAATTCGAAAATGTGAGCTAAAACTCAGTACATACATTCCTATATTATAAAAAGAGCGTAGAAATACTGTTGATGGGTACCCGCTTTTGCAATTCATTTAGTTCACAATAACAATAAAAATGAAAGTAATATGAAACTTAATTGCTCATTATTATCTGAATGTGAACCCCTTGCAATGATATGATCTATACATAGGTGTAAACCTGCCAATCCGATCAAGAGTTGGCCTAAAGCCGTGCGGTAAATGATGCGCTGACGCCCTATAGATGATAATTGACGGGGTCACATGTCAAATGGCAAATCACTGTACAAATTAATTCATTGATAAACTCTTTAAGAGTTGTAACTTAATAAATATGTTCCGTTTTCTGAAGATACACGCAATGGACGTACCTTGAGTCCTTAAAAATGTCATATGACTTGACAAAAGTCAGCTGTTTCATAAATGTTATCTGATTTGATAAATATGATCTGACTTGATAACACTTATGCATAACGAGGAACGATAAGTAGGCCTCGACTCTGTTTCTTAAATGCCATTGTAGGTATGTGTAGTTAGTAAATGATCCTTACTTACATAATTGAGTGAGTAAAAGTATGTGTAATAGAAATTGAGTAATTAAATGATATACATAACTTGGGTATTTTAATATAACTTTAAAACTGAATTAATAAAAGTAATTAAATCTGATATAAAGTAAATGAAAGTAAAATAGACTACAATGAGATAAATGAGAGTACAAAGGAAAAGACCTTGATGGTGACAAATGAGAGAGTGGTTGTGGCCTTTTCTGAGATAAGTTGCTGATATAGATTTAAGGCTTGCTGATGTATAACTTGGTTCGAGATAACAGCTAGTACACTAGATTGGCTTGATAAATACAGTAGGCACGTTCTGAATTGAGTAAGTAATAAAGGTTTGAGGTCAAGAGAGATATATCTTAGTTCAAAATAGCATAAACAGCAGTAACTTAGTCTGATAAATATGATTTCTGAGTCACAACTCTCCTCTAAAGTAGCTTTTTAGCTAACCAAGGTTAAGTTTAAATCATGGTAATTGGCTTGGTTAGTATGCAAACTTGTTGGGCTATAATTGGCTTGCACGGTTTGGGCCTGGGAAGGGAAGTAAACCGTATGCGATTGAATTTTCGGAGTTCGAAATTAAATTTTTGCGAGGTTATAATAATAATAATAATAATAATAATAATAATAATAATAATAATAATAATAATAATAACAATAACAATAATAATAATCATAATAACAATAATAATAATTTCTTAAACCATAGTTGTTGAAGCCTACTATCAATTCACCCGATATTTAGTCAATGAACGAAACTGGAATTAACAATCAATGAAACTTGAATGGCAAAATGGGACCCAAATGAAATATCTCCCAAACCGGATGATTAAATACGATAAATGAAGGTGAAAAATTTAAATAACAAAATGGAATTCAGTCGATAAATTACTTGGGTGTAATTAAATTAATAAACATGATTTGGTTAAATAAATAACCATGATTAATTAAATAAATAACCATGATTAATTAAAATAAACATGATTTAAATAAATAAATATGGTTTAGGGTTGGGCTATTACATACTTCATCTTCTGGGGTGTTATCATCATAAGAAGAATCATTGCCAAAGAAACCCTTGGGGATGTAATCACGTAAAGTTAAAGGGGTCTTAATGGGCGGTATGTACTCCTCTTTGGAAGTTACTTCCGTCTTCTTTTTGGCCTTCGACTTCTTCCTTTTGCTTTTCTTATTTTTCTTTCGTGGTGCTTTCTGTCCTTATATTTTGATTCCAGAGGGCTGAGAAGCTCGGGCTACTCCTTGTCAAAAAGTCCTCCTGCTAAAGTACGTTTGCCGCCCAAAGCTGCCTTCATCATTGTCATCTTCTGATGTCGCTCATGGCTCTAGACTTGGGTCTAAGTAGAAATGATACACTGTTGGCGCTCCTGTGAAGGTGGTGACATATCTGGATAGGCCCACATTATTGTCACATCATCATCAGCAATGAATTTGATAAGGACCGCATGAGGTGGTAAAGATATTGTTGGGATCCCTTCATTAATTTCTGAGGATGATGTGTGAGAGTCATTCTTTTATTCAATCGTTGAGGTCACATTTAATGATACAGTAGGCCCTTTTGGTGGAGCCCCTTCTATCTTGATTTCTCCCCTCCTAATCATCCCTTTGATTATGTCTTTAAGAACATAACAATCCTTTATGGGATGACTAATGATCCTGTGGCATGGGCAGTACTTAGGGTCATTTGTCACGTTAGCTTCAGCAGGCCGCTTTGGTTATGGAATAATGATGGCTTTTGCAACCATCAACTCATCAAATATCCCCTACAAATCAGCATCATCAAAGGGATAGTTCTTTTCTTTTCTTTCCTAAAGAAGGAGTCGTCGATGTTCCTCTTTTTGCTTGCCTTTACCGTTTTTGTTGAAAGTTCTACCATTGATTGGCTTTGGGCTTATTTTGATAAAGGTGGCCATTGACTCTTATTTTTTGATTGCTCTCAGGCTGTGCACTTATTTGACGAGCAAGTTATCTTCCCACATTACTTGCCTTAGACATGAGGGCATCAAAGTTTTGAGGCTTAGCAGTGCCAAAATATGTAGTAATTTGAGGATCTCAGTTGGTAGCACACATTTGAACTGCCGATTGCTCGCTTAACTTTTCTGCGCATTACAACCCTAGAGTCTTCCACCTTGTAATGAAGTCACTCTGTTGAATATATTTAGTTTTGATGATAACAAATCCAAGAGTAACATATTTGTCTAAGTAATGTTGTTCCAAACAAGCTCTCCAAACAGGGCCTAATACACCGTTGTTCCTACACCGCTGTTTGTGATATTTTATTGACCTGGTGGCTAAATGTTGAGAACAAGTCTTAGGAACAGGTTCCGAGCTTCAGTGACACAAGATCAGCAAACAACACATATGGTTTAAGTCTTGAGGAACATTCAGCTACACAAGATCACCCAAGGAATCAAGGTGACCAAGGTGTTTTGGAGCAGCATATTCACTCTTGACAAGACAACTAATTCTTACAAGGAGTCTTGGTTAATTTAGTTTTTATCTTTTAGACTCTTGTTAATATGCCAATCTTGAAAGTATCATTTTTAGCACTTCTTGAAAACGGTTTTCGAAAAGTTACTTTGGGACACCATTTCCAAACAACCCTGCAAACAGGGTGCCTAGGGTGTTCTCAAAAACTACAGCAGCTACATCAGTCTTATCTGGAAATTTGCTTCGGTTGGCTGCCAGATCTAAAAAGATTTGTTTTGAATTTGAAAAAAAAAAATTGCAAAACCGTTTTTGCTAAAGATTTCTCTTGAAAGATTCTTATCCCTTATTTTTAGGTCTTGATTGAATTTGGGATAAATCAAGATTTTATCCTTTTCAAGCTAGATTACTCGGCCAAGATATTTTAAGAAAATCTTCTCTCCTCTCTTAGCCGTTGGAAATCTTTGGTGAATCTTCTAAGCGACTAAAAATAGAGGATTTTCCCTATCTTTTGAAAAGAATAGCCGTTGGGTTGTGCGTTTAAATATTGAAATTCTCTCTCCCATTTGACAATCCGATTTTTACAAAGAAGTAAGAGATTCTTAGAGCTGAATTCCAAAGAGAAAAACCGTGAGAAGATTGTGCTTAACTGAGCTTTCAATTTCTTGGCATAATAGGACTTCATTGTACCTTACATCTGCTTAAGTCAGAAGCACCCCAGTAAGGTGTTTTGTACCCCTGTTCTCAGAACAGAAAGTGAGTGAGTGTGTCCTCAGTCGTGTGGACTTTGGACGTGTCCTATCTGGTGAGATTGGACGTGGTGTAACCTGTCTTAGGGAAGAAGGTTACGTGGGTTACAAGTTGTAACAAGGAGTGTTGCTTTTGTAACGTTTTCAGCCCGTTAGTGAAGTGGTTAAATCCTACACGAGGTAGGTCGTGGTTTTTCACACCTCAGTTGGGCTAGAGGTGTTTTCCACGTAAAAATTGTGTGTGCTTTATTTCCGCATTTATTACTTTGAATTTCGCTACTGAATCAATTGAGAACAACTGCTACAAACAAGGCGTAAGGTTGTTTGTGATTTACAAACAATCTCTGCAATCAAGTGCTACGGTTGGTTGTTAGTTATTAGGCAAAAATCGACCACCACAATTCACCCCCCTCTTGTGGTTGTGTACTCTTGGAATTCAACAAGTGGTATCAGAGCGGGTTCTCTCAAAAGGGCTAACACCTTGAGAGATTCTGAAGATGAGTACACCACAAGGAATCCTTGAAGGGCAATCCATTACTCGTCCACCCTATTTCAACGGCCAACATTATAGTTGGTGGAAGAATAGGATGGAGAACTATATTCAGGCAGAAGATTATGAATTATGGATGCTCATCAAGAACGGGCCCCTTGTTCCCACCAAGGTGCTTGAAGATGGTAAGAAGGTTCCCAAGGAACCCATAGAGTTTGATGGTGAAGACTATAAGAAAATGGAAAAGAATGCCAAGGCCAAGAAGCTATTATATTTTGGCCTAGGTCCAGATGAATATACACGTATCTCGGAGTGTGAGTCAGCTCAGGAGATATGGAATGCCCTCCAAGCAGCTCATGAAGGAACAAGTCAAGTCAAACAATCATGCATTGAGCTAAATATGAGGCAATATGAGCTGTTTGATATGGGTGATCGTGAGAACGTGATGGATATGTACACACGCTTCACCCACATAATAAACGAGCTAAAATCCCTGGGAAAATCCTTCACCACAGAAGAGCTGGTGAGGAAGATTCTAAGGATTTTGCCTCGGTCTTGGGAAGCGAAGGTGACAGCCATCCAAGAAGCTAAAGACATGAACAAGATCACCCTCGACGAGTTGATTGGCAATCTTCAAACCTATGAACTCAGAAAGAACTCACAACAAAAAGAGGAGCAGAAGAAGGATCGTGGGCTTGCCTTGAAAGCACAAGAGGATGATGACTCTGACCTTGAGGATGAAGAGATGGCCTTAATGACAAGAAAGTTCAAGAAATTCTTCAAAAAGGTCAAAGAAAACAGCAAAAGAAAAGACTTCAGTAAGTCCAGAAACACCCCCCGAGAATAGTTCACAGGGTGTTTCAAGTGTGGCAAACCATATCACATTGTGAAGAACTGTCCACTACTTCGAGAAGAGCAAGAGCAAGAACACCCTGGGAAACAAGGTAGAAAACAAGCTGCAAGCAGTTCTGGGAGACGATTCTCGCAGGCTATGCTTGCTGCCTGGGGAGATTCCTCTGAGGATGAAGGTGAGTCTGAAACTGATGAAGGTGCTGTAGCTCTCATGGCACAAAGTGACACGGATTCAGATGATGAATCAACAAACAGTCTTACTGATCTCAAGAACAAGGTACGTGGTCTCAATAAAGCAACTCTCGAAGAACTTTTGTATACCTTGATGGATACTTGTGCTGAATTGAAACGAGATGTCCGAGACCTAGAACTAGAAAATGAGATCCTTAAAAGTGAAAAACTGGGCTTACATGAAAATATTAATACGCTCAAAGAAAACCTCTTTATAAAAGAAGGCGATTATTCTCGAATGGAGGAAAAACTCTTTGAGGTGGCAGGAATGGTTGAGTCCTTGCTCAGGGAGAACAAGGGTTTGCATGCTAATATAGAAAAACTGGAAACCGAGCTTATCACAACCAAGCGCTGGAACAAGTCCTCACAAGCCCTTGATTGGTTAAACACTCACCATAGTCGAAACAAAAAGGGACTTGGATATAAGCCTAAACGAACAGTTTACCCAATTCATAGAAAGTATGTGGGATTACCTGAAAACATTGTTTGCTTTCATTGTGGTAAAACTGGTCACTATCGATATTCATGTCCTCTGAGAAGGTATGTCATTGAAAAAAATGAAAGGTATGTGAAACAAATCTGGATTAGAAAAGATGAGCTTTACTTGTCTAAAAGAATGGGACCCAAGTGGATCTGGGTTCCCAAAACTAACCTGTGATTTGTTTTGCAGGCTGAAGTGAGAGAGAACAACCCCACAAACAACCCAGCAAACAGGGTAAGAAACACCCTGTCAAACAGATCAGTAAACAACCTTGAAAACAGGCAGCTGTGGTATGTTGATAGTGGGTGTTCGCGGCATATGACTGGAGAAAAATCAAACTTTCTCTCACTTACAGCTTCAACCGGTGGGAGCGTGGCTTTTGGCAACGGCAAGTCTGGGACAATTGTCGGTGTAGGTAGCATTAGTAAAACTCTCTCCCACTCAATTGATAATGTGCACTTAGTTGATGGTTTAAAGCATAATTTACTAAGTGTGTCCCAACTGTGTGACAAGAACAACCTAGTGGTGTTCTCACGAACACATTGCTTGGTTGTCAATGTCAACACAGGAGATGTCGTATTAAGGGGGAAGCGACACAAAAATGTTTACAAAGTATGTATTTCCACTCTTCCCCAAAACAACCTGACTTGTTTGAGTGCTGTGAATGATGACATAATGCTCTGGCACAAGAGACTAGGTCATGCAAGCCTTACTCTTTTAAACAAACTTGTTTCAAAAGACCTGGTTATTGGACTACCTTCCATCAAATTTAATGATGACAAGGTATGTGAAGCTTGTGCAAAAGGCAAACAAGTCAGATCTTCTTTTAAATCGAAAAAATGTGTAAGCACTACCCGACCTCTAGAATTATTACACATTGATTTGTGTGGTCCCATGAGGATAACTAGTAGAGGTGGGAAAAAGTATGTGCTTGTTGTAGTGGATGATTACTCTCGATTTACTTGGACCTTGTTTTTGGCATCTAAAGATGAAACCTTTGAGAATTTTATTGCCTTTCTCAAAAAGGTTGAAAAGAGAGTAGGACACTCTTTAATTAGCTTGAGATCTGATCATGGAACTGAGTTTGAAAATGCAAGTTTTATCAACTATTGTAATGAACATGGTGTTGATCATAACTTCTCAACTCCAAGAACACCCCAACAAAATGGGGTGGTTGAGCGCAAAAATCGCACCCTGGAAGACATGACCAGAACAATGCTTATTGCTACTGGTCTTCCTAGGTATTTCTGGGCAGAAGCATTGAACACCTCATGTTACCTTATAAATAGATGCATGATCAGACCCATTTTGAACAAAACTCCTTATGAACTTTTCACGGGCAGAAAACCCAATATTACGCACCTAAGAACATTTGGTTGTAGGTGTTTTGTGCATAATAATGGGAAGGATGCCTTAGGAAAGTTTGACCCTAGGAGTGATGAGGCAATATTTCTTGGCTATTCTTCTCACAGCAAGGCATACAAAGTCTTTAACAAAAGGACCTTGTGTGTTGAGGAAAGTGTGCATGTGCTTTTTAATGAATCTAACTTGTTGAGTGAGAATGATGCACAGGAAGATGAACTTGAATTAGGTCTTATTCGAAAAAAAGTGTTGCTCCAAGATAAACGAGGTAAGAACACCATGGAGAAAACAACTCCTGAAGGTGTTCCTCAGAACAGCAGGCAAGGTGAACACCAAACAGGGGCAAACACCATTGAACCCTGTTCGGGACCATGTTCTTCAGGAACAGGCTTACAAACAGGTGCAGAAACAGGCTCAGGAGATGATCGTAAGCTTGATATTACGACTAGAGTAGAGCATGGGTCTGTGGATCCTCTTACTCCACGACCATGGAAGTACCATAGTTCGCACCCCCTTGATCAAATTCTGTCTGATATTAACAGTGGAGTGCAAACTAGGTCTAAACTTAAGAATTTCTGTGCTTTCTATGCTTTTCTCTCTAATATTGAGCCAAAGAGTGTGAATGAAGCTCTTGCAGATTCAGATTGGGTCACGGCAATGCAAGAAGAGCTCCATCAATTTGAAAGAAACAAAGTATGGCACCTTGTACCTAAACCTGCAGAGAGAACAATCATTGAAACCAAGTGGGTGTTCCGAAACAAACTGGATGAGTCAGGAACAGTCACTAGGAACAAGGCACGGCTGGTTGTTCAAAGGTATAATCAAGAAGAAGGGATCGATTATGAAGAAACCTTTGCACCAGTTGCTAGAATTGAGGCTATTCGAATCTTAATAGCCTTTGCAGCTCGTATGGAAATCAAGCTATATCAAATGGACGTGAAAAGTGCATTCCTCAACGGATACCTTAAAGAAGAGGTGTATGTCAAACAACCCCCTGGTTTGGAAAACAGTGAATTTCCTAACCGTATTTTCAAACTTGACAAAGCTCTTTATGGCCTAAAACAAGCTCCTAGAGCTTGGTACGAACGGTTGTCAAGTTTTTTAATTGAAAATGATTTTAGAAGAGGCAAGGTAAACAATACCTTGTTTCTAAAATCTAAGGGGGAACATTTATTGATTGTCCAAATATATGTTGATGACATTATATTTGGTACAACTCATCATGATTTATGCAATGAATTTTCAAATATGATGAGGAGTGAGTTTGAGATGAGCATGATGGGTGAGCTTAACTTTTTCATAGGCTTACGAATCAAGCAAACTCCAAAGGGCACCATGATCCATCAACAAAAGTATATCAAGGAGCTACTTAAGCGTTTTGGGATGGAGTTGGCCAAACCCGTAGACACTCCTATTTGTCCTTCAACCAGGTTGGTTATGGATGATGGGAGTCCCTCAGTTGAGGAGAAACTCTATAGGGGCATGATTGAGTCACTCCTATACCTAACCGCTAGTAGACCAGATATTGTTTTTAGTGTTGGTTTATGTGCCCGTTTTCAGTCTAATCCTAAGGAAACTCATCTTAAGGCTGTGAAACTGATACTAAGATATTTGAAACATACACCTTATTTAGCCTTATGGTATCCTAGAGGTTGCAATTTTGATCTTGTTGGATATGCTGATGCTGACTATGCTGGATTCCTAGTTGATAGAAAGAGTACCTCAGGTATGGCTCACTTTCTTGGATCTTGTTTGGTATCTTGGGCTACCAAGAAGCAACATTCTGTTGCCATGTCCACAGCAGAAGCTGAATATGTTGCAGCAGCTTCATGTTGTGCTCAACTGTTGTGGATAAGGCAACAGCTTAAGGACTTTTGTGTTGACACGAGATACATTCCTATTTTTTGTGATAACACAAGTGCAATTAACATTGCCAAAAATCCATGTCAACATAAAAGAACAAAGCATATTGACATTCGACATCATTTCTTGAGAGATAATGTTGAAAAAGGTTTAATTTCTATGAATTTTTGCACAACGGAAAATCAAATTGCTGATATATTCACTAAGGCACTAGCTAGAGATCAATTTGAGAGAAATAGATTGGAACTATGGTTGGTGAGAACACCCTGAGATACCTGTTTCCAGAACATGAACTGGGTTTGGTAAGATCAACCTTTGCACCCTGTTCTCTCCCCCTGTTTGCAAATCTTATTAACAACGGATGTGATTGCATGCACTCGAATTGCGTGCATTTTGTCTCTACTTATCCACTTAGTACAGCATAAGGGGATGTACTGGAGCCGCCTTAATACCATTAAGTCCAATCAAGATCAGACGGCAAAGAACAGGCATAACGAAGAGAACAGGTACGCCCC
This sequence comes from Carnegiea gigantea, assembly GCA_029747015.1. Taxonomy (NCBI): domain Eukaryota; kingdom Viridiplantae; phylum Streptophyta; class Magnoliopsida; order Caryophyllales; family Cactaceae; genus Carnegiea; species Carnegiea gigantea. Next base: position 181,977 of record JAKOGI010000915.1, on the reverse strand, counting down.
TTGGTTGCTCGATGTGTTTTCTTTCCTTCCCAAGGCACAAGCTTTTAATGCTCACACCCGTTGCAAACCGAGAAATCTTCTAAAGATTTTGGGTGCTCTCTCTCTCTCTCTCTTTATATGCCCTGTTCTCAGTTCTGCCGTTTATCTCGCACACAAGCAAAACCTGAAAACCCTGCAAAAACCTTAAACCCTAATCTCTCTCTTCTAGCAACAATGGCTCCCAACAACTCCTCTCAATCAAAAGCCCTCGTTCTTGCGTCCTCAATCCCTGCTTCCCCTCGCCCAATCCTGTACAAGCCTTTCAAATTCCTGAAAAGCTTGTCCCTAAAATCAGTGGGAATGGGGATGGATGATATTCCCTTCGAGTGTGGAAGGGAATTGGTGTTCCTTGTAGGGACAATTGCTTGTCCCATTAAAGTCGAGTCAGAGGGTACACTATCGTTAAGAAGGGTGAAATGACCTCCCTGCACCAACTATTGTTTATGTTCACTATCAAGAACATAATTCCGCGAGGTCAAGGGCGAAACTCAGCTGATGCCCTCGATCAATGCCTGGTGAACTTACTGGATCGGGAGGAACCAATCAACCTCCCTGCAATCATGATTCGCCACATAGGGCGAATTGCGAACACCACCCGGGCCCATGATCTTGGATATGGGTTTCTGCTGACAAGGGTGTTTGAGCACCTTGGGATAGTGCTCACACGGCGAGTGGAGGCCCAAGTCGTTGATGAGATTGGGATTGACACTCTGCTCGGGTGTGGCTATGAGGTTGGCGAAGGGTCAGTCTCCAAACAGGATCGTCGACCACCTCGACCACCTGTTTCTGGGCAACCTTCCATCAAACTTGAGGCTGTTTTTGAGGACAATGCTCGCCTCAAGGATGAGCTCTCAGCTGTCAAGGCTGCTCTTGCTGAGGAGCAAGCCCTCTCCGCCAAACGCCATGAGGAATTGCTTGCCCTTCTCTCCACTCTTGCCCCCAGCATTCCTCCTCTGCAAACGAGACCACCCCCTGTAACCTGATTCTCTAGGCTGTTCTCTTGTCTCCTCCTCCCATCTTCGTTTTTGGCATTGTACTGTTTTTAATGCAATATCTCCTTAATGATGCTTCTTGCATCTTATGCTCTATATTTCTTTTCTTGCATTCATACTGTTGTTTATGCTTTTTAATGATGCCAAAAGGGGGAATAAGACCATATGAATAAAACCATATGACGTGCTCTATGACCTAGCACCTAGAGGATCCCTATCAGCATTAAACGTTGTTAAGCTTTTTAATTTTGTCAATATGGTCACTTGGTTTGTCATCATCAAAAAGGGGGAATTTGTTGATATATTTAGTTTTGATGATAACAAATCCAAGAGTAACATATTTGTCTAAGTAATGTTGTTCCAAACAAGCTCTCCAAACAGGGCCTAATACACCGTTGTTCCTACACCGCTGTTTGTGATATTTTATTAACCTGGTGGCTAAATGTTGAGAACAAGTCTTAGGAACAGGTTCCGAGCTTCAGTGACACAAGATCAGCAAACAACACATGGTTTAAGTCTTGAGGAACATTCAGCTACACAAGATCACCCAAGGAATCAAGGTGACCAAGGTGTTTTGGAGCAGCATATTCACTCTTGACAAGACAACTAATTCTTACAAGGAGTCTTGGTTAATTTAGTTTTTATCTTTTAGACTCTTGTTAATATGCCAATCTTGAAAGTTTCATTTTTAGCACTTCTTGAAAACGGTTTTCGAAAAGTTGCTTTGGGACACCATTTCCAAACAACCCTGCAAACAGGGTGCCTAGGGTGTTCTCAAAAACTACAGCAGCTACATCAGTCTTATCTGAAAATTTGCTTCGGTTGGCTGCCAGATCTAAAAAGATTTGTTTTGAATTTGGAAAAAAATTGCAAAACCGTTTTTGCTAAAGATTTCTCTTGAAAGATTCTTATCCCTTATTTTTAGGTCTTGATTGAATTTGGGATAAATCAAGATTTTATCCTTTTCAAGCTAGATTACTCGGCCAAGATATTTTAAGAAAATCTTCTCTCCTCTCTTAGCCGTTGGAAATCTTTGGTGAATCTTCTAAGCGACTAAAAATAGAGGATTTTCCCTATCTTTTGAAAAGAATAGCCGTTGGGTTGTGCGTTTAAATATTGAAATTCTCTCTCCCATTTGACAATCCGGTTTTTACAAAGAAGTAAGAGATTTTTAGAGCTGAATTTCAAAGAGAAAAACCGTGAGAAGATTGTGCTTAACTGAGCTTTCAATTTCTTGGCATAATAGGACTTCATTGTACTTACATCTGCTTAAGTCAGAAGCACCCCAGTAAGGTGTTTTGTACCCCTGTTCTCAGAACAGAAAGTGAGTGAGTGTGTCCTCAGTCGTGTGGACTTTGGACGTGTCCTATCTGGTGAGATTGGACGTGGTGTAACCTGTCTTAGGGAAGAAGGTTACATGGGTTACAAGTTGTAATAAGGAGTGTTGCTTTTGTAACGTTTTCAGCCCGTTAGTGAAGTGGTTAAATCCTACACGAGGTAGGTCGTGGTTTTTCACACCTCAGTTGGGCTGGAGGTGTTTTCCACGTAAAAATTGTGTGTGCTTTATTTCCGCGTTTATTACTTTGAATTTCGCTACTGAATCAATTGAGAACAACCGCTACAAACAAGGCGTAAGGTTGTTTGTGATTTACAAACAATCTTTGCAATCAAGTGCTACGATTGGTTGTCAGTTATTAGGCGAAAATCGACCACCACAATTCACCCCCCTCTTGTGGTTGTGTACTCTTGGAATTCAACAAGTGGTATCAGAGCGTGTTCTCTCAAAAGGGCTAACACCTTGAGAGATTCTGAAGATGAGTACACCTCAAGGAATCCTTGAAGGGCAATCCATTACTCGTCCACCCTATTTCAACGGCCAACATTATAGTTGGTGGAAGAATAGGATGGAGAACTATATTCAGGCAGAAGATTATGAATTATGGATGCTCATCAAGAACGGGCCCCTTGTTCCCACCAAGGTGCTTGAAGATGGTAAGAAGGTTCCCAAGGAACCCATAGAGTTTGATGGTGAAGACTATAAGAAAATGGAAAAGAATGCCAAGGCCAAGAAGCTATTATATTTTGGCCTAGGTCCAGATGAATATACGCGTATCTCGGAGTGTGAGTCAGCTCAGGAGATATGGAATGCCCTCTAAGCAGCTCATGAAGGAACAAGTCAAGTCAAACAATCACGCATTGAGCTACTTATGAGGCAATATGAGCTGTTTGATATGGGTGATCGTGAGAACGTGATGGATATGTACACACGCTTCACCCACATAACAAACGAGCTAAAATCCCTGGGAAAATCCTTCACCACAGAAGAGCTGGTGAGGAAGATTCTAAGGATTTTGCCTCGGTCTTGGGAAGCGAAGGTGACAGCCATCCAAGAAGCTAAAGACATGAACAAGATCACCCTCAACGAGTTGATTGGCAATCTTCAAACCTATGAACTCAGAAAGAACTCACAACAAAAAGAGGAGGAGAAGAAGGATCATGGGCTTGCCTTGGAAGCACAAGAGGATGATGACTCTGACCTCGTAGAGTGGACTTGAGGAGCCGTGTTGAGTCCTGAGGTTCCTTCCCTAAATGGCTTCTTAGGGCTCTTCAAGGTAGGGGGTTTCTACATGGCTTTGTGCCCTTCCTAGCAGATGTAGGGACTCAAGTCTGTGTTGGGCCTGAGGAAGGAACTCGAGCTTGCCTTTGTGGTAGATTAGGGATCTGAGCTTGCCTTGGTTGGATTGTCCCTCGTGGCATTGGTGCCTCCTTTGTGAGGGTTCCCCTCCAAGATGGAACTTGTCTGGGGCAAGGAGCTGGCATCGGGTTGAGCGGCATAACCATTAAGGGGTATGCCATGAAGGATGACCTTTGTTGGGAAGCCCTCCTCAGCGTTGTTTTGGCTAGCTCTAAGGTTAGTGACGGAGCTAGCTTGGGTGCACTAGACTTAGTGCAATGCTTGTCGCTTTTGCGCTTATTGCGCTTCAAGTTCTTGATCGCTTCCTTTATAAGTGACTTGTCAGCCATTAGGGGCGGGCTACTTGCCCTTTGAAGGCCCCTAAGTGGTTCCATTGAATTTGCCAATGGAAACTTGGCAAGTATGGATAGTGGTCCTACTGTGAAGACTATTTAGACTTTCCTCCTTGCCCAAAGCCGTGCTTGACCATAATGGTGACAGAAATCTCATTGAAATCAATGGTAACTTGTGGTACCTTTGTTCTGTGAAAATCACACAAAACAAAAACAATGGAAAGGAAGAATATAATAAATATTACTCAATATAAACAAATCGGTGATGAAAATGAAAATAGGGTCCTACCATGCATGCCAAAAATTATGTTAAGAAAAAATTTAATAAAAATAAATGATGTACATCGGTTTATTTTGAGCACGACCCTATTTCAAAAAAGATAGACCTCCTTAATTAAGTCCCCTTCTCAGGAGATTGCCTTTTAATTCCGACTCATTCTATTTTTATTTTCTTTCTTTGTTTCATTTCGTATTAATAAGACTTTATATAATTTGGATCGACAATTATCATTTTTTAAATATTGAATCGCTCATATCCAAAACTCAATTGCATCAGATAATGACTGTATAGACACCTTTTAGGAAGGGTATTGCACGCACACATTCTTCATGTGTAAGTTAGGGAGCAGGTAATTTTATTTGATTTGGAGTTTGAGTTACACTCACTTTTTGTTATGAGCTTCCTATGTACCTCTTTTATAAAGGATTAAACCTAACTATAGTTCTTTTGATTTTATTTGATTTTATTTATCTTTTATTTTGGTATTTAATAACCATTTGATAAGATTTTAATTATTTATTTTGGACTAAAAAATGACCACAATTTTGACTTAATTGTGGTATTTGGATTTCTTAAAGTCATGTCTAAGTTATATTTTTAGCTATTTCATGATTTTTATTTACCCACTTAGCCTTATTGGGGTTGGTACATCAAAATTTTTTTTACTTATAATTGTACCCGAAATTTATTTATGGGTTTCCTGCATACCCTTAATCAGATCAGATCAATGTAGTTCTTGACCTAAAATGTTTTAGGCCTACATCACGGAAGGTAGGAGGAGGGGGAATTTGGTGAGCCTGGTTGTATATTTGGCCTGAGTTTGGCCCATTCTAGTAGACCTAGGATTTGAGAAAGATTTGATTTTTTTTAGAAGCTTGGCTTTTCATTTGCTTTGGTTACATAATATGTAAGAAAGGTCACAGATTTGTAATTTAGTCTTTTCTAAAAAGGGGAGTATAAATAAGGGTTTTGGTCCATTTTGTGAACTTAGAAATTTGAGGGGGTTGGTTTCTATTTTGTGACGCTTGACTTTTCGTTGTTTGAGTAGGCAAGGTGCAATTGATTTAAAAAATCAACTTTTTGTGAAGAGAAGGGTGTTGATTTGAGCCTGTTTGAGGCCTTCCAATCCAAAAATGTTATACTAAGCTTCCTAAGTATCTTTATTGGAATCAAGTTATCGTAGTTCTAGTCGATATTGGACTTAGCCATATATTTCATTCTCTCATTTATAAATTTTGTTAAAATGGACGCATAAAACCAATTAGAATTTTTAAGTGCTAGCCTCCTGTACAAGATTTTGTAAAGTAAATTTATAAGCTGCAAGCATATAATTTTTGCTGCAGTACTTCAGGGTCATCTCCTCAGAGACGAGGATGGAATTTAAGTCATAAAATACTAATCTAAAGAATTAAATTTATCTAAATGGTAAACTAGGTAAAACTATGTTAAATTAATCACAAACTCACGAGTCACAAGTTGTCTAATTATGCTACACAAGACTAAATACTCTAAGAATTGAATTGAAGTATATACATAATAGTAGAAATCACAATCTACTTCACATGCTAATCTAGATGAAAGGTAAGTCAAAATTACCTTCTACTAGTGAAGGACAACTTACTCTCCAACCTATCTAAGCTTTCTTCTGATTTGTTCACATGTAGAGTAAGATAAAATGAAATAAAAGAGTAAAATAAGATGGCATAAAAGAAGGAAGCAAAGTTCTTCACTAATTGATAGCTTAGAATCAAAAGAAGAAAAGCAAAAAAGAAGAAGGAAAAAGAGGATAGAAGAGCATCGCATCCTAGCTCAGCCCATGCTCAGCCCTTACTCTGACATTTAGATCTGGTCTAGTGCACCAAAGTTCAGGCCAAAAACATGAAAGTCCTGACCCCAACACTAGAGAAATAGAAACATAGAAGACAGGCGAAGACAAGTAGAGGCTTAAAAATAAGGTAGGCTATAAATTAAATAAGAAGAGGGCAAGGGTGTGGATTGAATTTGACATCCTTGCGCTCGCTCAACCGAAATTCAAATCCATCTCCGTTGATCGACAATCTAGCAACAACAAGCCCAAAACTCTCACATCACCATCCCTAACCACCCGAATGGCAAATAGAGCAAATGAAGAGGAGAATAGGCATTAGGGATATATTAAAACGCCATCAATGAAAGCAAGAGCAACAAGCACTGTTGATAACCAAAAAACTCACTGCTAATGTAACGCCCCCATTGTAACCACCTACTAAACACTTGTATTCATAAGCATTACGAACTAGCGGAAAGCACTATCAAGCTAAGGCAATACTATCGTCCCTGAGGGACAAGGCTGCAATTAGGCATTAGAATAAGCCAGATGAAAGGCCTCTACCAGTCACATTACGAAACTCACAGTACAAGATATCTAAGATTGCCATTAGCATACCAAAATAGGCATTACACAACGATTTTAAATAAGCCTAAATTTGATTTACATTACATTTAGGCTTCATAAGCCCCCAAAATAATTAACTAAGGAAGAAGTTTAACAATCGCTGCCTTGTCCCACATTGGGACCTTAGTCTTTGCAGGCCCCTGCTTAGCCATAATCTGTTTCTCCTTTGCTAAAATAGTTTGAAAACACAAAATATAATAGAAAGATGAGCAGTAGCTGAATGTGTTACGCTTGCATTGTTAAATGATCTTTCGTAAGGAGTTAGTGAACGCGAGTGCAACTTTAAGACTATGCTTTGTAAATATGTTTGAGGAGCACTGATTTTAATAACCAATTATTAACTGTTTCTCGACTTGGACTAGGACACAAATTTATGAATAGTAGCCATGGCATCAATGAATAATGAACTATGAATTTTCCGTTTAACGGGAAAGGCCTATATAATGAATTCTACTAGTAGATACTATGAACAATAGATCACTAAAATGGGTCCTAAAAGTCCTAATGGTTGAATAAAGACTTGTTAATATTAATAGGTGTAAATTTAAAATGCCTTTGAAGAGTGCAAGCAGTAATGTATCTGTAAAAGTCAAATATTACCTTTTAACCCTCAGTTTATGCTCACTTCTTCTATAAGGTTTCAGTTCAAGTTCCACATTCATGGGAGTATGCTTATATAAATTTTATTTCCTAACGGCAATATAGATTTAATGATCACAATCTTACAATTGAAGGACTAATGTTATAAATTTCATTTAGGAAATGTTCTCTAGATACTTATCCTTTTTTTCCCATTATTCACTTAATCAAACGATAATACTAGCCCTTTTTACTATGTAACTACGATGCTATTTAATCAATATCTTTGAATGCAAATTAGGTTCATTCCCATTGAAGTTACTTTAACCAAATCGGTCAGTAAACTTGATGACCCTTAGCTATCTCATCTGACCTTGAAACCCTAAGTATCCATGTTCACACTATTCTCCTACATTTATTCTTTCGGATTGCTCCTTTTTCTTTAATTACCGACGTGGTTCCATCTAGGTATTTCGATCTCGAACCTATCATTTTAAGCCCAGCAAGAGACTAACTAATTCAACCAACACTCTTTAATTACTTTGATTTAACTGGCTAGGAACCCAAGTCCTTCATGAATTTTTTAACTAAACACTTAGACCAACTAATTTGCTCAACTCTTTTAACTAACTTGATTCAAATAAGGTCTTTAACTTTTCATTAAGCTCTGGTTTAAAAGTTATATTAAGAATATTATCCACTAAAACCTTACTTATTCCTTAGTAAGTTTTCATGCACCTCAAGGCATCAATCTCTGATCTGTTTAATGCTTCTTTTAAATGAAACAAGAACCTCACCCAACTCCTCATGCATAAGCTATCCAAACAAGACAACCCTACCCAATCAAAGTAAAAATAGAAGCTTTTGTAATTGCACCAAATGTCCTTTTTTACTTCTCATGGATTCAACATAGTACTCAATTCACATCCACCATCACAAATCAATTTCATCAAGAATTAAATATTGCTCAATTCTCATCCACCAATTTGCATAGATAACTATCATGCACCATGAGCAGCCTATTGACAACCATAAAATATAATTATAAAATTTTAATTTAATCGGAGAAGAGTGGTCTAAATTACCTTGGTAGCAAGTAGAAAAGGGTCAAGGTGGATGATTTTATAGAGAGTGACAGGTGGTGATGGCGTCGGGGATCTCGCGAGCGGTTTTCAGTGCCTAGAACACAATGGTAGGCTTCAAAACAAAGGCCAGATAGAGGCCCTATGTTGGTGACATGGATGGCCGAACAAAGGAGGTGGAGGAGAGAAGTGGTGCGGCATACTGGGTGGTGGCGGTGGCGACGACGACGATGGTGCAGTAGGTGGAAAGGGCCGTCCACGGCTGGCATTGGCAGCAGGAGGGAACCGGGGGGGCCATGTGCAGAAGAGAGGGTGTTAGGTTGCTTGTTTTATTTTTGGGGGTTTTATTTTTGGTTTAATTTTTTGTCACTTATGATTTATATACCAACTTACCTCCTCATTTCTAGATTAAGCATTTTTATCGAATCTTATTAATTTTGAGCTTATCCCCCTTTTTTCCTACTTGGCTGAAAATTATCCATACATTTGGTCCTTAATTAATCAATAATGTCATTTCTTTATTAGTATTAAGAAATTATTATGGCTTGATAAATTCCCGAACTTGCTCGGGTACAAACGCATATTTATAGAAAGCCTTATACATACTTATCTGATATTTTAGAAACTTGGAAACAATTTCATGGTATCATAGTTCTTTAAATCAAGTGTTACTTGTTCAACATTAGAAAAAAAAAATACACGGCTCACTGCTCCCCTCTAAAGAAAGTTTCATCCTCGAAGTTTACGTTAAAGATATCTTTCAAATAAATGTGGGTAGCAATGCTTCATTTCATCTTCAGTTTCCCATGTAGCCTTAGAGGCCCCATGATGGGTCCATATAGCCTTGTTGCGCAATTGTTTCACCTTTTAATCTATTATCTTCATTGGTTGATCTTCATAAGTTAACCCGTTAGCTTTAACTGCCAAGGGTTCATAAACTATTACATGAGTTGGGTCATGCACATACATGCATAGTTACGAAATATGGAACGCATCGTGTACATGCTGCAGTTCAGGCATTAAGGCTAAGTGATAAGCAGTTGGATTGATTTTCTCAATGATATCAAAAGGCCCAACAAATCACGGACTTAACTTTCCTTTACATTGAATCTTCGTATTCCTTTGATAGGAAAAACTTTTAGAAACAATTTATCCCCTTCTTTGAACTCCAAAGGATTCCGCCTTCGATCCGCATACACTTGTTGTGTATGCTGTGCTACTTTTATGTTTTGTTGGATAACTTTTATCTTATCTACCATTTCTTGAATCATCTTTGGCTCCAAAATTAAAGTGTCATCCAAATCTTTCCAACAATGGGGAGTTCTACATCTTCTGCCATATAGGGCTTCAAAGGGGGCCATTTTATAGTAGCTTGATAGCTATAATTGTACGAAAACTTTGCTAGCGGTAAATACTCCTGCCATTTCCTTTGAAAATCCAATACACAAGCCCGTAGCATGTCCTCGACGATTTGATTTACCCTTTTAGTTTGTCCATCCATCTCAGGATGGTAGGAGTTATGGAACTATAACTTTGTGCCAAAGGCTTTTTGTAAGCCTTCCAAAATCGGGCCTAAAACCTTGAGCCTCTGTCAGGGATAATGTCATGGGGTACACCATATAGCCGCACTGCTTCTTTGATGTAAATTCGGGCTAACCTATCCATGTCCTAGGAATCATGTATTGTGACGAAATGAGTGGACTTGGTGAACTTATCCACTATCACCAAAATGGCATTCTTCCTTGATGTCGTTAGAGGTAACCCCATTACAAAATCCATCAAAATAGAGTTTCATTTCCAAGTGGGAATTTCCAACGGTCTTAATTCACGAGCGGGTCGTTGATACTCTGCCTTGGCCCTCTGATAGGTCAGGCATTTGTCCACATAATCGACTATGTCTCTTTTCATGTTGCTCTACTAGAAGGTTCACCTTAAATCTCTATACATTTTCGTTCTTCCCGGGTGGATGGAATACTTTGTATTGTGAGCTTCAGACATTATCCTTTCTTTTAACTCCTTCTTTTAAGACATACATCTTTGATTCTAAACTTTGATAACTACCAGCTCATCTTCTACAACCCAATGCTTTCCCCTTGTTTATATTAGCCTTAATCCTTTCTATCTTGTCATCTCCCACTTGGGCCTGTTTAATTTCATCCAAAAGGGTATATTAAACCATTATACGATGAAGAAATGACCCAGGTTCCTGCGGTAGCATAAGTTCTATTCCCATACTTTCCAAAACCCTCAAAATCTCTTGTCACACCATTGTCATAACATTCAGACTATGATGTACTCTGAGACTCAATGCATCAGCATTCACATTAGCCTTTCCTAGGTGGTATTGTATCTGGAGGTCATAATCTTTGAGAAGTTCTAACCACCTATGTTACCTCAAATTCAATTCTTTTTGAGTGAGGATGTATTTAAAACTTTTACGATCAGTGAAAATCTTACAAGGGCTGCCATAAAGGTAGTGTCTCCAAATTTTAATGCAAAAACCACCGTGGCTAGTTCCAAGTTGTGGGTAGAATAATTTTTCTCATGAGGTTTGAGTTATCTAGAGGCATAGGCTATAGCCTTTCCGTCTTGCATTTAGACACCTCCTATGCCTTGCCTAGAAGCATCACTATAGATAGTCAATTCTCCTCCTTCTACTGGTAGAGCCAAGACTAGGGCGGTAGTGAGCTTGCACTTTAATTCCTGGAACGCAGCTTCACATTTGTCATCCCACTCATACTTTGTGGTCTTCCTTAGTAGGTTATTAAGAGGTATTGCGATTATTGAGAAGTCTTGCACAAACCGCCTATAGTACCCGACCATACCCAAGAAACTCCGAACCTCGGTAATGTTAGTAGGTTGTGGCCATTTGGTAACTACCTTTACTTTCTATGGATCTACCTTAATCCCTTCTTTAGAGATCACATGCCCTAGGAAGATCACTTCCGCCAACCAAAATTCACATTTTGATAGCTTAGCATCCATTTTATGCTCTCTTAGGTTCTGCAGCACAATCCTCAGATGCTTACTATGATCCTCTTCGATTTTCAAATAAATTAGAATATCATAAATGAAAACAACCGCAAAATTTTCTAAATATGGCATAAACACCGGATTCATCAAATTCATAAAAGTTACAGGAGCATTGGTTAGCCCAAACGGCATCACTGTGAATTTGTAATAACTATAGCGAGTCCTAAACGCCATCTTGGGGACATCCTTAGGTAGACCTAAGATCAATATTTAAGAAGACTTCCATTCCTTGGAGTTGATTAAATAAATCATCAATTCTAGACAGCGGGTACTTATTCTTTATAATGATCTTGTTCAGCTATTGGTAATCTATACACAATCTCAAGCTGCTATCTTTTTCCTTCACAAATAGCACTGGTGATCACTGCTGCAAGCACACGAGTGTCGTAGTATAGATAAAATATCGTCTTCAGGGACCAAAGCAATCTATCAAGTCCTTTCTATCAGAAAATGCTAAGCAACAACTTAATTGAGGATTTGATTTAACAACTTCTGATTAACTAATTCTAAATTCAATCAAGAAGAGAACGCCTAGGGATTTATGTAGTTAAGAAAGGTGATTGGATCAAAATAATTAACATGCACTTTACTCTAATCGGATAATTTCGAGGAATTGTAATCTATCCAAAATTTAGTCTATTCTTTCCAAATCAACCAAATGGCCTAAACTAAGTAAAAGTCGATCTTTCAAACTAATTTGAATTAATCTAAGTTCAATATTTTTGATTACTCTCGAGTCCTCCTAACACGCAAATCTCTCTTTCGAATCATCGCTATGTTAGGTTTTATCAAGCAGTCTAACAATCAAATTTCACCTTTCAGTACTTCATTCAATTATTTCAAGTGTGCAAGCAAAATTTGGCCAAAATTCCACTCATAACATGATAATCACTTTACAAAATGAAGTTAAACCAAGTATGAAACAAAAGCTCAATTCTATTAATTAAAACATGATCCAATTACACTTTCATAAACTAACAAATCCCTAGACAAGATAAACTACTCACTCATGATTAAAAATTAAATAACTAACCGATCGAATCAGTGAGATCTGAGAGGGAAGGGCTTGATAACGACAGCCTTTAACAAAGTCATCAAACCGCCAACGAGACTAAACTCTACACTCAAGATTTCTCACTTGTACAAAAAGCAAACTAAAAATCCTATCTAAAAAGAGTAAAATTTGGGACAGAAATGAACTAATCTATGCTATGCTTTCCTTGTTCTGCTACTGAGGGACGAGTTTATAAAGAAGAGTATGAAGATTTTCAGCCACACAGCCGAAGGAAAAAACGAAGAGGCCACAGTTACACAACTTACCACGATCTGTGGCAGGCACCACGGTTGCACCGTGGTCTTGGCTGGAACTATATTTCTGCTCTTCTCTTGCTCCACGGGCATAACACCTCATGGACATCCATGGGGGGCCGAAACATACTCAAATGAGAGTCAAATGCTCGGTCAAAATGGTTCAAATTCCTAAAAACATCATCAAACAACCATACTCAAGCATAAATCAAGAATAAGAATATAAATCGTAACTTAAAGCATATAATTCTCCTAAAAGTGTAGCAAAATGACCTTAAAATGATATATATAATGAGCACTTATCAACTGGCGCTCCCCATGGGGATGCGCTTGGTTTTTTATAACCCCTTCATACCAAGTCTTCTAATTGCACCTTCAATTGTTTCAACTTAGCTGGGGCTATCCTATATGGAGGCTTTGAGAGAGGGGTAGCTCCAGGTTCCAATTTTATTTCAAAGTCAGCCTCTTTTTGGGGTGGTAACCCCAGAATTTCTTTCGGAAACATATCAAGGAATTCTCTAACCACTGGAATGTCCTCAAGTTTTTAGTTCATTATTCTTATCTTTCGCAACACAACATAGATACGCCTCACACCCCTATCTGACTACCTTTCCAACTGCCATCAAGGATATTATAGGGCATTCCTTACTACTATTACTTCCCTAAAAATACATCTTTCCTCCCCCTTTTCCTTTTACAAAAGAACTTTGTTTTTGGCAATCAATCTTTGCCCTATGCTCAACAACCAATCCATTCCTAAAATTATATTAAACTCTGCTAGATCTAGTCATATGAAATCACCCTCTAACTCATCTTGATTTAAAGTAACTGGGAATTCTGGTACATAACATTACATTTTATCATTTTCTCATTGGGCACATTTACATACAAATCTACAGGATGTTTATGTACAATTCTTATATATAACACTACATTTTATCATTTTCCCACTGGGCATATTTACATACAAATCTACAGGATGTTTATGTGATTCTACCCCTATCCAATATGTAGCTTCTGAAGAAATAAATCAATGTATAGCTCCAGAATCAAATAGAACGCAAGAGATGTTGAATTAAAAATAAGCGTACCAGTCACAGCCGCTCCTAAGTCATCGAATTACTACCTGTTGATTACACAAACTTTGCCCACCTGGCAACTGGTCGTAGGGACAGTGTTCTTACCTTGATTAGGAGCTGGAGCAGAACCCTTACCTAGATGGTCAGTTCTAGTAGGGTAGTTGGCAATCAAATAATTCGGATCTCCACACCAAAAATAACGGTTGGTTCCCACCCTACATTCTGAAGTATTGTGGTTCGTACGACCACACTTGGTACAATGTTTTCTAGGGGGCATTGGGCCTTGTGTTTTAGTTTTATATTGATGGACCTCATATCAAGAAAGCCCTTAGCTGAGTACCTTTTTCATTCCATCTTTTCCTGGGGTTAGCCTGAGTGGCTATTCTAAACTCATTCTTCATATGTTTGATCTCAGCAGCATGCTCATATAATTCCTAACTAGTTTGTACAGGTTGTCCCGCCAACTGATTCCTAATATAAGGTGCTAGGCCTTCCTTAAATCTTAATATCCTCATTCGATTAGCGGCTGCATAGTCTTAGGTAAATCTTGAGAGTTCAGCAAAGCGGCTGGCATACTCTATTATTGACAGGTTATCTTGCCTCAAGGTTAAGAACTCCCTCTATTTTTGATTTTACAAGTGATGGATAGAACTTTCTTCGGAGTGCCTCACTGAACATACCCTAAGTGGCCTCAGAACTTTGAAAGGCCGACTTAACTATTATCCACCCGGTGTCAGCTTGTCCAACAAGATAAAACACCCCAATAGTCACACGTCTGTTATAGGGAACTTACACAACATCAAATATCTTTTCTGTTTGTCTAATCCATGCTTCTAATAACATCAGGTCTTCCCTACCATAATATTATTTGGGATTCTGTTTTACAACTTGGTCAAAGAACTTATTTTCTTTTCTATCTTTCTTACATCCCACACCCTTACGCTTTTTTATCACTTCAGCCACGATCTTCGCCATCAATTCAGGTTCTAGGTCTTTCAGCAATCCTTTTTGACTCTCAGCATTCTCAAGGTTTGGGGGTGCACTAACAGCTTCCTGACTCCTTTAAGGGGTCACTACTGCAGAATTTTGATTGGCAAAGTGAGCTGGCATAACTTCTGTAATGTTCCTCTGTAAGTTGTTTTCTAGAACATTATTGTTTGGATTTGCCATTCTACCAAACATATGGGCAAACATATTAACTCTAACTTATTCATATCCCTTGCAATTACACATTCTCAGTCACTTGTTACTCCTCCTATATTACCAACCAAATCTTATTATGCTATTATGGGTTCTCTTTGTTTTAGAAATGTCTTTTGCAAGTGGTCTTAACATTTTTTGTACTTATGTACATAAAATTTACACACTTTCATTAACATAGCCACAAAGTGCTTTACATAAACCCACTAGAAGCATAGTTTTCATGGTGGTTGTACAAAAAGCCTACCTCCTTAACAAAATGGGTGGATGAGGTCAGATTAGACACTATTCTTACTTACCATTGCTAACTTTCTATTCCCGTCCTAGAGATTAGTTCCCAGCACATTATCTTACATAATTACATTTTTACATATCCACACTCACTTCCGAATCTACCACCCTAGCAACCTTATGCACCCAACAACTCTTCTCGCTCCCTCTCCCTATTCTATCCCCTCGATTGGTAATCTGGGTCACTACTGTTACTAGTTTCAGACCTCGAGCTCCAAGAGTCTTCATAAGTATCATTAGAACTTATTTCTATCACCTTCGCGGACTTGAGAATGTCAATCACACTCACTACGCTATCTAAATCACCAGATTTATCGCCATTTCATCCTCCCTAGATATCATACCCAGCATCCATAGCCAAGATATTTAAGATGTTATTCTTATAGCCCTCCATATCAATTGGTGGCTTTGGGGGCAAGCGGGGGAGGGGGGAGTGGGTCTTCTTCCAGGGGAGGCTTTAGGACAAGTGGGGGATCTTAAGGGTTTTCAGTGGGTTTCAGTTCAAGAGGGTCTTGTCCCACCATTTATTAACATCAAAAAACACTCATAAGTTTTCATAAGATGCATGTATGGGTTTGGCAGGCATTCCAACATAGCTATATATGTACTTATATATATTCATTTTATAGAATCTCACACCCTGATGTCGTCCTTGGATTAATTTTTCATTCCTTACTCAACCAATCGCATTGTTATCAATCTTATCTCCCCTACCTATACACACCTAAAGTGCCTCGGCGATCTAGACCCTAAATAACACCATTAACTAATCATCCACGTGTCCAAATGTGCTCTGATACTAGTTCTGTAACACCCCCAGCTTAATCACATACTAAACACTTCTATTTATAAGCGTTATGAACTAGAGGAATGCGCTATCAAGCTATGGAATAACCGCCGTCCCCTAGCGACAAGGCTGTAATTAGGCATTAGAATGAACCAGATGAAACGCATCTACTAGTTACATTACGATCCTCACATTACACGAGGTCTAAGATTGCCATTAGCATACTAAAATAGACATTGAACAATGATTTTGAATACGCCCAAAATGGATTCACATTACATTTAGGCTTCATATGCCCCCAAAATGACTAACTAAGGAAGAAGGTTGACAATCGTTGCCTTGGCCCACATGTCCTGGGCCCTTAGTCTCTACAGGCTCCTACTTAGCCATAATTTGTTTTTCTTTCCCTAAAATAGTTTGAAAACACAAAGTAATAGAAAGATGAGATATAGCCTAATACGTTACCCTTGCACTGCTAAATGACCTTTCGTAAGGAGTCAATGAGCATGGACGTAATGTTAAAACTATGCTTTGTAAATATGTTTGAGGAGCACTTATTTTAATTACCAATTATTAATTGTTTCTTGACCTGGACTAGGATCCAAATCTATGAACAGTAGCTATGAAATCAATGAATAATGCACTATGAATTTCCCGTTTAATGAGAACGGCCTGTACTATGAATTCTGCTAGCAGATACTATGAATAATGAATATTCCACATTGAACAATGAATCACTGAAATGGCTCTTGGAAGTTCCAATGGCTGAATAAAGACTTGTTAATATTAATAAATGTAAATTTAAAATTTAAAACGTCTTTGAAGGTACAAGCAGTAATGTACCTGTAATAATCAAATATTGCTTTTTAACCCTCAATTTGCACCCGCTCATTCTGTAAGGTTTCAATTCAAGTTATGCGTTCATGAGAATTTGCTTATATAAATTTTATTTCCTAACGGTAGTATAGATTCAATGATCACAATCTTGTAATTAAAGGACTAATGTTGTAAATTCTGTTTAGGAAATGTTCTCTAGATACTTATCCTCTTTTTCCCATTATTCCCTTAATCAAACGATAACACTACCGCCTTTTACTATGTAAGTACGATGCCTACTTAATCGATATCTTTGAATGCAAATTAGGTTCATGTCCATTGAAGTTACTTTAACCAAATCAGTCAGTAACCCTTATGGCCTTTGGCAATCTCATTTGACCTTGAGACCCTAAGTATCCATGTTCACACTATTCTCCTACACTTATGCTTTCAGATTGCTCCTTTGTTCTTCATTATAGAGGTGGTTCCATCTGGGTATTTTGATCTTGAACCTATCATTTTAAGCCTAGCACGAGACTAAATAATTCAACCAAGACTCTTTAATTACTTTGATTTAACTAGCTAGGAACCAAAATCCTTCATGAACTTTTTAACTAAACACTTAGACCAACTAATTTGCTTAACTCTTTTAACTTGATTCATGTTCAGGTCTTCAGCTTCTCATTAAACCCTGGTTTAAAAGTTAATTTAAGTCATTTTCTTCACTAAAACATTACTTATTCCCTAGTAAGTCTTCATCTCCCTCAAGACATAAATATCTGATCTTTTCTATAATTCTTTTAAATGAAACAAGAACCTCACCCAATTCCTCAAGCATAAAACAACTATCTGCACCAAATGTCTAATTTTTTTTCCTTCTCATGGGTTCAAGATAGTACTCAATTCACATCCACATTCATCCCCAAATCAAATTCATCATGAATCAAATATTACTCAATTCATCTAGCAATTTGCCCAGATAACTATCATTCACCATAAGTAACCTATTAACAACCACAAAACATGATCATAAACTTTTAACTTAATTGGAGAAAGCTGGTCTAAAATTACCTTGGCAGTAACTAGAAAAGGGTCAAGGTTGATGATCTTGTGGAGAATGAGGGGGGGTGATTGTGTCTGGGATTTTCATGAGCAGTTTCTGCCGGCCAAGATATGGCGGTAGTTGCCAGAACAATGGCCAGACATAGGTCCTATTTTGACTGACAGGGATGGCCGAATAGAGGAGGTGGAGGAGAAAAGTGGCATGGCATACTGGGTGGCAGCAACAGGCTTTTACGACGGCGAGGGGTCGTGCGGTCAGGCGGTAAGGGCCACTTACGGTCGGCGTTGGCTGCAGGAGGGAACCAAGGGGTCATGCGAAGGAGCCCAGAAGCAGGGGGGTTGGGTTGCTTGTTTTATGTTTGGGCTTTTTTTCCTTTTTTGTTTTAATTTTTGTCACTTATGATTCATATACTAACTTACATCCTCATTTCTAGATTAAGGATGCTTACCCTATTTTTCTTTTTGTCAAATCTCATTAATTTTGAGCTGTATCCCCTTTTTTCCCCTTCCACTTAGCTGAAAATTGGCCATACATTGGCCCTTAATTATTCAATAATGTCATTTCTTTCTTAGCTATTAAAAAATTGTTATAGCTCGGCAAATTCCCAACCTCGCTGGGTACAAATGCATATTTATAGAAAACCTTATACTTTTGCATACTTATTTGATATTTCAGAAACTTGGAAAAAATTTCGCAGTATCTTAGTTCTTTAAATCAAGTGTTACTTGTTCAACATTACAAAAAATGCGCAGTTCACTGTTCTGATGAATCATAACCACATACCTAAGGCAAGAGTTAAAACTAATTAAATATGACTAAATAACGAGGTATTGCAACGAACTCCCAAAATACTCAATTTGAACCAAGAAAACAGTGAATAATAGGAGATTTCCAAATCAACAATAAACAACCTAGAAAAGTAGAACCTAACTCATATGAAACAAGAGCATCAATGGCGTAAACCACCATAGCCACGAAACTCAAACCAAGACAAATTCAAATAAAGGCAGAGCATTAGCTAGATTCAAATTAATTGAGAATGGGAAGAATTAAACGAAAATGCGTGCAATATCAAACACAAAATCACAATCCTCTACTAAACATTGGCCAAATCTGAAATTATAAAATTGAAAAAGAATGAAGAAAAACGAAAATCAAAACCCTAAAATCTAACAGGAAACTCCAATTAAACCTTCAAATTATCTAAAATTGGAATTGAAACTATAAGAACCCTAAATTTAAACCTCTTGCCCCCCGAATTGCACTGCAACCTTTGCTTTGTATTCCTTCTCTCCTCTTCTTGACCGCCGATCTAGGGGTTGATGTGGACGGTGGAGATGAAGCATGGTGTTGTGCTGGTGGTTAACATGGCAGTGGTGGTGATATGGTGGTATGTGTTGGATGAGGATCGTGGAGGTTGATGAAGATGGTGGAGATGGATGGGAATGCTTCGAGAAGAGAGAGAGAGAGAGAGAGAGAGAGAGAGAGAGAGAGAGAGAGTGAGAGAGAGAGAGAAGAGAGGAGAGAGAGAGAGAGAGAGATATATATATATATATATATATATATATATATATATGTATATATATAAAGGACTGAGATTGGAGGGGTTTCTGTTAGGGTGTTTGAGGGGGAGGAGAGAGAAGAAGAATAGGAGGCGGTTGAGGGCTGATCACGCTAGAAGTACGAGGTGGGGAAGGGAATTCTATTCACGTGAGGGCCACGTGAAGGGGGAAGGAGTCTATGTTTTTATTTATTTTTGTTTCCCTTCCTTTTTTGCTTCTTTTTGGTGGACTGGGCTAGGGTAAAATGTGCCCAATGTTTGGGTTGCCATGGAACTCTACTCAAATAAGTCTAGTTATCCTTTTCAATATTTCTTTCATTTTTTTTGAATATTTTTTGATTTATTGGAATCCCTACAAAACAAAGTAAAAGCAAATAAAAATATAAATATAATAATTGTTTCGAATATAAATTAGGTATAAAGGTATTGCAAAAAAATATTCTTTTTGGTGCAAACACTTCCTTACTATAAAACCATTCAATTATGTTCATTTCTAGCACCACCAATATGAACAATACTGGCCCCCAATGAAGCTTTGATTATATAGCTGGTCTACTAAAATTCCAAAAAGAACTTGCATGCCAATTTGTACATTTTGGCATATTTCTATGGGCTTAAGATGTGAGGGGGAATCTCAAGTTTATATAAGTTCCTTGATTAACACTGCCATCAAGCTAACAATATCCGTGGCCTTGATTCTTCGCATTACAATATTTGCTAATGTATCCCTTTCTTGGATTTTTAGCTAGAGTCAATATGCAGGAGTTAATTCAAAAGAGTTTCTTAGCGAACTGAATTCATCCAAAAATAAAAATTCCATGCTTATAAAAGGGACTTTAACTCTCTGATTGATTTTCGCTTAACCTTTGAGACTTTTTTTTTCACTTATTCATAGTGAACGATTCTTCTTTATAGGTAAAAAAAATCTTCTTGTTTTTTATTTAGGTCTCTGTATATGATTGTATCTATCAACCTACTGCACCCCTAACAGTAAGCCTTCCCCAGTTTGAAGAGAGAAAGTCTAATTACACTCTCAATGAGTTATTGATCCAGTAGGACCAAGGATCCTTAGATTTCAATTTTCTAATAGGAACTAAGATCCGACAGGATCCATAAATTTTGTGATTTTGGCAGGAACTAAGATTTAGTAAGATCAAATAATTTTGATAAAAAAACCTGAATCGGGTCTGAGATTTGAGCTTTGTTTTACTATTCTGCAACAGCTTCTTCAACCATTTGGCACACCCCTTGTTGTGATCAACCATGGAAGACTTGAAAAGGAGTATTGAAAATTTTGGGTTGACATGAATTTTTTTATATCCCATCATTGTATTGCTGTGAACTTTTGCTTGAGCTTGTGGAGAAGACTAGATTTGATCCTTGATTCACCTACTTTGATTCTTCAAATTTTCATGAAGCCCTATTCCTTTGTGGCACTGCTCTGCCTCTCTTTTAACAAATTTCCTATCTCTTTCCTCCCTCTCTCCTTTTTTTTCTTATTTCTTGGTCTATTTGTTTCTCTTTATGACAGATTAGAACCAATAGTTACAACATGCCCCACTTGTGCCCATGTTTCATTAAAACTAGGATAATGGGAGCCAAAGTTACTGTAGAGTAACTTCCTGTCTTTTTCCTTTTCAGCTTTTATTTTCCTTTTTTTAAATCTATATATGTCTAACTCTTACTACTCCAAGTTGATTATGACCATCAATAAACAAAGATGCATGATGTAATCTATCTCTACATTGATATCCTACACCATTACTTGCTTTATTTTTCCAAGTACTGACACATCACGTGCCTTCTTCGAATCATGGCTACCGCTTTTTTTTTTTTAATGAGTCATGTATTTCATTATGTTGTCCAATTTAGTTTGCTCAGGGACTATCCAAATTCACAAATTAAAAAAATTATAACATATGAATTTTGACCCCCTTTAACTTATATGAATTAAAGAGGTTAAATTCTAAAGGGTAAGCCCTACACATATGAAGTGAATGGATCACACCTCAAAAGTGAACTTCTGCCTCCTTATTTCTTTCTTTATATAAAATTTGAAGTTTGCATTCAACAAAATACATATTATTTCTTTACATCAAAATCAAGTCATCAGTTAAATTGTCAGGACCATAGGTCAGAATCAATAATGCTTGTCATGCAGTGAGCTGCTCTAACAAAGACCAAACAATAGCCTTATATACAGAATGACCTTGATCAATCATACCCGTTGCATATGTTTTGTTAAGCAACTAATTCTATGTTTAGATTTTTTGATCTTTGTTGTAGATGTCTAGTATTGATGGTGGATAATGCAAACATGATGACTAGCTTGAAGTGAAGAATCCTAAGGATCATTAAGATGCCATTTCCTCCCTTGTTTAGAACAAACGCCATCATCTCCTCCCCTCTCCACCACCCACCCGCTCTGAATTTGAACACTTTTAGGATTTGTCTAAATTTGCCACAAAGCATTTTGTGCTAACTATAAATTTACAACAGAAGGCTATTGTAATGAGGTATCTGTGATAACCATATGGCAATGTTTAAAAATGCTACAAAAGGCTATTTATAGCAAATTTTGGACATATTGTGGAAAATTTAGATGCTACAAAAAAACCAATTTTCTTATAGTGACTAATGGCTCTCTCTACCCATATTTCACTCATGCAGAAGCTTTTCTTAGTCTCGTTTCATGACTTAATTTTATCGATCTTTAGTGAAGGTAATTGGCCTAAAGTGACACTATATCCCTCGTACTTTAATGGATATGTGTTAGCATACCCATCATGAATCACATGATTACCATATAACCAAGGGCCACCAAGTAGTAAATGGTATGCATTCACGCATGGAAAGAACATCACATAACACTTCATAGCAATATGGACCAACCAAAAATGAAATAAGAGCTTGTTAGAAAATGCTTACCTTGCTCCCTTACTTGAGCCATGATAGAGTGTAAGGAGTTGGATGTACCTTGATTGTTCATCATAGCTTATTGATGAGTGTCATTGAAGCCACATTGGTACAACTTCCTCTGTTAACGATTAGGTCACACACATTGCCTCCAATTGTTCATCAAATAGGAAAGATTTGCTCCATTTGGCTAGGTTCAAGTGGAACTCTTTGACATAAGAGCTTTTTGGATCACAAGTTGTAAGTCTACTCTGTAAGAAATATTTCAGGCTGAACCTTAAGTTTAGCAATTAGAAGCTAGAGCACTTCATTCAATCCAACTCCCATTTTGAGTAATCTAAACTCCCCATTGTGCTCTTCCACGTTAAGATTCTCTTAGCTAAGAGAAGTGATCTTAAAGTAGAGCTCGTGCTTGTTGAAGGATGGTAAGAACCTTTTATCCATGTAGTTCTTGAGCTTGGAACATTTATTGACCTTAGATTTAGGTTTCCTTACTCTATTCCTCTTCAAGTTCGCATACCATGGGGATGCAACCCTTTTCTATTGAGAATATTCATATTAAAGGATTTCTCATTATTATACTCCTTAAATTCAAAGATTCTTTTCATAAACTGAACCCAATCTAAGTAGCTCTCTAAGTTAAGGTTACCAACAAACTCTGGTGCCTCCACCTTAAGATCTCTAAGGTCATCTCTTACATGCCTTCTTCTCTTATCTCTCCTTTCTTCTTCATCATGATCTTCATGAGAGGAAGAATAGGCTATGTCAATGGGATTCACATCTCATTGTTACCGATGTGCTCTTTTCTCAGTTGTTATAATGCTTTTCATTTGATCTAGCTCTATAGCGAGCCTTCTTAATTGTTCTTGGAGTTAATTGACTTCCTTAGGTCAAGAGGATTCAATACCATTGGTTATGCTTGAGAGGTCTCGAGTAGAATTTGGTATGAGTGTAGCTGATGTGTACGAGGCTTAACACAAGGATGAGACATAGATTGTGTCCTTCAACATAAGCTCTGATAGCTGCAGTTTGGCTTTGACACGAACTATGGCAGGATCACTAGGCCTTGATGTAGGTAGTGATACGATTAACTTCTTAGAAATGGGTATGACTGTATTAAGCTCCGTCTAGCTTTTTTTTTGTGATTTGTGTAAAGGCTTTTCATTTTGTGGAGTTTAGGGGTTCATTTTCAGCTAGGATTTTGTTTAGGGTTATTTTGGGGTTCTTTGTGGACTAAAAAAGGTTTATTAAGATGACTAAGTGAGAGAAATTTTGTGAAATCAAAGTGTGAATTTTTTAGGATGGATGTAAGGTGAGCAGATGCATGAGGATTTTGATTGAATAATGGCAACAAAGGTTTGGTTTCAACAATCAACCAATGCAAGAACCTCTAGCTCAATTACCAATTGCATTAAAATCATGCATACTCAATCAAAACACAAATAATGGATGGCCCTGCTTGGATATCAGAGCTCAAAATCGAGACCCCTAAGGAAGATATAAAAACTTCTTACCCAATCTCTTTCCTAAAGGCTCCAAGCCACCAAAGAAAAATTTTAAAGGCTAATAAGAGACAAAGATTAAGATATTTTAGAGAGAAAATGGTCTTGTGTCTTTAAATTCATTCAATACTCAAGTCTAAGAATACATAAAGGGAAAAGGGTCTATAAATGCTCAAAATGAGGGGAATTAGTTGATACATTGGTGGAATAAATGGATCACTGAGAGCCATAGAAATTATCTTGAGAAATAAATCTAAAATCTAAAGATAATGGCATAATCCATGAGTCAAAATTTTAGGATTTTTCTCTCATCCTCTAGGAATATTTCATATGGCCATACTCATCCAATGAGATTAATGCCACTTGAAGCTTTTTCATTAATGTGTGTAGATTTATTTCATGTGTGAAAATTCCAAGGTTTCCAACTGTATTTTCCCTAATTTGAGCCACAATCCAAATTGCTCCAAAACTAAATTTTGTGTAAATTCCACATAATCTTGACCATATCTCTCTCGAATTGAATCCAATCGTAATTTTTAGCACATGGGTCTAAAATAGACATCTCAGAAAGTGAATAAGCTAGCATATAGGTCAATTGGACACCCTTAGATAAGAATTAAAATCCACCCAAATTTAGCAAAATTACTAGGAAAAAACTAGCACTGTAGTAGTTGGGCTCTTACCACATTAGGGAATGGAAATGTGAAGGACTACTGAAACTTATTCCATATTCCTAGAATATACTCACTAGCTTCTTGAGGAAGCTTGGAATGCCAAAATTGGACCCCATTTGGTAGGCCAAAAACATATATCAAGGCTAGGGATAGTGCTAAATTGGGGGCATTCTTAATGTGAGATAGTTTTATTGGACTTTGGTGAGGATGTGGTAGAACCAAGAGTTGGAATGGAATTTACTACGCGTCAGTATTTCAGTAGCTTACTGGTTGAGAATGAAAGGCATAATAAGGTGAACCAGTCTATTTCAATGCAAGGTAAATGTCTACCAGAGCATCAGCAGGTTGCCGTTACATTGTCATTATGGTTCTGTTGTTAAAGTTGCTTATTTATCTATTAATACAACCAAAAGTTTAGGGCCTGATTGTTTTGGGAGTAAATTCTTTCAGATTGTCTACCTAGTGATTGGAGATGAGGTGAGCTCTATGAATCTTGATATTTTTCAAGATTGTAAGCTTTTAAAATAACTTGATGCTACCTCTATGACTTGTGCTAAAAATTTGAGCATCCTAAAATTACTTTTGACTTGAGGCGAATTTCCCACTTAATATGATTTACGTCTACTTGCATGATGCATTGTATAAGACTAAAACGTATTTTGCCCGATATAGTTACAACAAATTAACTAACCTTTGTTGCTAATAGAAATATCTTACATAATGTGATTATTAGGTTAGATTTGGTGAGGCATAATAGGAGCAAAAAGTTATCCCCTGGGTGCATGACTAAAATAGATATAAGGAATGCCTATAGCACCACTGGTTGGAATTTAATGGTAGATCTGATAAGGGTTATTAGTATGCCAAGTCAATTTGTAAACTACGTGTATGAGTACATCTCAATAGCTTGTGCTTCTCTTAGTTATAGTGGAGGACTGCATGGATTTTTCAAGAATAGAAGGGTTTGAGAAAAGATTATCCTATTTCACTAATACTTTTTTCGTTAGAGATGGAATATGTGTCTAGGCTGTTGAGGTGTACTGTTGAGAATGGAAAATGTAGATTTCATCCGAGATGCAAGAGTTAAACCTCAACTACTTAATTTTTGCATATGATCTATTAGTCTTATGTAAGGCTGATAGATCTTTAAGCCAATGCTTTAGGGCAGCCATTGAGCAGTTTGCTGCAGTGTCAGGTTTTGAGGCAAATATCCACTAATTCAACATTTTATAGATGGAATTACTGAGAAGACGGAGGCTAAATTGCTTAATTTAACTAGGTTTAGGAAGGGTACCTTACCTATGAGATACCTGAGAGCTCTTGTCAAGCCTAGAAAAATGAATCAAAATGATAATGATATGCTGACTACCAAAATTGTAGCTAGAATCAAGTGTTAGAGTGCAGTAAAACTAAGTGATATAGGGAGACTTTAGCCTTTCGATGGTGTATAATCGAGTATGAACACTTATTGGAGCTCAAGTTTTATCTTGTCATAAAAGGTCATTAGAGAAATTAAGAAAAGGTGTAGAGATTACGTTTGGGAAGGCATTGAACACAGACAGAGGCTTACACCAATTGCTTGGGAGGAAGTTTATAGTTGTAGACAATAGGAAGGCCTTGGACTTATAAGGGCAGCAGATTGGAAAAAAGATGTGTTTGGCAAACACTTGTGGTTCCTTTTGGACAAACTAGAACTTTGTGGGTCTAATGAGCCAATGGAATCCATCCTAAAGGAGAGAGTTCGAAATCTTTTAAAGGAAAAGTTGATGCTACTTGGTACTTCAAAAGATTGATGAAATGGAGAAAGTACTTGCAATATTAGCATGATGATACTTCTAATCAGTGGGATGCCATAATAGTTGGAAATTACGGTATCGCAGCAATTTATGCAGAAATGCAAGAACCATTAGCACCTGGTAGTTGATAGAAGATGGCTTGTCATAGGAACAATAAAACTAAGTAAGCACATCCTGGAACAAACCTCTTTGAACTCTCGCAGAAATAGGTAAGCATCCTCTATGCTAGTAAACTTAGGAAGCATATGGGTATATGGGGGCTTGAGTTCGAAAGTAACATTTTCTCGGGCCTGTATATCAAAAAATAATGCTTTAGTGGTCCTAGATGGATAAAAGATGTCACGAAGAGTCCTCAGTGGAGGTTAAGCTTCACCTATCTTTTTATCCTTAATTTCGGGTTCTGATTCGCTATCACTTTCTAGGTGAGTTTCCAATCTATTCAAACGCTTACTTTTAGGATCCATAACCCAATCATTCATGCAACCAAAGCCTTTCCGTTTTTGTGGTTTTTTAATTTTTAATTTTTAATTTTTTTGAAAGCAATAAAGATAAAATTTTCAGGAAGATGGATGAATAGTGAAACAGAAACAATAAAATTTAAACTACTCAAAGTGAATAAAGTAAGATATTTAGATAACTACAAAGAAACTAGATTGCTACTACCACTATTCAAAGCAATTAACAATTAAAACCAGTGATCAATTTCAACACGATCCCTGTCAACGACACCAAAAACTTGTTGTATCTCAGGAATTTTAAAAATAAGCCATAAGTATACAGCCATGGCTATAGCACTATATGGGTCGTCGTAGAGGAGGATTGAATTTAATTGCTATTATAAACCACTAAACTAATTTAAAAACAATCGGACTAAAATTAATTTCCAATTATAGCTAGTGACCTCACAAAGAATCTAATTTAAATGACGAAATTAAAATAAATACCATAACAGAAAAGAAAGAAATTATCTTAACCACTTAGAATTAATAGATGTAGAAAATCTGAATCTTGAATAAGAGATCGCATCAAGACTTCAATACCATCAACCCAAAAGAGTGATAAAAATTGAAACTTTGGATCAGAGAATTTTTTTTACAAGACTAAAATTGAAACTAATAAACTTGAATTAAAACTAAAAGTAGAAAACTTGGATTAAAACTAGAACTAGAAGAATTGAAACTCGAGAAATTAAATTCAATTTGAAAGAATTTCGAAAATCAAAATAATCTGTCAAACTCTAGAACTACTGCTACAAGAAACAGGAAGAGAATTTGATGATTTATAAGCACCCTCAAGCACCCCTATTTATACTAGTGTCATGGCCCCTATCTTTCCTAACTATACTAGAAGTCCCCGTGACCAAGCTAGTATTCCACTTTCCTAATTGTACTTAATTTTTAAATTTTGCTAATAGTTCACCTCCTTAATTTTACTAGCCAAATCACATTGAAATTTCGGTAAGAAAACAAGTCTTCCAATTCTGGATTGAATTAAGCTGCTAGACTAGGTAACAGGGCGAGATGGGCTGGACTGAGCTCGGCCACATCCATGACTTTGCTTAGGCTCATTGCTATGAAGTAGGTCCCGAGCAGGGCATGCATGGCCTAAATGAGGCGTTGGCTTGGCGTTGCTTCCTTTCTTTTTGTATTTTTGGCTGGACCACGATAGAGGTTGGATCACGTAGGCTTATTACGAAGCTAAATTAAGGCAGCGTCGGGCAGGGCTGTGAGTAAAATAGGCCCACACGGAGCATGAGGCGCGACTGGATCACTAACCTTGGAACCAGGCTAGTCGCTCGGGCTTGAACATATATGGGCCCTCTTTGCTATTCTTCTTCTTTTTTTTCCATTTTCTTTTGTTTGCTCTGCTGGGTAGACATCCGTGCTGGTCTTGGCATAATTTATCAATTGCACTAGGTGTAGACTGACTAGAAGACTAGAAAAGGCCGTGTTGAACACTTATCCTCTTGCTGCTGCTATTTATGCATGGTGGGTTGGCCCAATTTTGCTTGATTTAAATTACTACGCTAGGCCCAGATTACTAATTTTTATTCGAATTGCATTACCTTAGGCTTTAATCCTTGTTGCTTGCTTTCCAAGCCCATTATTTCTTTAAATCATTATTTTCTACAAAAATCACAAAAACCAAATAAAACATAAACGTTATCCTGATTATGAGTAAAAACTAATTGATTATACTTAAATGAACATGTTTAGCGTCTAAACAAATACTCCTACAAAATCTCGTGAGAGTTTGCAGGAGATATACCCATAAAATCTTTAAAGAAGAAAAAGAAAAGGAAAAGAAAAATAGAAAATCTTTTTAAATTTTTAAAATGTACTCAAATATACAGAAGAGGAAAAATGCACACATCTGATCAATAAATCAACCATACAACCCAAATATGAGGTCATACACAAGCACAATGCACATATCAAGACTCTTAATCCTCAAAGACGACACCCACATACCAAGTTTTCACCTCATAGACCATGAAAACCATGAGTCCATCCTAGTGCGCGGCGTGCAAGTGTACCATCACCCTAGAAGTTAAGCTTACCAAGGTTTGACTCAATCCCATTGACTACTTTATTGGCTTGTTGACTTGGGAAGCAAGCATCTTTAGTAGCAATATTGCATCAAAGGACAGCACATAGTAGCGCAAGCCTCAAAGGGTTACTTGTCATTCTGACTTTATAACTTTGTATTTTGATTTTTTCTCTTTTTCTCTATTTTTTCAACCTTTTTTTTGGCTATATAAAAGACAAGTGGGAAAATTTAACCATGAAAGCATAAGACCATAAGATAATGGTAATACATAAATAAGGGCTGGAGTTAACATTATACTAGAATAATGAGTTTAGAACAAGGGTAAGAAATAGCACACTTTGAATTACGGTTGATCATGTATACAATACTTATATATAACCTATACTATGTCAGAAGGAGTCAAAGTCAATCAACATAGTACAACTCCTAAAATCACACAAAAATAGAAAATCTTTTTGGTTTTTCAAAAATATTTTCATCTCTTTTTCTTTGTCCAAAGTTTTGCAGCATGGCTTTCTCTCCTCATGCCAAGATCATACAATGTTTGCATTGGGGGAAAAATATTATCTAGGACACAAAATAAAAGAAATAATATACATAGTATACAAGGGATAGAATAATAACACCCGGTTAGATACTAAATGTACCTGAACTACCTTACCACCCATTAGAAATCACTAGGCGGTTCGTGGAGCATCAGACACTCTACATACTCCTCTATAGGGAACTCTAGGAGTTGCCTCAGTCTCTAACCATTAACCGTTTACTTAGCTTCAGAAGCAGGATCCTATATCTCAACTGCACCATAAGGCAACACAAGAGTAACAACAAACAGACTCATCCAATAGGACCTGAACTTACCTGGGAATAAGTGTAGCCTCGAATCATACAAGAGTACTTTCATACCTAGGGAAAGTCCTCCCTAAGAATTATCCTATCATGAGCCAACTTCGCCCTCTCTTTAGATAATCTAGCATTGTCATACGCCTCAGCTTGAATCTCCTCTAACTTAATCAACGATAGTTTTCTCTCTTCTCCTGCGGTAGTAAGATCATAGTTGAGGGTCCTAATGGCCTGCCAAGCTCAATGCTCAATCTCAACTAGGAGATGACAAGGCATCCCATAGAGTACCCTATAGGGTGACATACCTAAGGGTGTCTTGAAAATCATCCTGTAGGCCCATAAAGCATCAATAAGCTTATTGGCCCCATCTTTCCTATTCTTGTTAATAGTTTTCTCTAAAATTTGCTTGATCTGCCTGTTAAAAGCCTCAACATGTCCATTGGTCTGGGGATGATAAGGAGTGGCTAGTCTATGGAAAATATAGTACCTTCTCATCAATGAATCAAAAGATTGGTTATTGAAATGTGTACCCTGGTCACTAATAATAGTACGAGGCATGCCATACCTAGAAAAGATGTTTTCCCTTAGAAACTTCACAACAACTCTAGCCTCATTAGTCCTAGTGGGGATAGCCTCAACCACTTAGATACATCATCAATAGCTAGGAAAATATACTCATTCCTAAAAGAAATTGGGATCAAACCCATAAAGTCTACGCCCCATACATAAAAAATCTCAACTATAATAATGGGGTTGAGGGGCATCATATCTCTCCTAGTGATGTGATCTAACTACTGACACCTAGAACATCTCCTATAGTACTCATGGGCATCATTAAACAAAGTAGACCAATAAAATTCACCCTAAAGCACTTTGGTCGCTGTCGTTTTTCCACTAAAGTGCCTTCCACAGGCTTGATCATGACACAAAGACAAGATACTCCTAACCTCATGATCTAGGACACATTTCCTAACAATTTAATCAGAATAATATTTGAGTAAGTAAGAACAATCTCAAACACAGAATTTCACCAAGTGCAGACATCTATCCTGTCAAGCTTATTCCAATCCTCAAGAATCATACCATTAACAAGATATTTCATAATATTAACATACCAAGGGTTAGACTGAACCACAAATAACTGCTCTTGAGGGAAGCACTCAAAAATAGAGGCCTTAGTACCCCTAACACGCATTGTCCTGGATAGTTGGTATGCAATAGGGTTTTCAGAACCCTTCGCGCCTCCAATCTCACAATCAAACTCCTGTAGAAGAAGCATCCATCTCACAAGCATGGGTTTAGCGTCCTTTAAAAGAAGGTACTTAAGTGCAGCATGATCAGCAAAAACAATGACATAAGAACCAATTAAGTGAGGTTCATTTGGGCATCATTTAGTGTGTGGCTAGCATAATAAATTAGATGGGGTTTCTTATCAATGAGTTGTTCAACAGCAACTCCAACAGCATAGTTAGAGGCATCACACATCAACTCGAAAGGTTCGCCTCATATGGGTGTAGAATGAGAGCTGTGGTTAGGCTTTCCT
This sequence comes from Carnegiea gigantea, assembly GCA_029747015.1. Classification (NCBI taxonomy): domain Eukaryota; kingdom Viridiplantae; phylum Streptophyta; class Magnoliopsida; order Caryophyllales; family Cactaceae; genus Carnegiea; species Carnegiea gigantea. The sequence goes on along the minus strand of JAKOGI010000915.1, from coordinate 150,582 downwards.
TTAGCTTAGTAAATGCCACTAAACACCCCCCAGAGAAGTAAAAGGGAATGTCATTAGCTTGAATGTTGGACAAGGGATTAACAATCTTGCAAAAATCCTCATAAATCTACGATAAAATCCAGCATAGCAAAGAAAAGACCTAACATCTTTCACACAAGTGGGAGGGAAAAGATTAGCAATCAAATGAATTTTAGCCTCGTCAACCTCAATACCATCACTAGAAATGACATGGCCTAAGACAATCCCCTTTTTCACCATAAAGGGGTACTTTTCCCAATTCAAGGTTAAATGCCTTTCCAAGACATTCCCTAAGTCGACCAAGCAATTATCAAAAGAAGACCCAAATACAGAAAAATCATGCATGAAGATCTCTATACAATGTTTAACTAAATCAGCGAATATAGAAATCATGCATCTCTAAAAGTAACAGTGGCATTACATAAACTGAATGGCTTCCTCCTAAAGGTATAGGCGTCGATTTTCTACTTTTTTTTAAAATTACTATTATTGCATTGAATTGAGAATTGAGTCAAGTCAATTTCCATACGTATAAAAGACCTTTTTTGTAGACAAATTATTTTTTGAAAATAAGGAGTTGGCTTGAGATTGCCCATTTTTATTAATTTCAAGGTTTCTCTGAATTTGAAAGTTTTCACTTAGTAGGTTTCTATATTACCTAGTGGAAAGTATTGAAAAATCATGACAAACAAACTTCCTTTTACATTGTAATTTTTGTATTTTTCTATTATATTTACTGTCTGAGGTTTTTTTGATTGTTTTAGTTATATTTACTAGATCAATTTTTGATTATTTTAGCTATATTTACTATATGACCGATCAATAGAAAGACTCCAACACTCCACCTTTGTGTTATATTCTATACATCACACTAGATAGATATCATATTCATGGAATATGAATCACTCTCAAGATGCCTTGGTAGTGAAATGGTAGACACGCAAGACTCAAAATTTCATGCTAAAGAGCATGAAGGTTTGAGTCCTCCTCAAGGCATAATATTGAGAATGCTCATTGAGTGAGCAATTCCAAGATCTCGGATCAATCGATATTGATATATCAAAGTTAATCAGGGATCTTGGTATTTTATTTGTTTAAACTAAAGCTAGTTTTCTCCTAATCCTCATGAGCTATAGAGATGTGGGTATAGCTAGAATAACCATCAAGGAAACAGTAGTATAAGTGTCTAACAAACCTCTCTAATATTTGTTCCAAGAAGGGAAGAGGAAAATGGTCTTTTTGGGTAGCAATATTCAATTGTCCATAATCAATACAAATCCTCCACCCAGATTGGATTAGAGTTGGGATTAGCACGTTTTTGTCATTCCTAATCACGATAATACTGATCTTCTTAGCAACAACCTGAACAGGACTAACCCATTCAGTATCAAAAATAGGGTATATGATCCGATGGCCCAACCGCTTCAACAGTTCCTTCCTAACTACCTGCTGTAGAGTCGAATTTAACCCCATTAGACAGTCCCGGTTAGGTCTAACATCATCCTCTAGATGGATTATGTGCTCTGTAACTATAAAGCTAATACCCTTGATGTCTTTTAGGATCCATCCTAGGGCCTCTTTATTCTCCATAAGTAACGTAAGTAATTTTCTCTCATAGTCTTGGTCCAGATCAGACACAATAATCACTGGTAAAAACTCCTCAAGACCCAAAAAAGCATACTTAAGGGAGTTGGGTAGGGCTTTCAGATCAAGTGAAACAACTGAAGTATCACAGGTAGAAACAACATCAGCAATAAAGTCCATATAGCACGTATCAAAGCCAAACAACATACTCAGGCTTATCATCAATAAAAAATGACTCATACTCAATAGCCAACTCATCCACGCGTTCAAATTCTAATTCATCGTAAGAAAAAAAAACCTACCCAGTTAAAGGTTGAGTGATCCACATCATTAAAACCATCAGGCTGTCTTTGTAAATTAAAAATATTCAATTCAAGAGTCATATTGCGAAGAGACAGTTTCATTATATCATTCCTACGGTTAATGAAAACATTAGATGTAGCTAAGAAGGGGCACCCTAAAATCGCAGGGATATGGGACACATATTAGGCACCCTCTCAGTTCGAGTACCACAAAGTCAAAAGGGAAGATGAATTCCCCAACCTTAATAAGCATGTCTTCCACAGCTCCTGTAGCAAGTCTAGTAGACCTGTCACCTAACTGATGGACAATCTTGGTAGGTCTCAACTCGCCTAGTCCAAGTATTTCATATACAGTGAATGGAAGTAAATTTATACTAGCTCCCAAATCTAGTAAGGCTCAATAAATGTTACGGCAACCTAGGACCTTGTACTTAATAGGAATATGACTACAGATGATGGAGCTAACATTAGAGGCTAAGAAAGCTCTCTTGGGCACAGCAGTTGGGCTCTTGGTGGTGCAAAGCTCTTTCAAAAATCTGGCATATAGGGGCATTCACTGGATATCATCCAGTAAAGGAGTATTAATTTTGACATATGAGAAGGTTTTTCTGATCTTGTCAATAGGGGTTTGGTCTTTATTCCCTTTCAGCCTGTTAGGGAAGGGAACTACAGGTTTTTGGTCCTGCAAAGGTGGAGTAGGAGTAGTCTTAGGAGGATATATAGTCATGTATCAGTAGGATCATCCTCTTTAGACTCTATAAGATCATTAGCAATAATAGGCGGAATAATAGAAGATGAGGCTGAGGGAGATTCAGATGTTTCATTCAAGTTATCACCCATATGATTATCAACTTCTCATCTTGACCTCAAAGTTATTACAGTATTGTCCTTTCTCAAGTTATCTAGAACTAAGCTGGAGGCGGTCCTACCATTATGGTTAGTCTCAAGTTGACTGGGAAATGTGCCTTTCTCCCTGCTTGCTATGGCAAATTTGGAGAATTGCTTTATTATCGCTCTTAGCATTTTTTCTTTCATTATTCTCTCTTGTCATTCTTTCCATATCACTTCTAATTCTCCTCTCATTTTTATCGAGTTTATTATAACCAGGAGGAGGTTGAGAGTGACAATAAGTGCAATAGAAGGAGGAGGTGCTGGCAGCCTAGGTACCTTACGAACACCTTGGTGACCTAGCCTCAGCATGGTTTGGGAAAGGGTTCCAGGAAATCCTCCGTATTGGTTTGGCACTACCACATCAGGTTCATTACCCCATGAAAAATTTGGGTCATTATGCCACCCTGGAGTTTGGGAAGTTTGGGATTGTTGCAAAACTAACCCCTTTCATGATACTTTTAAAGGCAGCAAATCTAGACTCAAGGTGACTTAAGTCGGACACAGCATGTATACCACCCCTAGCCCCATTATATCTAAAATTCATGCTATCATCTCTAATGGTTTTCCATTGCATGGTTTACTCAGCTAGATCTTCTGGGAATTCCTAAGCATCACTAGGGTTCTTGGAGAGAAAACCCCCTTCACACATTAACTCCACCATTGTCCTATTTTGTTGGTCAAGACCTTTATAAATCATATGGTATAAACAGGGCATGGGCTGACCCATGATGAGGACATTAGGATAAGAGGTTCTTATGTCTATCAGGATACTTCTAGAACGACTCCCTATCAGCTTGTACGAATTGATTAATTTCACTCCTTAGCATAACTGTTTTACTATTGGCGAAATATCTTCGCAAAAAGACTCACATAAATCCATCCCAATTGGTAATAGAATTTGTGTGCAAGCTATACATTCACTTTTTTATCATCATATTTTATAGGAAAGTGAATAAATTTCAATCACAAAGTATCAATAGAAACATTAGGGTAGTACATCATGGAATAAATCTCTTCAAACTCTTATAGAACAAGTAAGCATCCTCTGTACCCATAAACTTAGGAAGCATATGGGTATATATGAGTAACAACAAAGAAACCCATCCATAGGGACCTAAGCTTACCTAAGAATAGATGTAGCCTCGAATCATACAAGAGTACTTTCATGCCTGTGGCAAAGTCTTTCCTAAACATCATCTTGCCATAAACCAATCTCGCCCTCTACTTGGACAATCTAGCACTGTCATATGCCTCAGCTCGAATCTCCTCGAACTCACTTAACTGCAGTCTCCTCTCCTCACCTGCTATAGTAAGATCATAGTTGAGGGTCCTAAAGGCCCACCAAACTTGATGCTTAAGCTCAACGGGTAGATTGCAAGGATTCCTATAGAGTACCCTATACGGTGACATACCTCAGGGTATCTTGTAAGCCATCCAATAGGGTCGTAAAAGATCGATAAGCTTATCGGCTTAATCCTTACTATTCACGTTGACAATTTTTTTTTCTAAAATCCACTTGATATGCCTGTTAGAAACGTCAACCTGCACACTCGTCTGGAATGATAAGGAGCGGCTAGCCTATGGATCATGGAGTATCGTCTCATCAACAAATCAAAAGATTGGTTGTTGAAATGTGTACCCTGATCACTAATAATAGCACGAAGCATGTCATACCTCGAAAAGATGTTATCCCCTATAAACTTCACTACAACTATAGCCTCATTAGTCTTAGTGGGGATAGCCTCAACCTACTTAGATACATAATCAATAGCTAGCAAAATATACACGTTCCTAAAAGAAATTGGGAACGGTCCCATAAAATCTATGTCCTACATATCAAAGATCTGAACTATAATAATGGGGTTGAGGGGCATCATATCCTTCCTAGTGATACGACCTGACTGCTGACATCTAGGGCATCTCCTACAATACTTATAGGCATCTTTGAACAAAGCAGGACAACAAAATCCACACCAAAGAACCTTGGCCACTATCGTTTTCCCACTAAAGTTCCCTCCACATGCTTGGTCATGATAGAAAAACAAAATACTTCTAACCTTATGATTTGAGACGCATCTCCTAACAATCTTATTAGAATAATATTTGACCAAGTGAAGCTCATCCCAAATATAGAATTTCACCAAGTGCAAAAATCTATCCCTATCATGCTTATTCAAACCCTTAGGAATAGTAAGAAGATAGTTCATAATATCAGTATACCAAGGGTTAGACTGAATCACAAATAACTACTCATTAGGGAAGCACTTAGAAACAGGGGCCTCAATAGCGCACGCTACTCTAGACAAGTGGTTATTAACAACGTTTTTAGAACCCTTCTTCTCTCTAATCTCACAATCAAACTCCTGCAGAAGAAGCATCCATATGTCAAGCTTGGGTTTAGCATCCTTCTTTGAAAGAAGGTGCTTAAGTGCAGCATGATAGTATAAACAATGACATTAGAATCAATCAAGTAAGGTTTAAACTTTTGAAAGCAAAGACCACAGCTAAGAACTCTTTCTCAGTCCTAATATAGCTTATCTAGGCATCATTTAATGTCTGTCTAGCATAATAGATTATGTGGGATTTTTTTAACAATATGCTGTCTTGAAACAACTCCAACAGCATAGTTAGAGGCATCATATGTCAAATTGAAAGGCTCGCACTAGATGGTAGGATATAGAATGTGAGCAGTGGTTAGGACTTCCTTCAGCTTAGCAAATGCCTCTAAACACTCCGTAGAGAAATGAAAGGGCATATTCTTAGCAAGAAGGTTGGACAATGGCTTAACAATCTTGTTAAAATCCTTAATAAATTTGGAATAAAATCCAGCATGTCCAAGAAAATACCTAACATCTTTCATAAAAGGGGAAGGGGGATGATTATTAATCAAATCAATCTAGGCCTTGTGAACATCAATACTATCACTAAAAATAGCATGGCCTGAGTCAATCTACTTTTTCATCATAAAGTGACACTTTTTCCAATTCAAGGTTAAATGTTTTTCCTTGCACCTTTTCAAAACTTTCCCAAATTGGTCGAATGATTATGAAATGAAGACCCAAATACTGAGAAATTGTCTATGAAAATCTCCATTCAACTAAATTAGAGAATATAGAAATCATACATCTCTAGAAAATGCCAGGGGCATTACATAGATTAAATGGCATCTTCCTAAAGGTATAGGTGTCAAATGGACAGGTAAAGGTAGTCTTCTTCTAATCCTCAAGAGCTAAAGAGATTTGGAAATAGTCAAAGTAACCATTAAAGAAATAGTAGTATAAATGTCCATCTATCCTCTCTAACATCCGATCCAAGAAAGGAAGGGAAAAGTGGTCTTTTTGGGTGGTGGCATTTAGTTTTGTATAATCAATATAGATTCTCTACCCAAACTTAAACTCGAGTTAGGATTAGGTCATTCTTGTCATTTCTAATCATGGTAATACCAATCTTCTTAGGAATGACCTAAGCAAGATTAACTCACTCACTATTAGTAATTAGACATACAATCCAATGGTCTAACCATTTCAACACTTTCTTTCTAACTACCTCCTATAGAATCGCATAACGTCCTTTGATGATCCCGATAAGGTCTTGAACTGTCCTCTAAATGGATCTTATATTATACAACTGTAGGACTAGAGCTTTTGTTGTCTTCTAGGGACCATCCTAAGGCTTCTTTATTTTCCCTAAATAATTTCAGTAATTATTTTCCCTTGGTTCTAGTCCAAATCATATATAACAATTGTAGGTAGAGACCCATTGGGACCCAAAAAAGCATACTTAAAGAAGTTAGTGAGGGGTTTCAAATCAAGTGAAGTAGCAAAAGTATCACAGACCAAAATAACATCAGCAATAATGTCTACATGGCATATATTAAAGTCAAATATATCATACTCAGGCTCATTATCCATGAAAAAGGACTCATACTTAATAGGAAACTCATCCATATGCTCAAACTCTAACTCATCATAAGAAAAGTCATCCACCTAATTAAAGGGAAGAATGATCTACATCACTAAAACAATCAGGTTGTCTTTGCAGATTGAAAATATTCAAGTCAAGAGTCATATTGCCAAAAGAACATTTCATCGTATCATTTTTACAGTTAATTAAAGCATTGGATGTAGTTAAGAAAAGGTGCCCTAAAATCACAAGAATATAGGACTCAGTATTAGGTACCCTCTCTGCATCAAGTACCATGAAGTTAACAGGAAATATGAATTACCCTACCTTAATAAGCACGTCCTGCACAACACCCCTGGGAATTTTAGTAGACTTGTCAGTTAACTAGAGGACAATCTTAGTAGGTCTTAACTCACCTAGTCTAAGTCCCTCGTACATAGTGAATGGAAGTAAGTTCACACTGGTTTTCAAATCCAGCAAAACTCTGTGAACGATCTGGTCACCTAACACTGTAGAAATGGTGGGGCAACCTGGGTCCTTCTATTTAACAGGAATCTGACTAGAAATGATGGAGCCAACATTAGAAGTTGAGAAAGCTCTGTTGGGTACAACAACTGCCCTCTTAGTATTGCCTCCTTAGTAGTGCGAAGCTCTTTCAGAAATCTATCATATGGGGGTATCAATTGGATAGCATCCAGTAGGGGAATGTTGATCTTAACTTGGGAGAAAATATCCCGGGTCTAGTCAATATGGGCCTCGTCCTTCTTCCCCATTAGCCTACTAGGGAAGAAAACTATAGGTTTTTGGACCTATAAAGGTGGAGTAGGAGCAGTCTAAGGAGGAGATGTAGCCACTGTAGCAGTAGGCTTATTCTCTTTAGACTCTTTAGAATCATCAACAGCACAAGGGGGAATAGCAGAAGATGAAGATGGAGGTGATTTAGATGTTTCATTCACGTTGTCACCCATATGATTGTCAACTTCTCATCCTAACCTCAAAGGTATTACAACATTGGCCTTTCTCAAGTTATCAGGAACTAAGCCAGAGGAGGTCTTACCCTTAGAGTTGGTCTCAAGTTAGCTGGGAAAGATGTCTTTCTCCCTGTTCGCTGTAACAAATTGGGAAAATTGCTTTCCATGTCACTTTCCTCTTATACTTATCAAGTTCACTATAATTAGGAGGAGGCTAAGACTAGGCAATAGGTGCAATAGGAGGAGGTGTTGGTTACCTAGGTGCATTGGGAACATCATGGTGGTATGGCCTCAACATGGTTTAGGAATGGTTTTTAGGAAATTCTCCATACTAGTTGGGCACTACAGTATTAGGTCCACTACCCTAATAAAAATTAGGGTGATTGCACCACCTTAGATTAAAAGTTGGTGCATAAGGTTCATTCTTTGGTCTTTAGTAGGCCATATTCACTTGTTTTTGGCCTGAGGCCAACTGGTGAGCAAAGTAGGGGCATGTGCTCAAAGTATGATCCAATGCGTGGCATAGGGAGCACGCCTCAGGAGTCTGGGATGCATAATGCCCTGACCCCACTATACCTAGAGTTCAAGCTGTCATCTCTAATGATTTTCCATTGCATGGTTTTCTCAACTGGATCCTCTAAGAATTCTTAAGCATCATTAGGGCTTTTAGAAAGAAATCCCCCAGGCACATCGACTCCACTATTCTCCTTTTTTGTTGGTCAAGGCCTTCATTAATGATTTAACATAAATGGGCTTTGTCTAAACCATGGTGAGGACAATGGGATAATAGGTTCTTAAACCTATTAAGATACTTCCAGAATAACTCCCTATCAGCTTGCAAGAATTGATTAATCTCATTCTTTAGATTAACTGTTTTACTATTAGAGAAGTGTTTTTATAGAAAGACTCGCACAAATCCATCCCATAGTTGGCAACGGAATTTGCTGGTATATATACATCCATTTTTAGCATAATATTTTAAAGTGAAGGGAATGAATTTCAATCCCACAACACCAACAGGTACATTAAGGTAGCACATCACAGAACAAACCTCTTCGAACTCTCACAGAAATAGGTAAGCATCCTTTATGCCTGTAAACTTAGGAAGCATATGGGTATATTAAGGTTGAGTTTAAGAGTAACATTTTCTAGGGCTGGTATATTAAAACATGATGGTTCAGTGCTCATATGTGGATGAAAGATGTCATTAAGAGTCCTAGGTGGAGGTTAAGCTTCACCCATCTTTTTGTCCTTAATTTCGGGTTCTGATTCACTACTGTTTTCTAGGTTGGTCTCCAATATATACAAAAGCTTACTTTTAGGATCCCTAACCCAAGCAGTCATGCAACCAAAACCGTTTCGTTTTTATAGGTTTTTATTTTTTATATTTTTTAAAGTACTAAAGATCAAATTTTTAAGAAGATGGATTAATAATAAATTAAAAACAACCAAATTTAAACTAATCAAAGCAAATAAAGTAAGTAATTAAGACCACTACTAAGATGAATTACTACTACCACTATTTAAAGCAATTAATAATTAAAACTAGTGATCAATTCCAACACCATTCTTGTCAACGACGCCAAAAAGTTGTTGTATCTCAGGAACTGTTAAAATAAGCTGCAAGTGTATAGCAAATAACAATAGGTGACCTCACACATAATCTAATTTAAATGATGAAATTAAAATGAATACCATAAGAGAGAAGAAAGGAATTACCTTAACTACTTATGATTAACAGATGTAGAAAACCAAACCATGAACGAGAGATCACCTCAAGATTTTAATACCATCGGCCTAAAAGAGTGATAAAAATTGAAACTTTGGATTAGAGAATTTTTTGGGAGACTAAAATTGAAACTAATAAACTTGAATTAAAACTAAAAGTGGAAAACTTGAGCTAAAACTAGAACTAGAAGAATTGAAACTCGAGAAGTTGAATTCAACTTAAAAGAATTTTACAAACCACAATAATCTCTCAAACTCTAAAACTAATGCTACAAGAGAGAGAAATAGAATTTGATGATTACAAGCACCCCAAGGACCCCTATTTATGCTAGCGTCAAGCCCCGCCATCTACTAGAATTCCTAATGCCCAACTAGTATTCCACTTTCCTAATTGTACTTAATTTCCCAATTTATGCTAATAATCTACCTCCTTAATTTTGGTTTCCTAATCATATTGAAGTTTTGGTGAGAAAGAAGTCTTCTAATTCTGGATTGAATTAAGCTACTGGACTGGGTAGCAAGGCGAGACAGGTTGGATTGAGCTGGGCTGCGTGCATGACTTCAATTGGGCTTCTTTGCTCTGAATTGGACCCTAAGCGCGACATGCATAGATGGAATCCACCGCAAGCTTCAGGCTGCTTCTTTCCTATTTTTATTTTCTATTGGATGAAGATAGAAGTTGGATTACATAGGCATGCTACAAAGCTGAATTAAGCCAGTGCTGGGCCAGGCCGCGGGTAAAACAGGCCCATACGGAGCATCAGGTGCGACTATAAAGCTGACATTGGAACTGGGCTAGACGTGTCACCTAACCTTGAACATACGCGTGCCCGCTTTCCTATTCTCTTTTTTTTCAGTTTCTTATGTTTTTCTCTGCTGGGTAGACATTCAAACTCAGCTCGCCATCATGTATCAATTGCACTAGGCATGGACTGACTATAAGACCAGTAAAAAGGCCAGACTGAACACTTCTCCTTTTGCTGTTGCTATTTCTGAATGATGATTGGTCCAATTTTGCTTAATTCAAACTACTATGCTTGGCCTAAATTGTGAATTTGTATTCAAATAATTGCATTGACTTAGGCTCCAACTCATGTTTCTTGCTTTTCCCACCCATTATTTCTTTAAATCATTATTTTCTACCAAAATCACAAAAACCAAACAAAAACTAAAAGTAATCCCGATTGTGAGTAAACCTAAGTTATTAGAAGTGATTAAATAGATACTTTTGGTGCCCAGACAACGATAAGACCTTTGAACTTTAGGTCTTATGTCGACAGATAAAAATCTGCAAGCTATAATACAAACTGTGATTTCCCTTGTTGATTAGTAGTTCTTAGCTATCTTTGCCTATTAGCAGAGCCATGTAACATATGATTTTTGGTTTCTCTGCTTAAGGGGAGAGTAATGTAACATATGACCTTTGATTTCTCTGCCTGCCAGTATAGCTATGAATTTTGATTCCTCCACTTGTTGACAAAGCTCTATAACATGTAAAATTTGATTTTTCCGCCTATTGTTTAGAACTTTGATTCCTCTACTTGCTAGCAGTGTCATGTACCATATGAATTCCTCAACTAGGCTCTATTTAGAAGCACAACCCTTATGTAATTTATTAGTTCAATACAATTTATTAGCTTAATGAACCAAGATAGCCAATAAAGTCCAAACTCATAACCCCTAACCATCCAACTACCACTGATCTCAAGCTCGATCAATTGCATGTTTAAGTTAATTCAGCACAAGCCCAATTACAGAACATGACATACTTTGCTTCCATAATTATATCGCGTTTTCACTATATCTTTTTCTGGATAATTTCATTGAAATTGAGATTATAAACTTAGGTCTAAACAATTGACTCTAGAGCTCTTACCTTTGAATGGAACTAATGGTCAAGATTGATAGATGATGATGGCCGAGCAGTGGTCGGCGATCTGGGCATGGGTTGCGGCCCTTGTTCCTTTTGCAGTAAAGGTGAGAGGGATGAAGGGATGAGATTCATTCTTAACTTACCTTTGTAGAATTAATATCTAGAAAAACTTCGTCACCTCTTTTGTCTTTTAATTACTTAATTCATGGTTATATTACAAAATTTACCATGTTAAAGATTATTTTTGCCGCACAAATAATTTCTAGTCCCCTCTTTTGGAGAGGAGGTTTAAGTAACTTCATCATATCAATATTAGTGTGATCTTATAAATTTCCTTTCCACGTGGTCAAGAGTTGACCATACATTTAGGTCAACTCAATTTTCCACGTACTTTTATTTTACTTCATTCCTTAATCGTTAAGTAAATTAGCTGGGCTTAGGTTGAAATTTTGCATTATTAAGATGTGTTTGCATTTATAAATCTGCATACAATGTATATCCTTTTGTAATTTTATACATTTAAGAATTCCGAAATTACTAAAATTACTTACTTCAAGCATTCCAATTTTTACTATGATTCAAAAGGTGGATGGCTCATTGCTTTGATTAATATTATAGTTACATAACTAATACTGCATTAGAAATTACTCCTTTTACGAAGTGTCCAATAATTTAGAAGTTGTTGATGGGAGCTTTGTTAATTGCCTAATGGATGATGAATAGGCGAGGAAGAAAGTTTGTGCTTTCTTAAAAGTCTTTTATGAAGTTACATGTGCATTTATTGGGTCCAAGTATCCTATAGCCAACCTCTATTTACCTAATGTTATGAGACTAAGATTAGTGTTTACAGAGGATGTGGAAAAAGGAGATGATTTTTCTTAAAATCACAGCAACCAGGGTGTTTGCTAAGTTTGAGAAATAATAAGAAATACAATGGCTGTTTCTACCATTTTATATCATATGTAAAAGTTTCAGTTTCACTACAAGAACCTGGTCCAATTGAGACTGGAGTTTAGAGACTGAAAAAAATTCGGTCTCCACTTTTAATTGGAGACCAAACTTTGAGACCAAATTAGTTGGTGTCTACTGGATACTGTGCTTAGAGACCAAAATCTAATCCAGACTCTAATCGAGACTGGATTAGAGATCGTTTCTTTTGGAGTCAAATTAAGACCGTAGTTAGAGACCAAATTCAGCCGCCCATCTCAAATTGAGACCAAACTCCTTCGGTCTCAGATATTTGGCCTCAGACATTCGGTCTCAAACTCTAATTGAGACCGGCTTTGGTAACTCGCGGTTTCACTTAGAGACCAAACTATTCTGGTTTGTAAGTTTGGTCTCCAACTATTTTAATTATAGTCTCACCAAGCCACCAGACCTCAGCTGCCATTTCCTCATCTCTCTGCTTCTCGAACTCTCTCCCAAATTGCGCCATCCCTTTGATCCAGCCACAAACATTTCCAGTCTATCTCCATCTGCTTCTCGAGCTCCAGTTGACGTTGGCGAGGTGGTCTTTCACGGTCTTCTACGGGGTGTAGCAAATTAGGGTTTGTGACTTCCGGCGATGTGGTTGTTTCTGGCGACAGAAGGCACTGAGTCTGCGGTTGTGAGGCAAGTTTTCTCATCTCTCTACTTCTCTAAACTTGCCAAATGCCTTTGAGTTTTTAATCTGTTTGGTACCTCCTGTCATAATGCATTTCTCGAATGGGTCTAACTGCATTTTGTTCTTCATAGTTATCCTATTTACTGCTTGGGTTTGGCTAAATCGTGTGGAGTAAGCCTTTCTTCTTTTTCCTTTAGTTTCTTCTCTTTCATCTCCAACTCAAATTTCATAGCTTCAGCTTTCTGAAATAACACAAGAAGAATATGAAATAAGCAGAAGATTGCAATGAACTATTAATCAGTTGGTAGGATAGTGGACCTTCTCTTTCAAGCCGAACTGTGCTAATTGATTTCTGATATCATACGCCACACAAAGTGGAAATGCAAACTAGAAAAAATGACCAAGAGCAAAGAGCCAGCTAATACAGAGATGACAAACAAACAATGTATTACCAGTCAAACCAGAATCGATATATAACGCTACCAAATGGACTGCTTCATGAGGGCATGACATCATTCAGCATACCTCATCGAAAGAAAGAGTCTCAAGTCTAAAATGTAGATTGCAGAAATGAACTATCATCAAATAAATGAGAATTAAGCAGGTTTGTGATGACTGTTGGAAACCTTTTATTGGATTTATTGCTAATTCAACATTTTGTTCTATGTAACTACCAACTACCTCAAAGGTGTATAAAATACGCATGCTGTTTGTCATTGAAGCATTAAAACAATTTTCTATAGCAAATTTTAATGTTGAATTGTGAAGCCAAGGAGAACAAATGTAAAATGCTTCATGCTAACAAAGAAAGCTTCCTACTAATAATATGAAAAAAGATCATAAATTCAAAACAAACTTGTGAAGCAATATAATTTTTTAGAACCCCAACTATGTTAAACATCTGAATGTGCTACTAGAGCAAATGGTAGGGAAACGAAGGTTAGATGAGTAGCCTGCTCCGGTTTAATAATCTCCTGGGCTTCAGGAACTTCTCACTCAAGAACTTCATTCTTGGAAATTAAATCAGTCTTCTCAATTAACAGGAGCCCTATGTTGTGTTGGTAATGAAATAGCTGTGCAACTAGGAGGTTAGACAAAAACGATTAATCTTATCATTGCCGATCTATAACAATAATATAGTTAAAAAAAAAAAAAACAATGTCAAGAAGAGCAATAGTAGTAATAGCACTACAGCACTACATTGCACATTACCGTACACTTCCAACAGTTGTTAGGGTTTGGCTTCTCTAACTGCTAGCTGTAAATGCAACAGCAAATCCAGAATCCTGAGGTGGCAGGATTCACTTTATTTATGTAATTAATTTTCAGCTCTCATCTTTATTTTAGTGAATGCTTTACCTTATACCCAAGTATTGGATGTTTAGGCAATGTAATTAATTTTATATGTTTGGTTCTCTTGAAATTTGAGCTATATAGTGGTTGAATCTTGATGATAGGTTAGCATTAGACAATTTATTAAACAAGCAAAATGAAAACAATGTGATTCATTAGTAATATGTGTCTTTCCTGTTATTCTGTGTTAAGAATATGAATAACTTAGTTAGTTTTTTCGTGGTTTTGCTATTGTTAGTCTGATCACCTAGTAATTAGTAACCCACCTGATTTTCCCATTCTTGTGGATATGACCCATATTCACAAGACTCTGACATAGTAGATGCTTTGGACTTGATTTAGTAGATGTTGTTCTCAACTCCTCATCTCTGTGCTGATTATGAGAGCACTTGATTTGGTAGTTTATTTATATGTGTCTGTTGCTTACTTAACTTATCCAGCAACAACTATATTGGTATTCATCGCATCGTGGCATATGGTTTTAATAGGATTAGTTAGTTATATGTACAGTTCCACAGGAGACAATGGATTCAGGCCGGGAGTGGATGTACAATAGAACAGAGGGGATGTATCTAAGCAAGGTCTTCATTGAGAAAGTAGATGAATTTATTAAGTTTGCTTGTGCGCAAGAAGAGTTTCAGAGGTGCCATAAGCTAAAGTGCCCTTGCGCCAAATGTTATAATGTACCTTACCTTGATATAGATACGATCAAGTTGCATTTGTACCAGCGAGGGTTTCGTGCAAACTATTATAGGTGGGTGCATCATGATGAACCATTCCTCGAAGAGGATGAAGCTGCAACTTCGTCATCTACGACACAAATTATACCCAACCCTATGAGGGATATGGTGATGGACGCCTATGTACCTACAGCATCTCTATTGCTACAAGAGCTGCGGCACCATGAAGAGCAGAAACCAATACCAGAGATGAAAAGATTTCTCGAACTCCTCAAGGTAGTAGAGAGACCATTGTACGAGGGATGTGAAATGTCATTATTAAAAGCTGTTGCACGGCTTACCAATATAAAATGTGAATATAATCTGCCTCATCGAGCGGTTGATGGTATTGCATCTTTTTTGAAGGAGATATGCCTAAATAGCAATGACATGGTGGGCAATTACTATGAGATAAAGAAGTTACTTGCGGGTCTTGAACTTCCACATTGTAAAATCGATGTTTGTCCCAATGGTTGCATGTTATTTTGGAAGGAGGCAGATGGCATGGATAGATACGCAATTTATGTTCACGGAAGATACTTGAGGACGAGCAAAGAAGGAAGGCAAATCCCGAGGAAGCAACTCATATATTTTCCCATTGGACCTCAACTACAGCGTCTTTATGTGACAAAGAAAACTGCCGAGAATATGAGATAGCACCATAAGCACAAGCACCCTCCTGGGGTCATGGCACATCCATCCAATAGCGAGGCATGGAAACATATAGACGCTTCCTATCATTCGTTTGCTGCCGAACCACGTAATGTGAGGCTAGGCTTGTGCACTGATGGCTTCTCACCATTTGGCCATTATGGACAAACATACTCATGCTGGCCAGTGATTGTGACCCCTTATAATTTGCCCCCATGGATATGTAAGAAAAGACAGTTCATGTTCATTGCTCTCCTCATTCCTGGTCCAAAGAATCCAAAAGGAGATATGGACATATATATGCAACCTTTTATTGAAGAACTTGTCCAACTGTGGAATGAAGGAATACTTACATATGATGTGTCCCTGAGGCAAAATTTCTTAATGAAAGTTGTCGTTCTATGGACTATGAGTGACTTCCCCGCTTATGGCATGCTCTCTGGCTGGATGACTGTTGGAAGATTAGCGTGTCCCTATTGTATGGAACACATAAAAGCATTCAGGCTAGCACATGGGAACAAGCAATCCTGGTTTGACTGTCATCGCCAATTTCTCCCAAAGGATCATAAATTTCGGCGCAATAAATCTGCATTTTATAAAAACAGGGAGGATCATTCTGAACCTCCGCCTATGTTGACCGGGGAACAGGTTTGGAGTCATGTGTCTTCACTCCCAACTGCATCAGATCACAAGGGCAAAGTGGATGGCTAAGGACAGTTTCACAATTGGACAAGATGTAGCATATTTTGGGAACTCCTTTGTTGGAGCAAGCTATTAATTCGGCACAACTTTGATGTCATGCACATTGAGAAAAATGTGTTCGAGCAAATAATTAACACAGTGATGAATGTGAAGTATAAAACAACAGATGATCTCAACGCGAGAAAGGACATGCTGACGCATTGCAAACATAGAAGACTTAACGTCCGCGTTGTTGAAGCTGGTGAAGGAAGCCACCGAGAAGTTATGCTACAAGTTCCGCATGTGTTACAGAAGGAGCATAGGAAGGTGGTGTGTGAATGGATATGTAAACTGAAATTCCCAGATGGTTATGCCTCAAACTTAAGTAGATGTGTGCACGTGCGAAATGCTTCACTTCATAACCTGAAAAGCCATGATTGTCATGTTTTCATGCAGCGTTTGTTGCATCTGGCTTTCAGAGATCTCTTACCAACCAATGTGTGGAATGTGCTAACTGAGCTTAGCTAATTCTTTTGAGATTTGTGTTCCTCCAAGTTGCATGTTGGTAGCATAGTCCGTTTGGAGAATAGCATTGCAAAAATATTGTGCAAGTTAGAACAAGTTTTTCCCCCTGTATTTTTCAATGTAATGGAGCATCTACCTGTCCATTTACCTACTGAACTGAAACTTGGAGGCTCGGTTCAATATCGATGGATATATAACTATGAAAGGTATGATATGATTCATAGAAATCATGTCTTCTGTTGTTTACACAGATGATGTTTTAATTTATTAGATTACAGGTTTCTTCATCATTTAAAGAGGAAACTAGGGAATAAAGCACACGTTGAGCCTTCAATTTGTTATGGGTACTTGATGAAGGAGATAACAAACTTCATTGCAAACTATTTTGATGATAGTGTTGACGTTAAGGCAAGGGATTTGCCCCGAAATGTGATGAACATTGACCAGGACAAATTTGATGCCAATCTTCTGGACATTTTCTCTCGTAACATTGGATATGCCCCGAATGAGGGCAGTGTGCAGTTCTTAAATCATTTGGATCATTAATTGGCGCATGCATATGTGCTATCGCATTGTGGGTTGGTAGGAAAATATGAACGGTACGTTTCCACATTATATATGGAGAAAAACTTATATAGATCAAACCGGACTGCATTGTGTTCTCCTTACTTTGTGTAGGACCTTCGAGGTCAAGATGGTCCAACGAAACCCTCATGTTCGAGTCGAAGATGTGTGGGCAAAGTATGATGAACGATTTTTAGAATTGTTCAAAGAATATGTAAGTGTTTCTATATTGTGTTTTCATCACATTGAGGAAGTATTTCTTTAGTTTTACGATAATGACTACATATTTGACCATTTGTGGTCATCACAGCCATGTAGGTCTTCCACTCCAACATCAACAGTGATATCTTAAGAGCACTTGCATGTGGCCTTAAGAGGCATGTTCGTTGTTGGGATCATTATTATGTGAATGGCTTTAACTTCCATACATATGAATATGGGAAAAGCAAGTCAACAATGAACTACAGTGTGTGCGTGAAAGGAACAGATGGAAAGGAATATTATGGCATTCTCCTGGATGTAATTGAGTTGCATTATGTTGAGGATATTTATTCATATAAGACGATCTTGTTTAAGTGTGATTGGTATGACTGCATTAATGGTGTTGTTGTCCATGATATATACAAATTAGTTGATGTCAATCACACGAAGAGATATCCCAAGTATGATCCATTTGTCCTTGCAAGTCAAGTCATCCAAGTTTGCTTTGTGCCTCATCCTATGAAAGGCAACAGTAAAAAGGACTGTTGGGCAATGTTGAAAATGAAATCAAGGTCAATAATAGAAGCCCCCAAAGAGGAGACACCATTCCTAATAGAGGAAAACGACAACCTGTCAAATTTAGAAGATATTGACATGGACGATGATGTTGAGATCGTTCCAGAAGAGGAAAATGACATGGATGACAATGTCGACGAGGCGATTGACGCCATCAATGATGGTTATGGAGAGGATTGGCATGAAGGGTTACAATAAGAAGATGATAATAATGTTTATGAGGATGATGATGACTACTTCACCGATTCACTTTTTATGTAGTGCACGTCAATGAGTAATTGATGCGCATCTTATAATTTAAACTGTTGGAACTTATGTTGAATATTGTAAATGTATAGAAGCTCCTGTTGGAGGTTCACCTTGTATTTGTTATGTTCTTTTAATAGCATGCTTTCATGTCGCAGTGCGTGTGGCTTGATGCTGAAATTTTTGACATGTATTTTATCTCATTCATAGCACATTATCCAACATTGCTACTTATATCATATTTTGTGTCGTTTGGCATACACGCTTCTAATTTAAATGTATGCAATCATCTAATTCATTTACATAACATTGCGCAGGACTAGGTATGCATGGATGGTTCAACCAGATCCATAGTCCAGTACAACTCTCAGGAGACGCAACCTCCGAAGATTCCATTGGAGGGCTCTAGCACGCTGTTGATAAGGGTATGACTTGTGCCTAACACTGAAATGTGGTAGGTGTCATTCACTTTCACAATCCATGAACCCGAGGCGTACTACGTTTTGATCTAATTTGTGGGCAATGCTCTGTTGTAGGTTTGGGCATCGAGATGTGGCATGAGCCATATCCGAGACCGTTTGAGCATACTACAAGGCCCCCTTCACCTGTTGGAGAGATGCTCCTGAAGATCACGAGCGGTTTTGGTGGAATTGTTTGAAGGTAAATGTTTTAAGCACTTCCCCTCTCTAGTAGGGAGTTGGAAGAGATGGCTTTCCTTTCCTATTTCCTTTCTCTCTCCTCTGCACTTCCCCGCCCTTATATGGGTTTTCCTTCTTAATTCCATGAGTATCTATCTTCTTTCTCTTCTTACACTTATCTCCTATTATGGGTCTAAATTTTCTGCACTGTATAGTATATGTACTACCATTGATGATATGAAAGTGAAACGATCCATTTGTTATACTCGGTATTGCCTGATTCTTTTAGGGGTTGATGCCCTTTTGTATTATAGGGCTTAGTGGTTTGGTTTGGTTATGTTATCATGTGTTGCAGAGGGATTTGTGTTGGTTGCGTATAGGTCGTCAAAGTCTCACAAGTTGG
Source organism: Carnegiea gigantea (assembly GCA_029747015.1). Lineage (NCBI taxonomy): Eukaryota > Viridiplantae > Streptophyta > Magnoliopsida > Caryophyllales > Cactaceae > Carnegiea > Carnegiea gigantea. The sequence continues at coordinate 131,152 of JAKOGI010000915.1, read as the reverse complement.
CCATGTCTATGCCTTATGGTTTTGGTTTCCTTAGGCGCAATATTTTGGTTTTACCGGATGAAGTGCCTCTATGTAGATTCAAGCGTGTTGTTTCTAGTCCTATGCCTTTATGTGCAATATACTAGTATGGTATCATAATGCTACATAAACTTTAGTATTTGATTGCACGCTCTTAGTTACTCTAGTTTTTTAGAATTCTGATGAAATTGCAGTTGCATCTATGTATATTTATATATACGCATATATTTATGTATATGTACACACACACACACACACACGCATAATTGAAAAGACATCGTAGATGAATTACATAGTAGTATAAGAATATGGAGCCTTGTGCAAAACAGCGGGGTGGAATCAAGTGTTGAATACAAGCTTTAGCAAATTGAGAATTGAGAGTACTACGTTGTATATAATTCATTGATTAAATGGTAATTCTTGTAAGTTATAGCTTTCGTTTATACATATCTATTGTTATAAAATTTTTGGGATGTAAACCCCAATGCTCTGGATGTGTGATCCATTGAGATGTATACTTGGTGTACTCCGGGCATGTGGCCTATTGAGCGTGCGAATATCTTTTGTACTTTTATTAATTGCAGGGAAGTAATGTATGGCTTTGACCCTGGGATATGGTCCATTTTTAGGCGGAACTCTATCCGTTTCTTTTAAGAAATATATATATATATATATATATATATATATATATATATATATATGTATATATATATATATATATATATATATATATATATATATATATATATATTATATATATATATATATATACACACACGTATGTACATACATACATACATACATACATACATACATATATAAATATATAAATATATATATATATACACACACACACACATATAAGGTCTTATGCCCTGAATCCTAAAATAACCAGAACACAGGGATTCAGATTACTAGTCGGTAGCACTTATAGCATAACACAACCACACTTTAGAGGAGGTACTTACTTGAACATAGTGCCCACAAGCTTCAATATTCAAGTGTAGAATTTTGAGTACAATGTATATGTACGTATGTACTTGACATGGACTCCCAAGTAGCTTCCAATACCCAGCATGAAGTGCCTAATCATCATATAAATTTCTGTATGTGCTTGGTTTGGTTTCTTTCGTTTGTGTGTCTTTTGGGATTACTATGCATACACAATGTATATGTACGTATCTACTGTTGTATTTTGGGATGTAAACCCCAGTGTTTCGGATGTGTGATCCATTGAGATGTATACTTGGTGAACTCCGGGCGTGTGGCCCGTTAAGTGTGCGAATGTCTTCTCCACTTTTATTTATTGCAGGGACATAATGTATGGCTTTAAGCCTACGATATGGTCCATTTTTAGGCGGAACTCTGTTCGTTTCTTTTCAGAAATATGTATGTATATATACATACATACATACATATATATATATATATATATATATATATATATATATATATATATATATATATATATATATATATATGTATATGTATATATACATACATACATACATATACATATACATATACATATACACACATATTTGTATATATGTACACACACACACATTTTTTAGGATCTTACATCATATATGTATACATACGAAATGTACATGCATTTATGTATAAATACTAACACAGTGCACAATTTTTTTTAGTGGAATTTTACGTGCAGGAACGATTCACATGGGATCCCGAGCATGAGGCACTAGTCAGAAGAGAATGGCAAGAAAAGGTGTGTGTTGGGGTGAAAGATATAGTAAACAAGGCCGCAAAGGAGCCTCCTGAGAAGATAATTCCTTGGATGACGGATGATCTTCGCGCATCATGGAAGAACAAGAGGAAAACTGATGAGGGATTTAAGAAGCGATTTGAGCGGAACAGGAAGAACAAGACAAAGGGGCCTAAGGCTAAGATTGGGCACAGCCAGGGGCCAATATCGGCTACAATGTGGACCGAGAGATTGGTATGAAAATAGAAACTACATTACTTGAAAATGTGGTTTTCAACTTTGCAATGTTGCTAATGTAGACATATATACGTGTTTGTGATAGGCAACGCAATTGCAAAGGAGACCTTTGGCTGCTGAGTTGTTCGCTGCCACTCATTCTAAGGTTGATGAGAATGGTCAGCGAATTTGGTGCGATGCTTACGCATAGAGTGTTTATGTAAGTGCTGTAGCAGTAGTTTAGTTTAAAGTTAGGCGACGGAAATGTGTACACAAGTTATTTGTTTGACTTTTTTTATTCATTATGCTGATGCAAGAAACATATGAGCAACTGAAAGCCGACACCGATGTGCAAATCGGTTCAGCAGCAGATGATCACATCTTCTTCACAGCTTGTGGCAGTTGGAATGAGAAAGGCATTCGGTATGGACTTAGTAGAGAGGGTCCAGCCATGTTTGATAGACCAGCCAAGTCCACGCGTAGTGGTTGCAGCACTTCATCGGCATATTCCTCCCTGTTAGTCACCCAGCTCCAGGATCAGTTGCAGACGATGCACAACGAGCTGTAGACAACCCATGCTCTGCTACATTCCACAGAGGATGAGCTGAGGAGTACTAGGGAAGAGTTGGAAGCCACGAGGAAGCAACTGGATGAGCAAAGAATTAGTTTAATGGAGCTTAATGCTCAGTTTGACAGCTTCTCATCGCTCCATGGCTACCCCACACATGCCGACAACTCTCAAGCGTCGTCATAGGTTTAGGTACGTATGGTTTTCATCCAGAGTTTGCATACTTTGATGCGTAAGTGTAATTGCTTGAATTCTTGAATGTGGGAACATTGGTCTCGGGGCTTAATGTATGCTGGATAACCATTGTTTGTGAACGCTTTTATGTGGAAACATTGGATTGTAATTATTGGTGGTGTTGTAGAAAGTGTTGGATATGGAATATGTTTGTGATGCCGAATATGTGCCATATACTTTGAGTTATTGTATTCTGTGGCAATTGTGGCCCGGATATGTAATTAGTACGTTGTGTACAGTGTAGGCTATAGGGGATGTTGCAAGAATTTTCGCAAGGAAAAAAAGGCAAATTAGAGACCGAAATACATTCACGGTCTCTGTTTGAGACCGAGGCAAAGCAAGAAATTTTGCCCCAAAAAAAAAGGCAAATTAGAGACCGAAATACAATCATGGGCTCTCTTTGAGACTGAGGCAAAGTCCCGGTCTCCAAATTGTCAAAAATATTGACCCTGTCCCTGATTGAAACCAATTTTCAGGCTCTGGAGACCGAAGCTTGTGGTCTCAAATGGAGACCGATTCAGTTGGTCTCAATTAGAGACCAAAACTGCCGGACTCCATTGGAGACTGAATTTTACGGTCTCAAATAGAGACCGGCCCATTTTGTTCTCAATTAGAGACCAGTTGTTTTGGTCTCCAATAGAGACCAAAGTGGCCCAGACTCCAATGGAGTCCAGAACTCTGTGGTCTCAAAAGTTGGTCTCAGGTAGAGACCGAGCCTTGAAATTCGGTCTCTAAATTTGAATTGCTACCAAACTTTTGGAGACGGGGCCTTTTCGGTCTCTATGCGGTCTCAAAAATTATTTGGAGATCGGAATTTAGATTTTTGAGACCAAATTTTTCAGTCTCTAAACTTACACTGTGTTGTAGTGTAATTTGTAAAATATTTCAAAAAATAAAGAACCTAATTGAGTAAATGAACACCCAGCCGCTGAGCTCTGTACAAACTTGTGCTAGGAGATTACATGACTTTATATTCAAAGGGCTCTAAATCAGACGAGGAGTACAACAAGTGCATACTCCTGCATGGATCTCTTATATTTTTCTATTCCTTTGGATGCGTGAGGAGGTTTACTCTTAAAGGGGAAAACAATTTTTTAAAAAACGTTATATGGCACTTACTTTAACCAAAATCAATATACTATTTGATTTAAATAATAAATTTTAATATTTATAGTTAATCATCAATTGAACTGTAAAATTGCAATATTTGTCAACTATATGAACAGATACAAACGACACTAAAATCAAATCGATTTTATTATCATATGACATTATATATATAGTTTTATAATTATAAACTGGATAAAAAAATTAATGTTACACAATTTATAAATATTAGTATTCTCTATTGTCTAATGATATTATTTTTTTCAATTTAATACTTAATAGTATAAGTTTTAAGTTGAGATAAAACTCTTGGGAGTTCTCAAAAACATGGTACAACGATACATTTTGTAAAATGGTGACAGAAAGAAATGGTGAGGAAGTGCATGATGACCGCGTGTCCTGGCTAAGGCCTCTTTAGGCGCCAACTCATGAACTGAACGAAGCGCAACACCCAGAATCAGCCAAATCAACCAAGTCCCAGAACAAAGCACAAAAATTCTCACTATTTTAGTTCAGTTCATCCCGGTCCCCATCCCTTTCCCAACCGAAAACTAAACTGAAAAAAGAGCCACGAATGATGGAGCAGGCAACAGCCGGGGGCACGTTGATGGAGGCAGCAGTGGGACTGACAAGCGGGACAACTGACAGGAATAAGATGAAGGTGATGGTGGCGTTGGATGACAGCGATCCCAGCTTCTACGCTCTCAGCTGGACTCTCAGCACTTTCCTCAAGGCCAAAACTACTGCAACGATGACGACGGTGGAGGGTGATATTAGCGCTCGTCATCCAACTGAAGAAGGCTGCTTGTTCTACCTTCTTCACGTTCAACAACCTTTTCATAACTATGTCTTCCCTGCTGGCCCCACTTTGCATACTGGTATCTTTACTCATCATATTTCATATTAGCAATTCTTATGTGGTGAATTATAAGGTACGGAGACTATATTGTACATATCCATAAACCTTTCAAACACCTTGTGAGTTAATGAATATTTAGTCGACGCTGAGCCAAACATGGTGAAGCCAAAATTGATTTGACATGAACTAAGATTCTGACTCATATCGGAGCAAACAAGTTGTTTGTTAGACATATATTCAAAGTGACTCGATTGAGATTCGTTTGCCTGTACAGTAGAAATTAAAGTATATAATTGATTCTCTTTTCACACAATTATTTTGCTGGGAATTCCAAAACATGCAATGGTTTTATGGGAATTAACTTCAATGATCCTTGTAAATGAGGGGAAAAGGTGTGTATGACGTGTTGGAGAAACACATCATGTCATGCTTTTCTTTCCCAGGGTCTAAAGTCTCGTAAAGCTAGTGAATCGTATGTCTTGATTTTGGACTTTTTTTTTTTTTTCCTTTTGAAATTTTATCGAACTGTAGGGTAAAAAAGAAAGCTTGGAAAGAGCATTTCTCTCTTTCAAATGACTTGTTTTACCTAGCTGGATTTCTACTGGATTTAATGTTTTCTGGTTTTGGTTCATTCATTTGTGGGGAAGGGTAAGAGTATCACCATGAGGTTTATGCAATACAGTAGTACTCCCTAGTGAGCAGCTTCACTGTTTAAGTGGCATCGTGAGGAGCAAATGTGCCTTCATAGATATGATGTCTTATGCATGCAAAGCATTCGTTTGGTCCAATTTTGAGTCAGTTTTGGGCTGGGTATGTTCGGGTCGATAGGATTTTGGTTCTGGGTGGGACAATCTGTGTTCGGGTTGACTTTAGGTCGATAAATATTTGGTCCAAAAAAGTTGTATTTTGAGAAAAGCAACTTTGGAAGCAAAAAGTCTCCGTTAGGCCTGTTTTGGTTTGGGCCAGTTTAGGTTTGGATAGTATTGGGTTAGCCTATATATTTTGGGTGTTGATTAGTGCCGACTCATTTAAACTTAGGTCAATTCGTTTTTGGGTGAAAGTTGGGTTAGCCTACTTTAGATGTTGATCAATTGGGCATGGATTTGGGTCATTCAGTTCAGATTTCGAGTTGGTTTTATCATTTTATTTAAAATTCTGGTTTGAAAGAAAATAACGAGATCAATAAAAGATAAAATTACATTTTGAGGTAAAATTTTGCTATTCTGGCGTATGTGTTAGATTGTGCTTTCTTGGATAGAGCAACCTCAGTTGCGAAAAGCACCAGGAATAAGAAAAAGTTATTTGGGCCACATAATTAGCGTACAGCAAACTCAACCTATGAAGCCATCTCATTTAAAAATAATTAGCCTTTTATTTTATGCATCCCAATACTAACAAAATATGCCACTGATTCAACTTTGCAAGTAAAGTTCTCAATACATTCTAATCACGAGATTTGTACATAAAATAAAACTGTGGGCCTGCTCTTTTTCGCAATAAAATATGTTATTTTTTGCAATAAGATATAGCTGTAAGCCTTAAGAAAATGGAAGGAGCTCTAACGAGATATAAGAAGTTATAAGGAACTGTAAGAAGCCATAAGGAGCTATAAGAACTGTAAAGAAGATGTAAAGAATTGTAAGAAACTGTAGAGATAGAAGTAAAAAATTGCTCAATGATTAAAAGGGTGTACAATATAATTTTTAGATATGTATGCATAATTATTAGTCTTTAATGTATAAATCGTGAAAAAAATATTTCGTGAAAGTAAATTGCATGTATAAGTGATATGTATCAAAAAAAATTATGAAATCATTTAACAAATTAAATTTTAACATTATAGGGAAAAAATATTATTTTCTACAGTTATCATTTTGGACGATAAAAAATAATATTGAAATAAAATAATCAATGAAATAAACTTTTAAACAAGTTAATTAAACAACAGTAAGACAAATTCAAGTTGACAAATATGTAGAACTAAATATGTTCTACATTTGGGGTGATTTTTTGATATTAGCATTAGTGTCGCCTCTCTATAGGCAAATTTTAAAAAAATAAAATCCTATTTAAATTTAACATTTTGGAATTAAATTCAACTCAATGTTCAATTATATGATAATAGCAATCAAGTTATCATGGATAAATTTGTGGATGAAATAACTTAAATACTTTTGTCACCTATAGCTTGACTAGTTTCATATATAATTTACTTCAAAACTTACAGATAAATACGATTTTTGTAATATAATTTTAAAACATGTTACTTATTTTCTCTATAATGGCATATATGCTTCATATCGAAAGTTAAATATTAATTCACATCATTAAATTCTATTTTTATGTTTATACAAATATTATATTCTTAAAAAAATCTAGGAAGACTTTTCATATTGGTGGCATATATATAAAAGAAAATATACATATTTCTATAAATACTACAACAACGATACCTCCTAGTGTAGGTCCCGCTTTTGCGGGGTCTAGGGTGATTTAAATGTAGGCAGCCTTATATTACCTCTACCAGCATCTTTGCCCGTAGAGAGGCTGAATCCAAGAGACCCACAAAACAGTGATTTTGTGAAAATATTTTATAAAAGAAGGATTTTACGAAAACATTAATGGAAAAAAAAAAACTAGGGATTCACAGCAGGAAATGAATTAAGAAATACTAATAAATCAGGTGGTCGTAAGTATGTAAATATACGTACAACATACGTACAACAAAATAGAGGAAGGTATTATACCTTAACAAACAAAGATAGGCAGGCAGTGTCTCTTCCCAGATGTAGGTACTATCTGCGTATAAACACGACTTACAAAAAATCACAACTAAACCTACCCTACGCAACAGAAAAAACTGCAACCAAATCAAGTGGCCAATTCTCTGAGATCTAAGATCTAATCTTTATCCAGCCATAGTCTTCTATCTTGAACCATGTCCTTCGTGAATCATACAACTTTCAAATCATCTCTAATCACCTCGTTCAAACTCTTCTTTGGTTGTTCCCTTCCTGTTTTACGTTCGGGAATGTTAATTCTCTCACATCTCCTCACGGTAGTGTCCACACTCTTTCTTTTCACATGGCCAAACTATCTAGGTCTTGTTTCTCTCATCTTGGCTTCTATGGGAGCCACTTTAACTAAATCTCTGATTACTCCATTTCTAATTCTATCCATGCTCGTATAACCACATATCCACCTAATCATTCTCATCTCTGCTACCACCAATCTTTGGACCTGTGTCTTTTTTATAGGCTAACACTCTGATCCATACAGTACAGCCGATTTAACTGCCATACGATAAACTTTGCCATTTTATCCTACAGGCATCCTCTTATCATACAGCACACTTGAAGCATATTTTCATTATGCCAACCCACTTTTATGCGCTTGTTAATATCTTCATCAATATCTCCATTCTGTTGAATGATCGAGCCTAGATATTTAAATTTCTCGCCCTTAAGTCATCCCATCAATGGTGACTTCTCACCCCACATCTATCCTTCCACTGAAACAACAATTAATGTAGGTATTCAGTTTTCGATCTACTTACTCTAAAATTTCTTGACTCCAGTGTATGCCTCCATCGCTCCAACTTATCATTAACTCTCTCTCTGGTCTCATTAATTAGAACAATGTCATCTGTTAATAACACACACCATGGTAACTCATCTTGAATTCCTTTTGTAAGTTTATATATAACTAGAATGAAAAGAAAATGGCTTAAAGCGAAACCTTGATGCAAGCCTATACCAATGAACAAGTCATAGGTAGCCCCTCCTGGTTACCTAATACTCGTGTTACCTCCCTCGTACACATCCTTAATAACTTGAATATACATAGGTGACACTCCTTTCTTTTCCAAGCATCTCCATAACACTTCATGCGGAACTCTATCATAGGCTTTTTCCAGGTCAATGAGCACCATATGAAGATCTACTTTTCTATCTCAGTACATTCCCATAAGTCTTCTAAGGAGGTAAATCGTCTCTATGGTCGGCCTGCCAGGTATAAAACCAAATTGGTTCTCTGATATTGAAATATCCTGCCGCAACTTTCTCTCAATCCCTCTCTCCCATAACTTTATACTGTGACTGAGTGACTTTATACCCTATAATTATTACAATCATGAATATCACCTTTGTTCTTATACAATAGAATGAGTGTACTAAATTTTCATTCTTTGGACATCTTAGCGGTCCTAAAGATAACATTGAAAAATTATGTTAGCCACTCTAATCCCTCTTCACCCAAACACTTCCACACTTCAATTAATATCTGGTATGGTCCCTCTACCTTCCCATTGGTCATCTTCTTTAGGAACTCTTTAATCTCGTCCTTGCTGATAGGTTCACACAATTGACGATCGAGTCGCCTCTCACTACTCTCTTTTTCCGTACTTCGAGATTCTTCCATCACTTTACCATTGAGGAGTTTGAAAAAGTACCTTGCCATCTCTCCTCGATTTCTGCATTCTCATACAGCACCTTACCATTTTCATCTTTGATACACTTCACGACACCCAAGTCCCTAGTTCTTCTTTCCCTAACCCTCGCCAGTTGAAAAACTTCCTTCTCACCGTCCTTGATCTCCAGTTTTTGATATAACTTATCATAAGCTATGCTCTTAGCTACAGCAACAACTTTCTTGGCTATCTTTTTGCTGCTTTGTATATAACTCTATTAATCTCTTTCTCGTCATCCATTCCACTACTCATGAAAGCAGCTTATGCCTCTTTTTTCTCTTTGATTTTCTTCTTTACCTCCTCGTTCCACCACCAGACTCCCTTCATTTTGTGACCCCTTCTCCTAGATGTCCCTAGGATTTCCTTAGCTGAACTTCGAATATATTTTATCATAGCCTCCCACATTGTATCTGCATCCTCTACCTACCTCCAAGTCCTTCTTCAGGTACGTCCTAAATTACTGTATCTGAATCCTCCCAAAATTGCTTCTTAATATCATCCGGCAAACCTATTTGAGGTACATAAATACTAACCATATTTAGGAATTCTGATCCCACCACTACCATAATGGCCATAATTCTATTACTCTTACGCCTTACTTTAACAACAAAGTCAATCAACTCCTTATCAACCAAACCAACTCCATTCCTAGCCTTGTTTGACCCCAAATACCACAATTTATACCCATCAACTTCTCTAACTTTAACTCCCACCCTCTTAGTCTCTTAAACACATGCTATATTAATCCTACGCCTATGCAATGACTTGACTAGTTCTATTGGCTTACCAGTAAATGACCCAATATTCCAAGACAAGTTGAATGTTATATATGAGAAAAAAATAGATGACGAGTTAAATGTTATTAGAAAAATGTAAGGAGATGTAAGAAAATATAAGATGCAAGGAGCCGTAAGAATTTAGTTAAAGATGTGAGGAACTATAAGAAATTATAGGAAGTTGCAAACTATGAGCTAGATTCTTCCAGTCGCAGAAAGAGCAAGGCCTATGCAATATGAAGTGGTGGACAATACAACCATACTCTGGCTAGCTAAATAAGCATAAGATGCTTTACATCCTTATATATGCAAGGCTTTTGTTCCTATGTGTACATGTCAAGTTGCATATTCATTGCAGGTTGGCATATATGATGTGTTCATAACACCTCAATGTAGTCCAATGACGAATGACAAAATTTGGATCACTTGATTAGTAACATTTTAGCGTAATCGATTGTGAATACTAATTAGTGTACATAAACCTAAATTTGACCTCTGAATGCTTGTGAATGTGCAGCGGCTTTTGCTTCATCTTCTGTGGTAGAGGCTATCAAGCAAGTGCAAACAGAGATCTCAGCAAACATTCTTGAGCGGGCCTTATCAATTTGCAAGCGAAGCATTGTGAGCTACTAATTAATGGCATCCTACCTTAATCTAGCGATGAGCAACTCTTTTTTGCACTGAACATTTGCGAAAATTGTAAGAAAGATTGGTAAATTTCATTTAAGAATACCTTCCTTGTTGTAGGTTAGAGCTGAAACGTTGATTCTTGAAGGAGATCCAAAGGAGGCAATTTGCCAGCAAGTAGAACAAATGCATGTTGATCTCCTAGTTGTTGGTAGCCGTGGCCTAGGCCAAATTAAAAGGTAAATTCCGTCCCAGATATTGTCTCTCTAATATGTATTTTAGGACCCTCTTAATCAACTACTTGGCTTACAAATTTTTTTGGCTAATAAGAGCCCTCCTTTCTTCATGGCATGATATTTTCCATACAAGACGCATGTTCAATTTGGTAGGTATTCAATTCTCATCTTTTATCCTTCCCAAGGCATCTAGTATTCCGAAACTACAACCTTTTATTATTGGAATGCATCTCGAGTCCACATAGATTTAGTTCTTTCAGAAGAACTTAAGTGTTTTAGGTTAGTCCGAGTACAAATGGAGTTCTTTTCAGAAAAATTCCAGATGCCTTTAGTTAAGAGAGGGATCGTAAATGTATTAGCTTTGATGTTTGGTTCCTCTCCCAGCTTTGGCTTAGAGTTTTGCACGTTGCTTTTATGGACTTACCGCTGCAAAGATGTCTTGGTCTTATCATTTGAAACAAAAGTATGTTAAAAAAGGTGAAAGGAAATTATGATTAGATATGGGAGAAGTCTTCTCTTTGGTCGGCGCTTATCTTGACTTTTATTCTTTATTTTTTCTTCAGTCAATACAGCCATTACCCTCATGTGACAAAGTCATGAATGTGTGTTGGCAATTCAGACTATATTGCCTTGCAAGCAATTACAATGTGTTTCAAATGCAATGACCTTTCATACGCTACATACTAATTAACGATAACACTATTGCAATAATTGGCGATTTGCTTGTAGCAGATTGGCGTGTTTGCCTTTGCTCCACCATCCCCACTCAGGTTCGAACCTAGGTGGAGACCTTCCTTTGCCAATTAATTGGATGAGGGAGGGGGTGTGTGGGTTGGACATTGAGCCGTGGCAGCTTTGTCTCCCTTCCATTTGGGCTGGTTGGCCTGTTGCATCTTTCTTGAGATAGGGTCCAATTGGTGGCCCGTGTTTCCCATTGTAAAAAAAAAAAAAAAAAAAAAAAATTAGTCTAAATCATGTGCTGACATGCAAATGGCTAATATTTTTCTTAGGCATCTTGGTAGAACAGACAAGCATGTAACTACAAATGCTAGGTTAAGTGTGTGATAGGTTCGTGTTGCGCTTAGATTGTTTTGCCCTTACATATTATCGTGCTGCATTAGCCACGTAATTGTTTTACACAAAGAAATTTGGATCTTCTAAATTTCATTTTTAGATGGTTAACTATCTAACATAATGGTGACATTTTAAAAAGAACAAAAAAGGACTCAACTTTATATATAGCTAAAATTATTATCATATTCCCCACCACATTTAGGTAAAATGTTATCTATAATTCACTATATTTTGGGAATTATTATCTAACACCCCTACCTTAAAAATTGTTTATATACGCGAAGTTTATTGTTATTTAACCCTCCTTACCTCCAAACTTTTGGAGGTCATGATAATACTTTTTAATCTAGGGGGTGTTAAATAATACAAATATAGAAGATTATAAATAACATTTATCTAAATGTGGAGGGGCAGCCTAACCTGACTTTATCAATGGCTGATTCCAAGACTCGAATCCGTGACCTTTTGGTGGAGGTGGTATCTGATAAGAATTCTATATAACTAATGTGTACAGTAATGCTACAAAATTGATGTGATATATGATATTATCTCATAAAGATTTTGCACAGCTTCTCTCTCTTTATTTAGTGCACTGTTGCACAATTGCTAGGTGTATATACACTAGTAACCGTGTTTCAAAATTTCGTGAAATTAGCATAATTTTTGTTACCTCCTTCCATTTTTGAAGCCCAATGCAACAAAATCATGGCCACTTTTCCGTAAGCCAGTTAGTACATTGAACAGTTGAACTAGTATGATGGTGTCTCCAACGAGACTTTGGTGATGGTTTACAGGGCTTTTCTAGGAAGCGTGAGCGACTGCTGTGCTCATCTTGCATGCTGCCCAGTTTTGATAGTGAAGCCACCAAAGGGTACCACCCACGATAAATAATGACACAGCATATCCGGGTTTCAATAGCGAAGAAGTGATGGCAATGCAGACACAAATAATCAGTCATGTAAAACATATATATAGCAAGGTGTTGCGAGCTTATAGCATCTGGTATCTTTAATGTATGTGAAGTAAGCACACAGATAGATCAGTCGTTTCTTATTCTTTCTCTGTTTCACCCCTCCGCGGCCAAGGTCAGCAGCATCTAGCATGTAGAAGTGGGTTAAGGCTGACACGAATAAATGGTGCCAAAGAGGTGATGAAGTGGGGAAAGCTACCTGTAGCTTTTGTGTGTATTCTATTTTACGTTTTCTAATTTCCTGATTTGCGGATACAACAACATATATTGTTGGCTTCCTTATTGTTTATGCCCTAGTCGACTTCAATAGCGATGCGTGGACCTACAAATTACTTATGAGAGTAGCTTTACTATGGACTTCTGAAATTTGATATGTATCGAACAATTAATTCTTGTGAGCAATTAAGTTTCCATTGCAAAATTTTAATGACCCTCAAACAAAAACTTTTCAGTGATCAATTTCTTTTATGAGCGAGTGTCAATTGCAAATTTTAAAAAGGAAACATCCCAGTGTAGACTCTGAATAACGTTGTGTTGCCTTCTGCGCTTTAACTAGTTAAAGTGAGCCAAAATTAGACTCCCACGCGCTGAAAAACAAGCGTAAAGACTTAAAACAAAACTAATTTCGCTAGAGGGAAAGCTTGAACTTCCAACCTTATGGTTAATAACCATGCGCTCTAACCAACGACCTACTCCAGCTGTCAAAAGCCATGATCTGCATTAAAAATATGAAGTGTAAACGAATATTAAACGTGATATCACATTTGTATTTTCATGAATTTTGCTATAACCTGCTGAATTTTTCTGAAGATACATAAATTTTGTGAATTATTAAGTGCAAAAATAGGACGTGTATATTTGAATTAATGATGATTACAACAATGATGATAATAATATAATTATAATGTGGCTCTTCTTATATAGTTTTGGAGCAATAAAAAAAACAAAGGGCATTTTCAATTTTGCATCACTCAATGATGTTAAATTCCTAACACAGTCAGCAACACGGTAACGAAGTTTGTACAAGAAATTTGCATTTAGAAGAGACTTTTTTTTTGGGGGGGTTGTTTGATCTTTTGTTCACAAAGTTTAGTTACCCTCAGCCTAAAATGTTTAAAAGCTCTCCTAGCACAAGTTTATTTATTATTAAAAAAATGTTAGTGCGATTAAAAAAAAATCGCAATTAAGACTCATAGCTACGTGAGCATCTTCATACATGTGCAAGGGTTTATTGAGCGAATTTGGACTTATCTTCTTGAAAGAGGCATTAACCAAGTTGTATAATCCAACATTTTGCCTATCAATTCGTCTAATTAAAAATCTTGGTGACAAAATTCTGGATGTGACAGAACCCAACATAATATGCAAAGAAGCAATTGTTGTCCCTTCGCTAGTTTGGATGTGAATGGAAGTTTAAACTTAAGAAAGAAACATAGAGCACATCATAAAGAAGAATGCCATTAGCAAGATTCACTTGGCCAGCATGCGTTATAGAAGTTGTGTTGCCACCTGTAGGCTAATGAATTGACTTAGGCTCAATTCTTTTCGTTGGTAAATTCTAATTTATCAATTTCAACTAACTTCAACCCATTTTAACTTACTTCAACCCACTTCACCAACTTCAATAAAAAAAATACTCATTTCAACCAACTTTAACCCACTTTCCATTATTTTAACCTATTTCTACCCATTATACCCAAAAAAAAAAAAAAAAATTCAACCCACTACAGCCAACTTCAACCCATTTCAACATACTTCAACTCACTTCAAGAAAAAAATATCCACTTCAGCCTACTTCAATCCACTTCTACCGACATCAACCAACTTTACTTATTTATCAACCCATATTTCCCAACGAAAAGAACAAATCCATAGTGTGTCCCTTCTAAAAAAATTATTGACGGGTTAGTTAGATTAGGTCAATCCAAGGTGGACCATTTAACAAAAGTGAGTCGAGTGAGATTTCCATTCAAATTAAGAGTCTAATAAGCTCTTGGGCAACTTGAATGGTCCTATCTGGCTTTGACCCACACCGCTACAATGGACTGGAGTTTTGCAAAAAGCTTCCTCGTAATTCACAACACTGACTGCTATATTGCTTATTAAATATGTAACTGTAATCTTGTCGAAGTTTAGAGTGTATATTGGTATAATCGTGGAGTATATAAATCTATCAGAGGTAGTTATTGGCTCTGACTCTGGCTTGCCCATTAATATGTTCGAAATAGCTAGGTTGCCCATTTATCAACTTAATATGTTATTGGACTGACTCAGTATTAATCTGATTTAATAGGTTGGGCGTCCTCAACCCGAGTGCTATACCCACCCAATCCATAGATCCAAATACCTGTTTCGAGCATATAAAAACCCAAATTTATGCGATTTTACCTAGCTCTATTCTCCATAAATTATCTGTATACTGGGAAGCTCAACCCTAGTACATTTTGTTTTTATCACAAGTTCTTCAGGACTCAGCTCTTTCCTTTTGTCCTATTTCTGATCACTTCAGGTAGTTAGGCAACTTACTTTTGTTATTTTCTGGCCCATGCAACATGTAGATGACACAAAGAGTTCGATGGAGAACATACATATAAAAACTTGCTCATTCTACGTGAAAACGTCCTCCCATAATGCTACATTTTTCCTATAAGAAGTTGAACAATCTACTACCTGCTTCACCAACTCACCTTGCATAATCCCTTGTGTATTCCCCACATCTCATCTATAAATAGTGTTGCCTGATTATTGCAAGCACCACACGAGTGCTCAGTTTCAAGTCTTAAGCATACAAGTATTTGAAGAATTTGTTTGAGCTCATTGTCGTACATCGACTTTCTTTACTATTTTCTTCAGCCATGGCATCACGCTGCTCTCTCTTAGCGATGATGCTTGCTGCTTGCCTACTGGTGAGTTCTAACACAGTGGCAATTGAAGCTCGTCGTCTTCTGGAAAGTACCGTCGCTGAGCTTCCCAAGCCCGCATTGCCTGAGCTCCCTAAGGCCCACATTGCCTGAGCTCCCCAAGCCCACATTGCCTGAGTTGCCCAAGCCTAAGTTGCCTGAAGTGCCGAAGCCTGAGGTACCAAAAATGCATGAGGTCTCCAAGCGTACTGTGCCAGAACATCCAGAGCATGTTGTGCCTGAATTGGCCAAGCCCACCTTGCCAAAGTTGCCCAAGCTCAATGTTCCTGAAGTGCCCAAGGCCGAGGTGCCTGAGCATCCTAATCCCACAGTATCGGAATTGCCAAAGCCCAAGGTGCCTGAAGTACCAAAAGTTGAAGTCCCAGAGCTCCCTAAGCCCACAGTACCAGAGTTGCCAAAGCCTAAGATACCTGAAGTGCCAAAAGCTGGAGTTCCAGAGCTCCCTAAGCCCAAAGTACCCGAAGTGCCAGAATTGCCAAAGATCAAGGTGCCTGAAGTGCCAAAGCCCGAGGTGCCAGAGCTCCCAAAGCCCACCGTACCTGAAGTGCCAAAGCCTCAGGTGCCTAAACTCCAGAAGCCCAAAGTACCTGAACTACCGAAGCCTACTGTGCCCGAGCGACCAAAGCCCACGCACCCTGCTAAACCTTGAGCTTACAACATCATCCTTAATCACCTGATTTTGCAGCATGTTTGAATGGGTTCATAAATATGTTATGCGATATTATTCATATGTGATGTGTCCTATTTGCACTATGCAACTCATTTTATTTTTGCACTTGAAAAATATAATATCACGGTGTGTTATCTTATCATACATGTATTACCTATTTGAGGTGTGAATTTTATTCTACTGGATGTTTGGAGTCTTCTTTGTATCTCTTCCTGTATGGATTCTTTCAAAAACTGACTAATTTTGAGCGACGTTAAATTTTATATTAATCGGGCTTTCAACAACAACTCATGCATACAAGTAAATGAGGTTCCATCTCAAAACCAATTGGCAATAAGTGGAGTAACTCATAAGTTTATATACATGCTCAAGCCCTTCAATTTCATCAATGTGGGACAACAACCACTTTCATATTCTTTGTATTCTTATCAATGTGGGACAATACCCACGTTCATACTCCAACAAGCGACGTATCAAATTCAGTAACTCACAATTACATCATGCTTTGGTGATGCACATACAATTATAAATACTTGTACGTGTAACTTAAGTTGTCTCTTAAAAATTGTATTTATATGCTATCCGTGTGACATTTTCTTCTAAATTATGGCTCCCAATAATTATCAATATGAGTGTATTAATTTGGTGTATAAAGTTGTAGTCTTCTATGTTTATGTTGCATATTTGGCGTACTTTTGCATGTAGTCTTCCAATCTCATGTCTACCGTATTGTAATCGCCACTCCTGCCGCCCTCCCTGCTCTGAATCTCTGATCACGGTCCTGCTTAGAGATCAATGCTATAGTATCGAATTGAATACTTGATACACCTCTATTTGGGTTGAACCATCCTTTCCGATTAATTCATGTTTTTCAAGCAAGAACAAGCAGTAGTTATGGAGAAGAGGTTTTTTTGCCCCGGGGGGGGGGGGGGGTGTTGTCTCAAGCAACATCAGGGCGCTTGCGGGTCTGGCTGTGTATTTGGTTTGATCATAAATAGAAGTTAATTCTAAGATCATTTTGAAATTAATTGACGTACGCTTATTAACATGAAGGGTAACAAATAATCATAGCTTCTAATTATTATTATTTTTTCCCGCGGCCCTTCCCTCCTGTTTCAATCTCGCTGGCTCTAATTACAAAATAATTCAGACAGTTTTTGATATGGTCTTTCAAGAGCTGATGATAAATTTTGATGTTCGCTTCAGAAATTAGTTAAGCGACCATCGACTTTTGTTGTCCAGCTCGTCGTAATGTACTTACCAGTATTTCCCCATACCTTTTTGAAGTTTTAACTTATAAAGAATGAAAAAAATAAGAGAGCAAACAGAAGTTGAACAAGAAACTAATATTGCTGTAAAATCGAATCACAATCTTGTCCACAGTACATGTCAGACTACCTAGCTAAAACAATAGTAAAATATTTGTCGGAAAAAGATAATTTTCATTAAATAAGCATACGACACAAATGAAGAGTTAATTAGGTTAATGGGGTATCCTAGATAGGCGATACAATGTCTTAGGGGATGGTTTACCAGAAGGTGGATCAAAAAAGGAATATTAATGGGGTATCTTAGATAGGCAATATGTAAGTATCAACTTAGGTAGGCAATATGTGAGAATTATGCAAAGGAAAAACTCACCTAATTTGGGAGCCTGGGGTTGTATATACAAGGAATTATACAATTGTGAAATTACAATATTATCCCTACATACAATATTGCGTCCCCTTAATTTGATCGGGGGGCATGCACAGACAGATTAGACTTAAAAAACAGAAATTGCTTAGAAGACAGCTTTTTAGTGAAAATATCCGAAATTTGTAAGCTTGTAGGGATGTAACAAACACGAGATCTCCAACAGTAACTCGCTCTCGGAGAAAGTGGCAATCAATAGCAATATGCTTACTGCATGCTGAACACGATTCGCAGACATATATTTGACACTAACATTGTCATAATATAGTCAAACAGGTGCAGAAGTGGTGATTCCCCAGTCACAAAGGAGCTTGCGAATCCAGATGGTCTCAGCAACAGTATAACTGAGAGTACGAAACTCTGCTTGATAGACGATTTGGAGACAGTGGGTTGCTTTTTGAAGCACCAAACAAGAAGAGTGGGACCAAAATACACAGCATAGCTCGTAGTAGAGAGACACGAGTTCTTGCAATTGGCCCAATTAGCATCGAAGTAGCCAATAATGATGGAGGAAACGACGGATGGCCAAAGCAACAACTCATGATCCTCGGTGCCCTGTAGCTACCTGAAAATACACTTGATAGTATGAAGGTGAGTACTGCGGGAAGCATGTATCAACTGGGAAACTGCATGGACTCCATTGGTAATGTCAAGACGAGTCATCGTCAAATACTGTAAAGCACCTACCATACTTCAATACTCAGAGGGATCTACAAGAAGTTCACCATTAGAAATGGATAAGGTGGTACAAGCAACAGAAGGAGTAATAATAGGCTTAACTGTGAGGAGACGAAATTATGTAAAAGATCATCAACATGCTTCTGTTGGGAAAGAAAGAGACCAGAAGACGAGCAAACCACTTGAATGCCAAGAAGGTAGTGAAGTTCTCTAAGGTCTTTCATGGCAAAATGTGGGGAAAGAACAGTGATAAAGGACTGAATGATAATGGAAGAACTACCTGTTAAAATAATATCATCCACAAAGAGAAGTAAGATCAAAGTATGTGAACCAGTGCAAAAAGACACATAGAATGATCAGCACTAGTACCTACAAAACTATGAGATAACAGGGAACTCGTGAAACGATGAAACTAGGCTCTAGAGGCTTGCTTAAGACCATGAATGGCTTTATTAAGCTTACAAATAAAGTGAGGAAAATCAGGGTGAATGAAACCAGTTGGTTATTTAATGTAGACTTCTTCAGTTAGATGCCTATGAAGGCATTTTTGAATTGACATCTAACTGATGAATAAACCAACTGGATGAAACAGCTAAGAAGAACAACATGAACAATAGTAGCTTTGATAATAGGGTGGAAAGTCTCATGGTAGTAATTCGTGCCTGCTGATGAAAACCATGAGAAGCCAAATGTGCTTTATACGTCTTCATAGAACCTTCAGACGATATTTCACCTTATAAACCCAGTTACTCTCGACTAAGTTTTGAGAAGGTTAAAGTAACACCAAATCCCAAGTACCATTAGCCATAAGTGCATTATACTCCTTAGCCATTGTATATTTCCAATGAGAATATTTGGAGGCTTGGGTGAAGCAAGTAGGCTTGGGCTCAACTAGAGATGTGGATAGGAAGAATAGACATTTAGTCTAAAAACTAAGGACCTCGAGCAAGTTTACATCCCATGGGTGTTGGTTATGGGCTCAGATGTGGGAGGTAAGGTGCAAGAGATGGGCTAAGAGATGGTGGGAGGAGTTAATGGCCCACTAGGAGAGGAGTTCAGGGGAAAGGACAACCCTGTGAGGTGATGGTGGGTTGGATGATCCTGAAGGTCCAACAACAAGCATGGAGGGAACGGAAGGAGGTACCAGCTTAACGGTGCAGCAGGTCGTGGGCTAACCGAGGCTGGGACTGAGATTAACGGGCTCTCTAACCGTGTACACTAGTGTCATATGATATGTGAAATTAGTGTCCAAGATCCAGTCAGTAGTCCTAATACAAGTACAAGAACGACAAAAATTACCAACAAAAACGATGTCTGCCTCATCCTCAAAGTATAAGGTGGAGTTATTAGTGCTAACTTCATACCGCAGAGGCTTCATAACCTGTTAAACTTATTGTTGTGCAAGACTGACTAAGCCTCTTGACTTTCATAGAACTCTCCATATGTGCTGCGTTTGCTTTGTAATTTGCATGCTCTCCTTTACAATTCTCCTAGAATTTTGATGTGTTCTCTTTGTCTGCTTTCTTTTGATGGAATTTTTTAGCTCTAGGATGCGAAGTTGAGTCCTAAGTATAGTTTGTCAACACTTTTCTCTTACATGTCCTCCATTACCTTAATCAATACACTTAATTTCAACACTTCCTCTGACATATATTAGCAATATTACTAAAAATAATTATGTAAAGAATCTTGATTGTATGTAAGCTTGTAAAATAAGGCAAAAGACTTATTATATTTTATTTACTTGTCTGGATAAAGATTATATAGGATTCTATATTTGCGGTGTTTAACCCAAGCTGTAACTATTTGTTAAGAGGCAATATAGACATCAAGGTAGGGGAGAACGCCCAGGGAAGAACCTTCTATCATATTTATAAAATTTTCATGGTATCAGAGCCCTAACTTCAAAAACAAACACAGCCGTAGACATTTAGAACATGAAAGGCCAAAATAGGCAGACAATTCTCAACATTAATGACCCTCAATCCCCTTACTACCTTAGTAGTGTAGACCATATAGGGAATGTTATTACTCCTGTGAGTTTGAATGGGGATAACTATGGGAATTGGTCCCATCTCTTATAATTAATGCTCTTAAATCCAAGAACAAGCTTGGATTCATGAATGGAGACTTGGCAAAACTGGGAGATGACGCCCCAGAAGCATATGCCTGAGAAAAATGCAATTCAATGGTCATAGCGTGGCTATACAATATTATTGACAAAAACTTACACAGGTTGGTGGCCTATGTAGATTCAGCTCGAGCAATCTGGCTTGATTTGGAAGAAATGTATTTTCAAACTAATTCAACAAGAATACATCAGTTGAAACGAGAAATTATCCTTGTAAATCAGGGGACCATGTCAGTCACAGATTATTTCACCAAACTCAAAAACTCATTGGAACGAATTAGCAACATCCTAGTTGTAAGTGTGATTGCAAGTGTGGTGCGGCAAAGAACATAAGCAAGATTCTAGAGGAGGAGAGAGTACACCAATTCCTCATGGGACTGGACCCAGATCAATTTAGGATTGTGAGATCTGATATGCTATCAATAGA
This sequence comes from Carnegiea gigantea, assembly GCA_029747015.1. Classification (NCBI taxonomy): domain Eukaryota; kingdom Viridiplantae; phylum Streptophyta; class Magnoliopsida; order Caryophyllales; family Cactaceae; genus Carnegiea; species Carnegiea gigantea. The sequence goes on along the minus strand of JAKOGI010000915.1, from coordinate 109,748 downwards.
ACCTTTGCCTAATTTGAACAAGGCCTACGAGACGACCATGAGAGAAGAGAGGCAGCAGAATCTTGTGCAGGGGTGTGTGCACTAAAATATTTATGTGCCATACTAAAATTAAATTAAATTAATTATCTGGGCCAAACTTTTAATTAATTTAATCAAGGCCCAAAAGAAACTTCCAAGTCAGCGACCTAAAGCCCGAACGACTTCTAAGTCAAGGCCAGATTGAAGCCCAAAATGACTCCCAAGCCAAAACCCAAATCAAAGCCCAAATCAAGGCTCAAGAGACTTCTAAGTCAGGTTACGGCCCAAGTCCGAACGACTTCCACATCAAGGCACGGTCGAAGCCAAGTCAAAGTCAAAGTCAAAGGTCAAAACCTATATCGACTCCCAAGTCAAATGTCAAAGGTCAAATCGACTCTCAAGTCAAAGGTCAAATGATTCTTAAGTCAAGATCCGATCAAAACCCGAGGTGACTTCCAAGTCAATGCTCAACCCAAGCCCAAGAGACTTCCAAGTCAAAGTCAAAGTCAAAGCAAATTACCCCTAAGTCAAATCGGCCCAAGTTGAGGCCCAATTGATGTCCCAAAATGAGGTCAAAGCACATTATGACTTTCAAGGGGAAGGAGGAAGTTTTCCTATAAATAGGCCCCTATCCCTCCTTGATTAAAATGGTTGAAAAATGTTGGAAAAGGTTGGAAAATTTGAAGAATTCATCCAAAGGTGGGGAAAGGTTGAAAAAATTCAAGAATTCATCCAACACTCAGATACTCTCCCTTTCAAGGAAGACAACAAGCACATTGAGGGCGTGCCATCCTCTCTTGAAGAACAAATACTTGTCTTGATTAAGATCAAGCCTTCAAGGCCCTCTCTCAAGCTAAAGTTCATTAATTTGAAGAATCCATCCAAAGCTCAAAAACTCTCTTTTTCAAGGAAGACAACAAGCACATCGACCGCAACGAGCACGTGCCGTCCTCATTTGAAGATCAAAGACTTGCTTGATTAAGATCAAGTCTTTAAGGCCCTCTCTTAAGCCAAAGTTCATTCAAATTCAACAAAGAGATCGAATCAGAGGATTATACTCATTGTATTCAATAGAGATTGTACCCATACATTCATATCAAGACAAAGATTCAATCTTGTATCCAAATTTCTGTCTAATTTACTTTAGACCTGAAATTTGTGTTTACAAATTTATCATGCTCAGTGGGACATTTCTACCTCTGATTTTTTCTTCTAAAGATGGAGACTTTCAATTCGCAAGAACATCAACTTCAAAGAAGACATGGCCACGAAGAATGTTGCCGCTCAAGCTTTGAAGAAGAAAAGCAAGGGATCTCTCTCTCATAGATCATGTAAAGCGAGCGTCACCTCTAGCAGGCGAGCTCACACAATGAAGATAAGGAGCATAGCGAAATCTGCTGGGCCGATCGTTGCTAGGTAAACAGTGCTGGCCTCATCCAAACTCCAAGTCTTGACGACGCAACAAAAGGCGTCATCTTGGATAGATGTAGTTCGAAACCTCTAATTTCAATCCCCAGTCTATGAGGTAGAAGACTACTACAGCAGTAATTCTTCATTGCCCTCACTAAAAGAGGCGCGCCACTCAGAAACTGAAGCTGAGTCCTCAAAGATTGTTATCATGCCAGCCATGATGACAGGCTCAACCACTTCGGAAGAGGCGATGGCTAACATGAAGGCATCCTAGAAAAACTCACCAGGAAGAGCGAAGAAAAAGAAGCGCCCATCAAGTTTCAAGAGGAGAAGATTGCTAAGCTGACCAAAAAGTTAGAAAAGTGATCAGCCCAATCTTCTGTAAAGGATTCAGAAAGTAAAGACTAAGGACAAGTACCTGCCCACACTAAAGCCTCTGATGATGAGAAGCAGCCAAAGAAAGGCGCCTAGTCCTAAAAATTTCAAGTCCTCTGGATCAATGATTATTGAACAAATCCAATACTTTATAGCAAATGCCGTTAAAGCGCAGCTAGGTGAAGGTTTGCATGGAACTCACCTATACACCAAGCCTTACACTAAGAGGGTTGATGCTCTCTGTATGCCCTACGGTTATCAACTCTCTAAATTCCAACAATTCGATGGGAAAGGCAACCTAAAACAACATGTCCCGCACTTCATTAAGACATGCAAAAATGCTAGGACTGACGACAACCTTATGGTGAAGCAGTTCGTCAGGATGTTAAAAGGTATTGCCTTTGATTGGTGTACTGATCTAGAGTCAGAGTCCATCGACAGTAGGGAACTAATGGAGCAAGAGTTTCTCAACAGGTTCTACAGCACTCAACACACCGTCAACATGACTGAGCTGACAAACACAAAATAGTGGAAAGATGAGCCAGTTCTTGACTACATCAACTGCTGGTGCGCACTTAGCCTCGAGTGCAAAGATCGGCTATCTGAAGCTTCTGCCGCAGAGATGTGCACCCAAGGCATGCATTAGGACTTGTTGTACATCCTATAACTGAGCAAATCGAGGACTTTCTAAGAATTGGAAACTAAGGCACATGACATGGAGGTGACAACAGCTAGTCGTCATGGCAACTCCTTCTATTCGACCGAATCAAAGAAGGACAAAGTTGAATTCAAGAAGAATAACTTTTCTAAGAGCACGACCAAAGAAGCGATGTCCACCTCTACAAGTTAGCCAATTCAAATTACGAGAAAGCCTAAACTAAAGGACAAGAAGAGCCCATCATTCAAGGTTGCGACAAAGAAGTGTCCCACATTAAAAGAGCTTCAGAAAAGAAGTACCCCTTTCCTGACTCAGATTTGTCGGGCATACTGGATGACTTGCTTGAGAAGGGTGCTATCGAATTGCTTGAGCCAAAGTGCCCAGAAGAATTTAGGAGGACCATGACCCCAAATACTGTCAGTACCATAGAATCGTTAGTCACCCACTTGAAAAGTGCGTTACATTCAAGGAGCACGTTATGCAATTGGCTAGGGAAGGAAGAATCATTCTAGATTTGGATAAAATGGTAGAAGCTAGCCACTTCACAGTGCAAGAGACTGATTAGTCAAATTCTAAAATAGATCGCACTGAAGCACCAAAGGCCGCAGGAGAATATTTCCAAAAAGAGTCTTTGATAATATGGTCGTCTACATGACCTCATATTCCGAATCTGACGATGACGAAACAAATGAAGAACTCTCAAAGGAGACAACGAGTCCTCACCGTCCTAGAAGGTTTTCCCGTCCACATGGGTTGGCAGCAAATTTTTCACCTGCCAGAAGAAATGTGTGAACAAATTATTGTTGACATTCGCCAAGAAAATCTATATGCTAACAAGCTAATGGATGCACCTCTTACGCACAGTCCTACATAATGTACCACCTGTAACACTATCGTAACATTCACTAATGATGACTTGTTATTGGGTTCTAAACCATACAATCGTCGATCATTTGTTACTGGATATATTCGGGGGAAAATAGTTAATCGAATTCTACTAGATGGTGGTTCAACAATCAACATCATGCCAAAATCTACCATGAACGACTTAGGTATCACCATCAAAGAATTGTCTACTAGTCAAATGATGATGCAAGGGTTCAACCTAGAAGGACAATGTGCGATCGGTATAATCCGCTTAGAGTTGACCATAGGTGACTTGGCAGCATCATCAATTTTTTATATAATAGACTCCAAGACTTCATACAAGCTGTTACTTAGATGTCCCTGGTTACATGAACACAGGGAGCTAGCATCGACTTTGTACCAATGCCTCAAGTACTACCAGGATGGCGAAAAGAAGATAAATGGTGATGTTAAACCATTTATCATGGTCGAATCACACTTCGCTGATGCAAAGTTCTTCGAGGAAGATGCTGCGCTGAAGGAAATTACCCCAGCTGTGATAGTCACCACAGGAAAAGGGAGTGTGAAGAAAGCTAAAGAGACCCGCGTCCCTCCTGAAGAAAGTGGTGATAGTAGCATCAAGCCACAACAACTACGGAAAGAAGAGAATGAGAGGACAATTTCAGTCTTATCCATCAAGCAACCAAATGTCGCGTCAAATCTAGCAGCGGCAATCTTCAGGTACATTCCCAAGTCCCACCGCAAGGATGAAGAATTGTCATTTAGCAAATGTACAAATGCCAAAAGCATAACCAAGGTTGAACGCAAGTTTGATGAAGCTAGTTGCGCGCGTTCTCAAAGAAAAGGGTGTACTTCCAGTTCATAAGGCGAACCCAAGTAAATTAACCAAGGCTCCTTTCATCGGTTTTGTTACTTCTTCTAAAGGCTCGCTCCAAGAAGAAAGCAACTTGCCATAGATCTGCACCAGTGACGGGTTCGATCCCAATGCATCCAAGTGAATGAAGATATCCAGCTACGACTTCAATCAGCCAACATCTTTGAGGCATGTAATCGAGGCTAAGCTCTATGGACTTAATAGCACGAAAAGGGTCATACATAGTCAACGGGGCAGCGTTAGAATGCGTGAAGTTGGCCATGGTTACGTACTGCCCCAGCCTGTAAGGATTTCAGGATGACGTAAGGACAAGTAATCCCTCACACAATATATCACAACCGATGTGGGTGAAAATACTAAGACCAACCCAAAAACGTCAGTGTTCGACAGGTTGCAGCCATCAACATCGCGCCAACACCTTTCCGGCCCTTCCGTGTTTAGTAGGATGGGAAAGGGTAAAACCCTGAAACCTTCCGTCTTCCATAGGTTGAGGAAGGATGAACAACCTAGACCCTCATTCTTCACCAGAATCAAGGTAGGTAAGATGTCATCAAGCGCACCGCCCTCACAAAAGAAGAATTCAGTGTTCAGCTACCACGGCGAGGCAATTGAAGTCCAAAGTTCAATTCATTCATGCATGAAGCGTGTTTTCGCTCTGGTGGATGACTCGCTAAAAGTAAAGAGGCACGTCCTAGTCCTCATTGGCCATAGGGCTAGGGCTAGTTCAAAGGAAGGAACTAAGGAGGAGGAGCAAGCTTCTTTGAGCCACGTCACAATTCAAGAGGTTGACAACTTCCTTAGAGAAAATGATTGAGAAGCTCCTCAGCAAGAGCCTAAACTATTCACCACAACAAAGCAAAACAAAAAAAACCAAGTTCACTCCTGAATAAGAGGCTAAACTGTTTACCACAAAAAAAAGGCCAAGACAGCTCCCGAACAAGAGCATAAATTGTTTACACATTCAAAAAAGACAGCTCCTGAGTAAGAGTATAAACTGTTCACACATTCAAAGAAGATACTTCTTGAAGAAGAGCGTAAACTATTCACGTTCAAAAAAGAAGGCTCCCGAACAAGAGTCTAAACTATTCACACGTTCAAAAAAAGTAGCTCACAAACAAGAGTCTAAACGGTTCACACACGTCAACAAAATGCTGACTCCTGAACAAGAGCCTAAACTGTTCACTCAAACAAAAATCGTTGTACTACTCCTGACCCGCAAGAGTATAAACTGTGAACGGAAAAACAAATGAGAAAAGAATGCTTTGTTGAACTACGTGATGACTTGATCTTATTAGGAATTACAAGTGTCCATAAGTATGTAGGCAGCTTGGTAAGCAAATCACCAAGTACAGTTAAACACATACAAAAAAAAGAAAGAGAAGAGGGGGGCATGAAAAAAAGGCGATCAAAGGCATCAGCTTTATGTTGCCGAGTTGCTCTTCGTTACCCATACCACTTTTTGACGTGTGCGTTCCCATTTTAGGCCCCAAAAGGTCTAACGGTTAAGTGGTTCTTCAAATTTTCATACCACTTTCAGGCATGTATGTTTCTATTCTAGGCCTCAAAATACCTATCGGCAAACCATTTTGCAAGTGATTCTTCCAATCTTCATATCACTTTCAGGCATGTAGGTTTCCGTTTTAGGCTTTAAAAGACCTAACAGTAAACCATTTCATAAGTGGTTCTTCAAATCTTCATACCACTTTTGGCATGTACGATCCCTTTTTAGGCCCAAAAGGTCTAATGGTGAAATCACATTCGCAAGTCGTTCTTCAAGTCTTCTTACCACTTTTAGGCGTGTGGGTTTCCGTTCAAGGCCTCAAAAGGCCTAGTGGCAAATCATTTCGCAAGTGGTTCTTCAAGTAGCTTCACAACCTACATAAGTCACTGTAAAAAATAAAAAAAAAAAGAAAGGAAAGGGATCTTGGCGTGCAAAATTTTCTTGGTGGCCAAATAGAACAGGCAACAAAAAGTGTTTGACAATGAATGGGCATAACGGTATAATAATACAAGCAAGAGCAAAAACAAGGTAGCCAAGACCATTCATGCTTATATAGCACCAAGATCGTGGCTTTCTATTCTATGCTAAAATAAAAGAAGAAAGCAAAGGTCTTTAATTCAAGCTGACAAAGCATGCGAAAGGCTAAAATAAGAATGAGCTAAACAGCAACAAAGTCACCAACATGCAAGCAAAGGAGTAAGGCAACACCTTAGTGAAGTTTGGCATTACTTGTTCCATTTTAGAGACACAAAAAAAAAAAGGTGGCATCTTTGTGATTATCAGTTTACTCAAAATAATAAAGTGCTCAAATGACGAATTGTAGTTACATGTATGGGGAATATCATGCATATTAGCAATATAAAGTTACAGGCTTTCAACACTCTCCAAACGCCATGTCCATTTTCCTTCAATACTCTAACCAAAAAAAAAAAAAAAAAAAAAAACAGCCCAAGTTCCAGAATCTGCTTTGGATATGCACACGTTTTATCTACCTAGCTGATATGAACAAGAAAGGAGGAGACTTTTACCTCCAAAAGCAAGCACAGAGAGGGTCACGAGTTGATTTGGTGATGAATGAATGATCGTGGGTCTTGTACAAGAATCAAACAGGTGGTTTGAGCTATTGAAACAAAGAAGAGAAAGAAGCAAGCTCCATAAATAAAGGAGCAGCTTTGATATTGGGTGTAACAAAAAAGAGAACTTTAAAGATGATACCTTTTTAATCAAACACTCAAAGCTGACATTGAAGCCTCAAGATTGAGAAATTAGGCATCTAAATAATCAAGGCCAAACATCAAAGCATGGATCTATCAAAAAAAATTAAGGAAAAAAAGAAGAAGGTGAAGACTAGCAGCAAGTAGCGGCGTCAGGTTGCACTGGTTCTGGTGCAGCTGAGTAGACGAGGAAGAAAGTGGAATAGTAACTAGGCATCACATAAGAGGGGCATGCTCGGTTTATGAAATAAAGCCAATAGCAGGCTGGGCTCTTGGTCAAAAAATAGACAAAAAAAGAGAACACCGTCCAGGCCCTGCCCATAAGAAAGAAAAAAGAAGCTTCCAGGCCCAACCCACGCATGAAAATAAAAAAAGGAAGAGGTAAAGCTGGGCTAGCCCATAAAAGAAGAAGGAAAATGCAAGGAACTCTAGCCCAGGCCGTGCGCAAAGGGAAAATGGGAGAAAATCAGCCACGTGTAACTCGCATGGGTTTTAAGTGGAGTAAAGCTGAAATCGGGCCCAGCCCATGTGTTAAAAAAAAGAAAGAAGTAAAAGAGGGGTAGGGCCCAGCCCACGCAAAAACAAAGAGAAAGGAAGAAATGGGGAAACCAAATGCGGGGCCCAGCTACTTCAAGAAGAAAACAGGCCCAATGGAAGAAGAAGGCTAATGCTAATGTTGTGACTTAGATCTTCTTTTCCTTCATTCCCGAGATCCAATCCACATTCTCCAATTCTTTAACAAAAGGAATTATCATTTGTTCAAGCTTTTCTTAAAAAAAAAAATCGAGACTTAGGTCACGCTCAAATGATAAATCTCGTGCATGACCTAATCTCGAGGAGGCAATTTGTATGCACTAAAATATTTATGTGCCATACCAAAATCAAATTAAATTAATTATCTGGGCGAACCCTTTTAATTAATTTAATCAAGGCCTAAAAGAGACTTCCAAGCTAAGCTATGACCTAAAGCCCGAACAACTTCTAAGCCAAGGCCTAGTTGAAGCCCAAAATGACTCCCAAGTCAAAGCCCAAACTAAAGCCCAAACTAAAGCCCAAATCAAGGCTTAAGAGACTTCCAAGTCAGGTCATGACCCATGTTTCAACAACTTCCAAGTTAATGAGCGGTCAAAACCAAGTCAAAGTTAAAGTCAGATGTCAAAGCCTAAGTTGACTCCCAAGTCAAAGGTCAAAGCCTAAATCGACTCCCAAGTCAAATGTCAAATAACTCTCAAGTCAAGATCTGGTCAAAACCCGAGGTGACTTCCAAGTCAATGCTTGGCCCATGTGCAAGAGACTTCCAAGTCAATGTTTATGACTCCTATGTCAAATCAACCCAAGTTGAGGCCCAATTAAAGGCCCAAAATGAGGTCCAACCCCATTATGACCTTCAAGGGGAAGGGGAAAGTTTTTCTATAAATAGACCCCTATCCCTCTTAATTAAAAAGGTTGGAGAAGGTTGGAAAAGGTTGGAAAGTTTGAAGAATCCATCCAAGGTGGAAAAAGGTTGGAAAAATTCAAGAATCCATCCAACACTCAAATATTCTCCCTTTTAAGGAAGATAATAAGCACATCAAGCATGTGCCAGCCTACCTTGAAGATCAAAGACTTGTTTTGATTGAGATCAAGCCTTCAAGGCCCTCTCCTTAGGTAAAGTTCATACTTGAAGAATCCATTCAAAGCTCAAATACTCTCTCTTTCAAGGAAGACAATAAGCACATTGAGCACGATGAACGCGTACCTTCCTCCCTTGAAGATCAAAGGCTTGCATTGATTGAGATCAAGCTTTCAAGGCCCTCTCTCAAGCCAAAGCTCATTCAAATTTAACGAGGAGAACGAATCAGAGGATTATACTCATTGTATTCAATGGAGATTGTACTCACACATTCAAATCAATATAAAGATTCAATCTGGTATCCAAATTCCTGTCTAATTTATTTTAGACTTGAAATTTGTGTTTACAGGGGGATGGAATTGAAACCGGCTACAGAAGGAGTTACATTCAAGGATGCTGCAAGCAACAAAGCCATATCGAGAGTCCAACCTATATACACCCATTATCAAAAATTGCGTCACAACCAGAGCCAGTGTTACGAGCTTGTTGGGTATCCTCCTAATTGGTAGAGTAGGTGGTCAGTTCGACCAAATTCAAGGTAGAATTGCAGTGGACCTCGTGGTTGGAATGTCAAAGAAGGTGATAGAATGTGTGATGCAGTAGGGACAGAGGGAGCTCGACATAATCCGGTGAACTTAAGGGCCAGAAACACCGAGGCCAACTACGCTGAAGGTAAGGAAATAGTAGCAGAAATCAGTCATAGGCAGACGCGTCGGTGAAGGGGGAAGACAAGTATGATAGACTGACTCCAACCTAGGTAGAAAAGTTTTATGTTTTATTCAAGGGAAAGAAATGTAAGAAAAGATGAGCAGTAAGGCATTAAATATTACTCCTTTGCAATGGGTTCTTGATCCTAGCGCCTCACACCACATGACCTCTCAAGTTGTTGCATTTGAGAATCTTCTTAAATTTCCTCATTCTATTAAAATAACTCTTCCTCATGGGAAGGGCATTACAGTTGAAAAAGTAAAAACAGTAAATATTGGAACTACATTGGTTCTCAGGGATGTATTGTATATTCCCGTGTTTACATGTAATCTTATCTCTATACGACAGTTGAGACGTGATGAAAATTGCATTGTTACTTATGGTGTCGATTTCTGTATTTTAGGGCCTCACCTCAAAGAAGATAATTAGAGTGGGTGACCTAAGGAATGGGTATATTGCCCAAGGCCAAACACAAGTGGCTCAGTTTTTGCAGTAGTTCACAATGAAGAATCAATTTTGTGGCATACACTATTGGATCATCCTTTGTTTGGTGGTTTATCTTCACTATCTACAATTTATGGCTTTAAATTGAATAAAGATTTTTACGAATGTTACAATGTACGCCATAGAGCAAAACAAACAAGAACACCTTTTTCCCTTAGTGAATCAAGTGCAAGCAAGCCTTTTGCTTTTAATTTATTGTGACTTATGGGCTAGATACAAAACCCCATCTTTGAGTGGTTGTCATTATTTCCTTTGCATTGCCGACGATTGTAGTCGTGCCGTATGGGTACTCTTGTTACGTCACAAAACTAAAACGTATGCAAAACTTCTGCTTTTTTGCTTGATGGTTAGAACACAATTTGGGTTGTCCATTCAAAAGGTCCGCATTGATAACGGAAAAGAGTTCACAAATGGACTTTACAAAAATTTTTCCTTAAAAATGGAATTATCCATGAGACCTCATGTGTAGATATCCCACAGCAAAATAGGAGGGTTGGACATAAAAATAGACATCTTCTAAATGTTACATGAGCATTGAGATTCCCGGCTTCATTGCTAATTTAATTTTGGGAGATTGTGTCCTTGCGGCTATGTACGTTATAAATAGAACACCTAGTAAACTCCTCAAATTTAAGACACCCTATGAAGTGTTATTCAAAGTACGACCAGATTATAATCAAATAACAGTTTTTGGTTATTTGTGTTACGCACATAACCATACCCGTGCTCGTGATAATTTTGATGCTAGAGTGGTCGGATGTATTTTCTTGGGATATCCTCATAATCAAATGGGTTAGAAGGTGTATGATTTGGAAAATGAACAAGTCTTTGTGTCCCGAGATGTAAAGTTCTATGAAATGATTTTTCCATATGCTCAAGAATAAGGGAAACCAAATTTTCATATACCAGAATACTTTACCCAGAACCATGGGGGTAATAAGTTGGGGGAGTATGATAAAATAGAGACAAACCCTAAAAAAAACTATAAGGAAGAGGGGCGTGGCCCAGCTAAATGTATGCCCATTGTGGAACAACAGCATCATCATATTGGGCCAGAGTCTAGAAGACAGTGCGGCCCATAAGGCGATGTGGGGGATCATGTATAGTACATCACTGAATTTTCTTTGGCACGAACTGATGGAAGTGCGCAGAGTTAGGGGGAGCAACAAGGGCTGAATGAGGTGTCATCTAATTCCAATAAAGGGCCACCTAACAAACCAAATGAGACTATTAGGCCAGTAGCTCCATTTCCCCAACGAGATCGAAAACCACCTACAAAGCTAAAGGATTATGGTTTTCATGCAATATCTTCTAATGACCCCACCTCAACATCACTCAATGAGCCTTTCTCAAGTACATCTCACTCCCTTTCACATGTTATTACTTATGATCGGTTTTTCATGGTTCATCGTGATTTCTTAGTTGCGATAACTTCTAATGATGAACCTAGACATTTTCCACAAGCTATACATGACCCTCTTTAGAGGAAAGTTGTGCAAGAAGAAATCTTTGCATTAGAAGAAAATAGTACTTGGGTGTATGGATCCCTACCCCTGGGAAGACGGCTCTTGGAAGCAACTGGGTCTATAAGATTAAGTATAATGGAGATGACACTATCGAAAGGTACAAGGCTAGGTTGGTTGTCTTAGGGAATACTCAAATTGAAGGTGAGGACTATACTTAAACTTTTGCTTTCGTGACAAAAATGACTATAGTACATTGCTTGTTCACCATAGTAGTTACAAAAGGATGGGAACTACATCAAATGAATGTCCACAATGCCTTCTTTTATGGTGACTTAGACAAAAAGATATATATGAAACTACCACCAGGCTTTTGACCTCCTCGACCTAATTTACCGTGAGGCCAAAAAATCTCTTTATGGTTTATGCCAAGCTCTAAGACAATGGTTGTTTAAATTGGCTTTAGCATTGCACAAATATGGTTTTGAGCAGTCTCCTCTTGATCACTCTTTGTTTATCTACAGTAAAGGTCTTGTGTTCATGGCACTTCTTATCTATGTTGATGATCTTGTCTTGATAGGAAATAGTGATGCACATTGTAATGGTTTCAAAAGGTATCTTCATGAATGCTTCAAGCTTGAGGATTTGTGACCTCTTAAATATTTCCCGGGAATTGACGTGGCAAGAGCACCCAAGGGTTTGGTTCTTTGTCAATGGAAGTGTGCCCTTGATATACTCTCGTAATGTGGTATGTTAGGTGCTAAACCTACATTTTTTCCCATGGAACAACATCATAGGTTGTCAAATGATTCAGATTTCATATCCCTCTTAATATAGACGGTTGATTGGTTGTCTGTTATACTTAACAATCACATGAACAAATCTCACTTATTCCGTTCATGTTCTTAGTCAATTTATGTCGGACCCATGCTAGCAGCACTGGGATGTAGCAATGCTAGTCTTGCGATATCTCAAGTCTTCACCTGAGTAAGGAATTCTTCTACCTACTATCAATGACTTGCAACTACATGTCTACTATGACTCCGACTGGAGGAGGGGATACCCTATGTTTAGAAGATTAGTTATAGGATATTTAGTCAAGCTTGGAGAAGCACTCATTTCTTGGAAAACTAAGAAACAGGCTACTGTGTCTAGGTCGTTCGCTAAAACTGAGTACCGGGCGACGACAAATGCCATTAGTGAGGTTGTGTGGTTATGTAATCTAATGAACTTTCTCAAAATACTAGTCTCTACAGCTCACATGTATTGCGACAATCAAGCTGCTCTTCATGTTTTAGCTAACCTCGTTTTTTATGAACGCACAAAATATATTGAAGTCAATTGTCACTTTGTATGGGAACGCATAGTATCAGGGGTCATTACACCTTGATACACACCTATAACTGAACAAGCAGCTGATATCTTCACCAAGGCCTTGGGACACTGTCAATTCTAATATTTATTGGGCAAGTTGAGCATTTCGAATCTACACAGACCAACTTCAGGGGGAGTATTAGGAATATTACTAAAAAAGAGTATGTAAAGAATCTTAATTGTATATAATCTTATAAGATAAGGCAAAAGACTTATTATATTTTATTTACTTGCCTTGATAGAGATTGTATATGATTCTATATTCGTGGGTTTAACCCAAGCTATAATTATTCATTAAGAGGCGATAAAGACATCAGGGTAGGGGAGAGTGCCCAGACAAAAACCTTCTCTCATATTTAGAAAATGTTTAGTGTACAAATAAGAAGACTCAATAAACTAAGGTTTCAAACCATCCAGAACTTTCCTTTGCATTTATTCTTGCTATATCATGGCACATACCATTTCTACACTGGGCAGAGAAGATTGAGCATCACTTGGTTTCTTTTAAAGCTATAAGCCTCAACTAAATCATTCAAAAATTGAACCAATCGTGAAAAATCTAGTTTGTTATTAGAGTAGGTGTTAAGCCATAATCATGCATGATTTTAATAATTATTAGTTTAGCTCATATATTAGAGTATAAATCTATTCATGAGCTTTTAACCATCAACTTAAATTTTTGGTCAAGATGGTTCTTGAACATGGTATCAGAGTCTTTCTGAGTGAGAGGTCTGAAGTTCGAATCTCAACAACCCCCGTATTGATTTATTAAGCAAGATAAGACGAGCTTTTGCAGCATCCACGCTTCAAGCCCAAAGGGCATTCGCGTGAGGGGATGTATTAGAATATAAACCTATTTCTGGGTATTCAACCATCTGCTTAATATTTTCATTGAGATGATTCTTGAATATGATATATATTATTTTATCTAGTTTACTTTATTTTATCTATTTTTAAGGCTAAGGAGTAATAAATTGAAGAGGATAAGAAAAGACATAAAAAGTTTGGTTTTTTAGTTATCGAAGCACACTTCAAGTGTATTTATCAAGTTGGTCTAAAAATAATGAATTATAAAATATATTCATTTTCATAATGATTTATTTGGAGGATTAGAGTTAAGAGAGTACTAGTCCTAATTGAAGAAAAAATTAGAAAACTTAGAAGAGAAGAAACCTTAAAATCCCTAATAACATTATTCACGCTATGAAATGCCTTCCACATCTTCATATTCCCGATCGTCATTACCTTCCCACCCTCCTTACCATCACATAATAATCACCAACTCCATCATCTCCACGCCTTGTCTCGTGCCAGTTACCACCATCATCATGCTATGATCATCTTCACACCATCATCATCACATTCCACTACATTAATCATCATCATGATTCTCATATTATCAGTAGAAGTACAATTGTTTTATTTTATTAGTTAGACTTTGATAGTAAACATGAACTATTTGGTTATTTCATGTGATTTACTTTCAACACGTGTGAGTAGTTGTTTTTTTAAAAAAAAAAATTAGCATACTCTATTTGAAACCATACCAAATTAATTATTTTGAAACAAGTTTTGTGTTTAATTGATTTTAATTTCATGATTCTATAATGGTTTATGATTTTTGCTCATGATATTTATGTTAGATTGATTAGAATGCAAGGAAATTAGTTTAATATAAATTGAAATAATAGTTTGAACGTTAGAGCTTAAGTATGTATAAACTTCAGTCGTTTAGACACAAGTATCACCGTAGTTGATCATAGATGGCTCAAACTCATCTCTTTTAATTAGAAAATCGTTATAAATCTTTGTCAAATCAACTTGCTAGTACATTGGTTACAAGGTGTTTGATGATATTCTTCCAACGCTTAATGCTCTAGTTTGATTAAATTCTTGTGCTGATGTTAGGGTTATTAAAACTAGTAAGGTTTATATTAGGGTTGGACCTAAATAAACTATAATCCAATAAAAAATAGGGAAGATCCGCTGGTGGTTTGTCTCCTATAGTCTAGCACATGAAAAAGTCAATTCGTGTGATGATGATGAATATTAGTTTACATGGTGGATGTAGAGTACGCTAAGTATTTTCTTAAATTTGGTATCTTTGATAATTATTCGTTTGCTTTTTAGTTGACTTCTTTAGTTTGTCAATTTTAATTCTTAAATTTACAGACATAAGTATTAAATATCGCTTACAATCCCCCCTCTAAGAAAAAAAAAGAGTAGTCTTTCAGGTGTGTCTCATTAGTTTTGGATTAATTATATTTTGATTTTAGTGGGGTTTAATTTTTAGGTTGATTTTCTGTTCTATTTTTGCTATTATTTATCAGGTTGATAGAAATTAGGTTAAAAATGGTTCATTTAGTTAATTTTTCATTTTTTATGCTACTTTAGAATTTAGATAAAGTCCTACTATGCTATCATTTGAAAAGTTTCGGAAATTATTTGTTAATTTTTTAGAATTGTTTTGTGAAGTCGATCCATGCAGGCTTTTACTTTAATAAATCTAAAAATTAAGTTTTTTAATTTTAGTTACATTTTTAGAGTTTTATATACTATATAAGACAGTGTTTTATAATCTGATTAATTTTTTTATTTATTTTAATATTTCTTCATGTGCCATTCATTACTTATTCGATTTCAAATCTTATTTTCTGTTAGTATTTTCTGTAATTATTTTTTGTTTTATTTTTCTGAAAATAATTAGATATATCTATGGGACTATAAATTTAGTTATTGGTATATTATTATTTTATGTGATTTTTGGTAGTTATCTTTTGCTTGTTGTTTTTAGTTTTAGTTTTTAGTTTACTATTATGTGATTACTTCTATTTGTATGTTTCTAGAATATTTAGGTTAGGTATTTGCTGTTTTTATTTCAGAATTTGGATTAGAATACCCCAGAGTATTACTGAATAATTTTTCAGGTTTTTATTTATTTGATTTGATTTGTTTTAGCAATCAAAAGAAAAAGTAAAATATATTAGGGCCATAATTTTAATTGGATTCAAATTTTCTTGTTATTATATCTTTCATTGGGGTCGATCCTTACTTGTCTATGTTATAAATATTATTTATTAATCAAAGTAGTGATTTAATTTATAGCTGTACGACAACTTTTTTAGTACGAAGCTTCTACATAGCCTAATAGACTAATAACACACTTCTAGCTCATTGCTCACCTTAACCATATGACAAGTTAGAAAACTGACTTTCCAAAGGCTAACTAATCCAAGAATACCTTCAACACTACAAAATCTAAATTAATTTCTTCAAAAGAAATCATCTTATAAAGTATAGATTGTGCTAGCACAGCTATTCTGTTACCCTCACCCCCTCCCCCCTAAAAAAGGGGGCAAAAATTTAACCTTAACCACTTGATTATTTCTAAGCTTGAGGCATTAGTCAATACTAAAAAGGCAGGTCTATGCTGATGAGAGGTCCTGAGTACATTAGGTTTTACATTCGATTCTCCCTCCCCCTGTTGTACATACTACATTCGTAGTTCATTTGAACTAAAAAAAAAAAAAAGCAAATCTATACTAATAAATGTCAAACCCACCCTTTCCAAATCAAAGCAAAAGAGATCTTCCTACGTTCTCTTACCGGATGTATAAAGATCTTAATACCAAATGTTTTCATATGTTGGCCCGGGACCCGGGTCCAACAGTCCAAGAAGCGTATTAGCATCCTCAAGAGCCCAATGGTACGTGGGTCACTGACTTGCAACTCCGTCACTCCTTGGTTACTAACCACTTCAAAGATTTCTCTCTCCCAACGGCCAACTGAGCTTCCCCAGCTAGAGCCACCTGATTTGCGGCCTCCAACTTTAGTCTATAATGCGCTAGATTCATGAGCCACTTCAGATGAAATTCAGACAGCCCTTTTTCACCTTAACCCCGTCAAGTCCCTTCGGCCTGATGGTCTCCAAGCCCACTTTAAAAAAGGGGTTGGCCCATTATTATGGACCAGTTGCTGCCATTTATTAATGATTTGGGTCTTGATCCATCAAAATTAGTTCCTGTTAACCGGATCTCTATTTGCCTTCTTACAAAGGAGCATGTTAACTCTGCAGGGAGTTTAGGCCTACAAGCTTAAGTAATACTACTTATAAAGTTATAATGAAAATTCTAGTTAATAGACCCCCATTATATTTTCTAATTCTAGTTACAAAGGAGCATGTTAACTCTTTCGCTCACCCTATGGTCCAATTCACGGCCGTGATCCGGCCCCCACATATTTTATCTCTCTCTTTTTTTTTGCCAACTAAGCCTTTAAAAGTCTAAAACCCAATAATATGATAGTAGTGGGGTCTATAAAATATTATATTATTTGGTGATCCAAGTTGATGATCCATAGGATTTAGAAAAGATAGAAAAAGTTGACTTGTGAGATGACATGGAGGGTGTGGACCCCCATTTATGATCTAAAATTATGAATCACCATTGCATATGCTCTTAGAGGCCCCATTTTTTGCGCACCGATCGAAACCTGCAGATATTGACTTTTTATTTTCTAGATTCAACCAAAAATTAGAAGGCTGGCTGGCCAATTTTCTTAACTTTTCAGGGAGGGCTACCCTTATCAATTTGTTATGTCAATATTGCCAGCTATCATATGCAAATGACTTTGATTCCTTAAAATACTATTAATTAATCACATGGAAAAACTGATGAGACAATTCCTCTGGGTTAAACGTGGGTAGCACTGCTACTATGCACAAATTAGTTTGCATAAAATTAGTCAACCAACATCTTATAGCAGACGAGCCCGAAAAGACTTATGGGCCTAGAACGAGGCCTTTTTAATAAGATTACTTTGGCGATGCTATACAGATGACGATGTCTTGTTAAGTCATAAATCATGCATTATTTTAATAATTATTTTGATTATATTATATATATTATTTCATCTAATTTATTTTATTTTTTATATATTGCGGGTTAAGCGTTAATGAAATAAAGAGAAGAAGAGAAGAGGTCAAAGTTCGGATTTTACATGTTAAGTTATCAAGTTGATCTAAAAATATGATTTATGAAAAAATATTATTTCCATAATGATTTATTTGGGATAGAATTACAAAATTATTGCTCCTAATTGAAGAGAAACTAAAGACTTGGAAGAGAACGAGTCCAAAGGAGAAAACCCTAGTAGTATATTATTAGTAAAAAACAAAAAATACCATCCCTCACGTCTCCTATATACCTCACGCCTAACCTCTCATAAATCCCTCATCTAACACCTCCTCACGGCCCTCATTCGATCATCATCAGCATACCCCCCAAAAATTAGAAAAGTCCTCATCCTCTCCACACATCACACCGAACATCTTCATCATCATCACCGATCCCCATCACGATATCATCATCATCATGTTCAAAATCTTCAGCTGTCAACGCTATCACCATCTCCTGGCCATAATAAGCAAGTAATATTATTCTGAATTTTTTTTAATTCTAGTTTTTATTCTTTTTATTTTTTATTTTATTTGTGTTTAGTTTATTGTTAAATATGAAAGCTTTGCTTGATCATTGTGATTTTTGTCTATTTGAAACCATGCTAGATTAATTATTTTGAAACAAGTTTCATGTTTTATTATCTAATTGATTTTCATTCATGATTCTATAACGATTAGTACTTATCGTTTATAATATTCCGTTAGATTAATTAGAATGCATGCTAATTAGTTTAAAATGAATTCATATAATAGTTTAAAAGGCTTTAATACGTAAACGTTATCGTCTTTTAGGCATAAGTATCACCCTAATTAATCATAGATAGCTCAAACCCATCTCTTTTAATTGGGTAATCAATATAGATATTTGTTAAATCAATTTACTGGTAAATTGGTTACAAGGTATTAGATGATGTTTTCTTAATACGTATTGCTCTAGTTTGATTAAATTCTTGCGCTGCTGTTAAGATTATCAAAACTAGTAGGGTTTATATTAAGACTTAATCTAAATAAACTATAATATAAGGAAAAATAGGGAAGATCTACTGGTGGGTATCTTTTACCATCTAACTCATGGATAAATCAATTTGTGTGTTGATAATAAATATTAATTTACATCGTGGATATAGATTATGCTAAGTATTTTTCATAAATTTGGTATTGTTGATAATTATTCCTTGCTTTTTAGTTAATTTCTTTAGTTTGTCAATTTTAATTCTTCAATTTATAAGCTTTAATATAAATTTTGTTTGCCTCCCCCAAAAGAGTAGTCTCTTAGGAGTGTCTTGGTAATATTAGATTGATTAGATATTGGTTTTTAGTGTGATTATAATTCTTAGATTTAATTTCTATTTTGTTTTGCCATTTATTTTTTGGTTTGTTCAAAATTAGGTTAAAAATATTTCCTTCTGTGTTTTTTTTATTTTAATCCAATTTAGAGTTTATAAAGTATTCTAATTTGCTGCTATTTAATTTTGTAATTTTTAAAAATTATTTCATAGAATTATTTTGTGAATTGGACATGTGCAAGTTTTTATTTTAATAATTCTGAAAAATTATGATTTTAATTTTAATTTTATGTTTTTAGGGTTTTATTAAGTCCAGAAAATTATATTCTAAAATTTGGGTATTTGTTTTCATATTTATATTAGTGCAGTTTATTATTTTTCTAATTTCAAATTTTATTTTCTATTTTAAATTTTTGTAGTTAATTTTTTGTTTTAATTTTTCTGAATTTAATTACATATAACTTTGCATATACAAAGTTATAAACTTGTAGAATATTAATTTTCTGCTTGTTATTTTCTATTTTAATTTTCAGTCTAATATTGTGTAATTATTTTTGTTTCTATTTTTCATAATATTTAGGATAGCTATTTACTGTTTTTCTCTCTAAAATTAAATTTAGAATATTTAGGGGCCACAATAATAATTTTTCCATATTTTTACTTGTTTCATTTTATTTGTTTTAGTATTATAAAGAGAAATGAAAATAAATTAAAGTAGTAAAATTAATTAGACTTAAACTAGCTTACTATCAAAATCTTTCCTCATGGGATCGATCCCTATTTTTCTATACTATAAATATTATTTATAAATTAAAGTAGTGGTTTAATCTGTAACTCTACGACAAACTTTACAAATTTTGGGGCCGTTGCCAGGGAAAGAAAATAAAATCGTTAGCTTGCTTCTATTTAATTTTACTACTTTTATTGTTTTGTTTTAATTCTAGTATTTTATTTTTATCGGTTGTTTTAGTTTATGAGATTAAGGGGTGGTCGTATGATCGAAGAGAAAAAGAAGAATACGTTTGAGGTGTTTGAAAGTGAAATAAGTGATTCTGAATCTGTAAACTCCGCATCGGTAAGTTGTGAAGTTTTTAAAATTGAGATGGCTACTTTACGTGAACTTGCTGCACCTAATTTGGAAACTCAACCTTTGTCTCTTACTTATCTTGTATTAGACCGATCACTGAAATTGAACTCTGAATTTTTAAACTTACTGCCTAAGTTTTATGGATTGCCTGGTGAGGACCCATATCGCCATATTAATGAGTTCATTACCACATGTTCGACCATGCAACCTGAGGGTTCACCCAGGACCAAATTACGTTGAGAGCCTTTCCTTTCTTACTTCAGGATAAGGCCAAAAACTGAGTATATTACTTACCCCTGCAACATTCACTGCATGGGCCCAAGTTCATAAAGCATTTTTAGAAAAAAAATTTCCCGCATCTTGAATTGGATCTATTAGAAAAGAAATATATGAAATTAAACAAATGAATGGGAAAACTTTCTATGAGTATTGGGAACATTTTAATAAATTATGTGCTAGTTGTCCCCAACATCAAATTTCTGAATAATTGTTGATTCAATATTTGTATGAAGGTTTATTACTTATAGATAGAAATATGGTGGATGCTGCTAGTAGGGGGCTTTGGTTAATAAGACTCCAGCTCAGGCTAGGGAATTATTTAATATCATGGTAAAAAACACTCAATAATTGGAACTAGGGAACCCCAGTTTAGGAAGGTAAATGAACTTAGTTCAGGTCCATCTGTAGAGACCCAGTTGTCTCAGATCACTGCAATACTGAACAAACTCGTCACTGGAGGAGTTCAGAAAGCAGTGGTGTGTGGTATTTGCCGTTTAGAAGAACATGCTACTAACGTGTTCCCTACACTTCAGGGGAATGATGTGAATGCTATGTTTTCTAACAAAGGCTAGAGGAAGTATGAGCCATACTCCAACACTTATAATGAAGGATGGAAAGACCACCCTAACCTTAAGTATGGACCTAGGAACAACCCCCCAGGCTTTGACCAACCATCATGTCAACCTTCTGCTCAGGATAGAACAAATTTTGTTTTAGAGCAAGTCATAAAAAATATGGATGACCAAAAAAGGAGGTTGACACTAGGTTTCAGAACATAGAGATAGCTCTTAAACAGGTCTAGGAGAGACAGACTGCTACTGATACCATAGCTAGCAACCTCCAGGCCCAAATACAACATAGGTTACCATCTCAACCATTCCAGAACTCGAAGGAAAATGTGAGTGCTATGACACTTAAGAGTGGGAAAGAGTTGAAGGAACCTAGGAAGAATAAAGAGGTAGAGCATGAAATAGAGGTCAGCAAACCTGAATCTAACCAAGATCAAGACACCACCTCTAATGTTAAGGAAGTAGGTGAGGATAAGAAGGAACTTTATAAGCCATTACCACCTTTTCCTAGTGTACTGAAAGAAAAAACCCCTAAGGTAGATGAGGCAAACCAAGAAATCTTAGGAACATTTAGGAAGGTAGAGATCAACATTCCTCTCCTAGATGCCATAAAGCAAGTGCCTCGTTATGCCAAGTTCCTTAAAGAGCTTTGTGCTACAAAATCTAAACTGAAAGGGAACGAAAAGGTAAGTGTGGGGGAAAACATGTCTGCTGTTTTCCAAAAGAAGCTTCCCCTTTAATGTAAGGACCCAGGTGTATTTACTATTCCTTGTAAAATTAGAAACCTCTCCTTTGATAAAGCCATGCTTGATTTAGGAGCTTTTATTAATGTGATGTCTAGGTCCATTTATGACAAACTATACTTAGGAGAGTTAAAGAAAACTAATTTAATTATTCAGTTAGCTGATAGGAGTAATGCATACCCAGATGGAGTTTTAATGATGTCTTAGTCCAAGTCAATTGGCTTATTTTTCCTACTAACTTTTATATATTGGACATGGATGATACATGCCATGATGTTCCCATATTTTTGGTAGGCCATTTCTTAAAACATCTTGGACAAAAATAGATGTGCATGCAGGAACACTGACTATGGAATTTGATGGTGAAATTATTAAGTTCAATATTTTTGATGTTATGAGATTTCCTGCTGATGTGAACTATCTATGTGCACTTGATGTGATTGATGAATTGTCCTAATATGTTTATGAATTGTCTCATGAGGATGAATTGTTAACTGTACTTACTCGAGGTTTGGATCAGTTTGTGTTTCATAATGTGCCTTACCATATTAAGGATAAGTTAATGAGCAGCATAGAGTCTTTGTTGCAATTGCATGTAGTTGATAGACCTAGGAAGCTAGAATTGTCTGAAAGTCATGCAAAGATGCTACCCTCTTGCATTTCACCCCCTAAGCTAGAACTAAAACCAATACCTAAAAATCTTAAGTATGCTTATTTAGGGGATGATGAGACCTTACATGTTATAATCTCTAATGCACCTATATCTAAACAAGAGGATAAACTTATTAGGGTGCTTAGAGAACATAGTGAAGCGTTAGGATGAACTTTAGCAAACCTTAAAGGATTTAGCCCCACATTATGCTCATATAAAATCACATTAGAATCAGACGCTAAGCCTAAGAGAGACCCTTAGTGAAGACTAAATCCACCTATGATGGAGGTAGTTCAAAAAGGAATTCTTAAGTGGTTAGCTACTAGAGTAATATACCCTATTGCTAATTCTAAGTGGGTTAGTCCTATCCATGTGATTCCTAAAAAGAGGGGAACAACAGTAGTGCTAAATAAGGAAGGTAAGTTAATACCTACTAGAGTCTAGAGTGGTTAGAGAGTGTGCATTGACGATAGAAAGTTTAACAAGACCACAAAGAAGGATCATTTTCATTGCCCTTTATGGACCAGATGTCAGAGAGATTAGCTGGGAGCTGACATTATTGCTTTCTAGATGGCTATTCAGGTTATATTCAGGTCCCTATAGCTCCTGAGGATCAGGAAAAGACCACCTTTACTTGTCCTTTTGGCACATATGCTTTTAAAAGGATGTCTTTTGGTCTATGTAATGCTCCTGCTATATTTCAAAGATGTATGGTGAGTATCTTTTCTGATTTTATCACCAAAATTATGGAAGTTTTTATGGATAATTTTACTGTACATGGTGATCCATTTGATGAGTGCTTGCATCATCTTACATTAGTACTTAAGCGTTGCATTGAGACTAATCTGGTGCTTAACTTTGAAAAATGTCATTTCATGGTGGAAATAGAGTAGTTTTAGGTCATGTAGTGTCATCTAAGGGCTTAGAGGTTGACAAGGTGAAAGTGGAAATCATTTAATCTTTGCCCTATCTACAGTGTCAAGGAGGTGAGGTCATTTCTAAGTCATGTTAGATTTTATAGGAGATTTATCAAGGATTTTTCTAAGATTGCCTCTCCTTTATGTGCTTTACTTACAAAAGATGCTTTATTTGATTTTAATGAGGACTGTAGGAGAGCTTTTGATCAATTAAAATTGAAATTGACCACCACTCCTATAGCACAACCCCCCTAACTGGGTCCTGCCATTTGAACTGATGTGTGATGCTAGTGATATGGCAGTAGGGGCAGTCTTAGGTCAAAGAGTAGGGAAGGTACCTCATATGATTTATTATACTTCCAGAACTCTTGACCCAGCACAGTATAACTACACTGCTACAGAAAAGGAAATGTACACTATTGTTTTTGCTCTAGAAAAATTTTATCCTTATCTGTTAGGTGTTAAAGTTACTGTTTGCACTGATCATTCTCCTATTAAACATCTGTTACGTAAGAATGACTCAAAGCCAAGATTGATTAGATAGGTACTACTACTATAAGAATTCCAATTGGAGATTAAAGATAAGCCAGGAGCTGAAAATTTAGTAGCAGACCATCTAAGTAAGCTAGACAATGGAGAGAGTGGGAATCCATTGAGTGATTGTTTCTCTGATGAGACTTTATATGCTATCACTGATAGGCTACCTTGGTATGCTGATATGGTTAATTATATAGTGACCAAAACCTTCCCTATAGACTTGTCTAGAGCCCAAAAAGAGAAGATAAGAACTCAATCAAAATATTTTGTTTGGGATGAGCCATATTTATGGAAATTTTGTGGAGATCATATTATAAGGCGATGTGTAGATGACAGTGAATTTCATTCAATTTTAACTTTATGTCACTCTTCTGAAAGTGGGGGATATTTTGGACCCAAAAGAACGACACATAAAGTTCTTGAATGTGGATTTTATTTGCCTATTATTTTTAGGGATGCCTATGAATTTTGCAAAAGATGCGAAGCATGCCAGAAGACACGAAATTTATCTAGAAGGAATCAAATGCCTCTGCATAATGTGTATGTTTGTGAGATTTTTGAGGTATGGGGTGTTGATTTTATGGGACATTTTCCCCCTTCTTTTGGTTTTACTTACATGCTTATGCTTGTTGACTATGTGTCTAAATGGATTGAAGCTATGGCTACTAGAGCTGTTGATGCTAAAACTATGGCGAAGCATGTTAAATCTCTCATTCTGTATAGATATGGAGTTCCTAAAGCAATCATCAGTGATAGGAGAACACATTTTTATAATAGAGTCTTAGGTGCCTTTTTAGCCAAATATCATGTAACTCATAAGATGTCTACTGGATATCATCCCCAAATAAATGGTCAAGCTGAAATCTCTAATAAAGAGATTAAGGGAATATTAGAAAAAGGTTATTAGACCAGACAAGAAAAATTAAAGTCTTAGGTTAGATGAAGCTCTCTTGGCCTATAGGACTGCATATAAGACACCTATAGGTATGTCACCTTATAGGTTAGCTTTTGGTAAACCATGTTATCTCCCTGTAGAACTAGAGAATAAACTATATTGGACTATAAAGCAGTGTAGTCAGGATTATGATCTAGCAGGAAAGGAGCGTAAGTTAAAATGCAGGAATTAGAAGAGATTCGCCTAGAAGCCTATGACAATTCAGTAATCTACAAAGATAAAGCCAAAGCTTTTCATGATGCTAAGCTTAGTAGAAAAGAATTTCAGGTGGGTGAAAAAGTGTTGTTATTTAATTCAAAATTAAAACTCTTTTCTGGTAAGTTGAACTCAAGATGGCTAGGACCTTTTATGGTAGTAAAGACTTATCCACATGATGCTGTTGAGATTAAATCTCTTGTTACTAACAAAATTTTCAAGGTAAATGGTCACAGGTTAAAGCACTTTTATGAAAGAGATCAGGTGTGCTTAGTGGAGGAGATCCGACTATGGATCCATGAGCTCAATTGCGTCAAGCCAACGTAAACAAAGGCGCTAGTTGAGAGGCAACCCAACATTTCAGGGAAGTATACATTTAATTTTACTTATATCTTCATTATTTTTATCTTTTTGCATGCATTAGGGATAATGCATGAATTAAGTGTGGGGGGTGCATCTTGCATTTAGTTCCTGTAGTATTTATTCTTGAAAAAAAAACAAATCAAAAAAAAAAGTATAAAAATATTGTGATCTTCTTATAAATAATGCACGAATATGAGTTTATGCTAGGCTTGTTTGCTTAAAAATTTTTATTTTCTTAGCTATTTGTAGCTTATTCTTCTATGAGTGAAGACTTCTGAGCATGCTAGATAGCATTCAGAGAAGTTTGAATTGATCCTCATATATCTTTTTAGTGAGTAACTGACATGATTATCTATCTTATTTGATGATGCTATATATCCGCTTTAGAGGTAATAAAATGACCTAGCTTATTTCCTAGACTATTGACTTAGTAGAATAACTCATGAAAATTATGACTTTTCTTATCTTAAGGAAAAAAAAGAAGAAAGAAGAAAAACCAAAAAAAAAAAGGTTAGATTGCCAACATGGGTAGGAATAGTTGGCTCGGCACCTTTTCCCCTTAAGTTTAGGTCTCAAGTTGAGCCTTATGTATAGAGTAACCCATGTTGGGAGAGTCATGCCCCTTTTTGGGCCGATCAATAACTTGTACCAAACTAACAGTTAAAAAAATTAAAAATAAAAATAATGATGAGAATAAATTATTTACTCCAACACCTCTATTCGGGTGAGTGTGAGGCAGAAAATGTTTAATTTCTAAGACCCTATATGGGCCTTGAATATGTGTGCAAGTGGAGTTTGAAAAAAAAAAAAGGAAGAAGAAGAAGAAAAGAATAAGAAAAAAAATACAAGGCAAGTTTAGAATCAGTTTCAATGAGTTATTTCTTCTAGTTCAATCGTCACTATAGCCATGCCATACTTAATTTTTCTATCATAAACGTTTGTAGACCTCTTGATTGGCATATGCATGTTTAAAAGAGATGGATGATTATTGCTTTTATTACTTCATCAAAGAAATGTTGTGAGGCTGACGAAGAAACTCATTGATGGTAGTTAGATGTTTAGTAGTTATTCACTTGTTGGAATGAAAACTGATTAATTTTAAATAAAACTATTTTTAAAGCAAGCCAATGCCTAAGTATAAATACTATATTCATGAATGACTTTATAAGAAACAAAGAGGGTCAGTTTTTAGGCCAAGTCCCAGATTTCTTTGCACGAGAACGTTCAAGGTCTAAGTGTAGGGGAATTTGTTAAGTTATAAATCATGCATTGTTTAAATAATTATTTTGATTATATTATATATATTATTTCATCTAATTTACTTTATTTTATATTTTTTCAGGTTAAGTGTTAGTAAAATAAAGAGGAGAAAAGAAGACGTCGATGTTGGAATTTTGCACGCTAAGTTATCAAGTCGGTCCAAAAATAATGATTTATAAAAAAAAAAAATTATTTTCATAATAATTTATTTGGACTAGGGTTACAAAATTATTACTCCTAATTGAAGAGAAA
This sequence comes from Carnegiea gigantea, assembly GCA_029747015.1. Lineage (NCBI taxonomy): Eukaryota > Viridiplantae > Streptophyta > Magnoliopsida > Caryophyllales > Cactaceae > Carnegiea > Carnegiea gigantea. The sequence continues at coordinate 83,118 of JAKOGI010000915.1, read as the reverse complement.
CTAGAAGACTTGAAAGAGAAGAAGTCCAAAGAAGAAAACCCTAGTAGTATATTTTTATTAAAAAAAAAAAAAACCATCCCTCACGTCTCCTATATACCTCATGCCTAACCTCTCATAAATCCCTCATCTCACACCTCCTCACGGTCCTCATTGGATCATCATCAGCATACCCCCAAAATCAAAAAAGTCCTCATCCTCTCCATCATGCATCACACCCAACATCTTCATCATCATCATCGATCCCCATCACAATATCATCATCATCTTCTTCAAAATCTTCAGCTATCATCGCTATCATCATCTCTTAGCCATAATGAGCAAGTAGTATTATTCTGAATTTTTTTTATTTCTAGTTTTTTTTTAATTTTATTTGTGTTTAGTTCATTATTAGACGTAAAAGCTTTGACTAGTCATTATGATTTTATTTTTAATATAAGTGAGTAATTTCCTTCTCCTTAGTATGATCTATTTGAAACCATACTAGATTAATTATTTTGAAACAAGTTTCATGCTTATTATCTAGTTGATTTTTATTTATAATTCTATAACGATTAGTATTTATCCATTATAATATTCGCATTAATTAATTAGAATGCATACTAATTAGTCTAATACAAATTCATATGATAGTTTAAAAGACTTTAATACGTAAATGTTATCATCTTTTAGGAATAAGTATCACCCTAATTAATCATAGATGGCTCAAACCTATCTCTTTTAATTGGGTAATCAGTATAAATCTTTGTTAAACCAATTTGCTGGTAAATTGATTATAAGATGTTAGATGATATTTTTCTAATACGTGATGCTCTAGTTTGATTAAACTCTTATGCTGGTATTAGGATTATCAAAACTAGTAGGGTTTATATTAGGGCTTGACCTAAATAAACTATAATATAAGGAAAAATGAGAAAGATCCACTGGTGGGTGTCTTTCACAGTCTAACTCATAGATAAATCAATTTGTGTGTTGATGATAAATATTAATTTGCATGGTGGATATAGATTATGCTAAGTATTTTTCATAAATTTGGTATCGTTGATAATTATTCCCTGCTTTTTAGTTAATTTCTCTAGTTTGTCAATTTTAATTCTTCAATTTATAAGCTTTAATATAAATTTCATTTACCTCCCCCGAAAGAGTAGTCTCTTAGGAGTGTCTTAGTCATATTAGATCAGTTAGATTTTGATATTTAGTGTGATTATAATTTTTAGATTTAATTTCTATTTTATTTTGTCATTTATTTACCGATTTGTTAGAAATTAGGTTTAAAATAGTTCTTTTGTATTTGTTCATGTTTTAATCCAATTTAGGGTTTATAAAGTATTATAATTTTCTGGTATTTAATTTCGTAAGTTTTGAAAATTATTTCATAATTTTTCAGAATTATTTCGTGAATTGGATATGTGTAGGTTTTTATTTTAATAATTCTACAAAATTATGTTTTTAATTTTTATTTTATGTTTTTAGGGTTTAATTAAGTCCAGAAAATTATGTTCTAAAATCGAGGTAATTTTGTTATTTATTTTCATATTTATATTAGTGCAGTTTATTATTTCTCTAATTTTAGATTTTATTTTCTGTTTTAATTTTCTATAGTTAATTTTCTATTTTAATTTTTCTGAATTTAATTGTATATAATTTTGGAGATATAAAGTTATAAACTTGCAGAATATTAATTTAGATTACTTTCTGTGCTTTTTAATATTCATTTTCTGCTTGTTATTTTCTATTTTAGTTTTCAGTCTAATATTGTGTGATTATTTATGTTTCTATTTTTCAAAATATTAAGGATAGCTATTTACTAGTTTTTTTCCAGAATTAAATTTAGAATATTTAGGGGCAATATTAATAATTTTTCTAGATTGTTTAATTTGATTTGTTTTAGTATTATGAAGAGAAATTAAAATAAATTAAACTAGTAAAACTAATTAGACTTAAACTAGCTTACTATCAAAATCTTTTCTCGTGGGATCGATCTCTACTTTCCTATGCTATAAATCTTATTTATAAATCAAATTAGTGGTTTAATTTATAACTCTACGACAAGCTTTACATGTCTTATGAGTTCACTTAATCAAACAAAAATACCTACATAACTCTAAATTACATTCACCCTTTTGGAATCCATTATTTCCCCAAAACTAATTTTACTTGATCACTCTTGCATTCATATAGGGATTGCCGAAACACATCCTTTATTATGATAAATGGTTAGGAAAAGGTCCATTAGCCCATCAAATCAGTAGTAACCCTCCATCTTCTGTGATTTTATTAGGGTTAGTCATTTTATTAGGCATGGCCATTAGAACCTTCATCCAGTTGAGAAATGGTTATCTAAGAAGATTTGCACCCAAACTACCCATTGCCCCATCTCAGTTGACCCTGCTCAGCAAGTGAACAGTGATGAATGCCTAATTCCTTTGATAAAAATTCATAATTGCATCTTGCTGTAAAGCTGTGATGCCCCATACTGAATCTTAATTGGAGAAGTGGTGCAAAATTTGAAAAGCTGAGGTCATATCCAAAAATGACCACTTATGGAGGCTCTTCATATAAGCCTCCCTTCTTTAGACTAGTTGGCAAGAATTACCCTCAATGTGGATGCCAAATGTTGCATTTGTCTGGATTCTATTAAACCTCATATTCATTTATTCAGGGACTACCTATTGGCCTGTGCTACATAGGCACAGTTTCTTCCTCCTCTTAAGAAGTCTCTATATGATCACTTTTTTAATACAAATTGGGATGAATGGATTAATTTTAATCTTTTTAACCAATTTGAGTGCAACTAGATCCTAAAGTTTACAACTATATGCTAGCATATTTGGTGCTACCGTAACACTTGCATGTTTCGATTTCAGTGCATTCTTTCTTCATTATTTTGGACACGGATTGAAACTAACATTGCCTTTTTCTGTAAACTGTAGGACGGCCTCTTCTGCACAGAACAATGTGTAGTCTTCTAGAAACTACGCGTGGCCTTTACTTATAAGATTAACATCAATGTGTACCACTCCCTAACCAATGATCTATTTATTGGTGGGGCTGTCATCAGGCACTATGATTTTAAATGTACACTAAAAGTAACCCACAAAATTGATGATTATTGCATCTTCACTGCTATGTTCTACACTCTCAAAGAAGCACTACTCAAGGCTTGGGATTATCATCTGGATAACATTAAGGTAGATCTAGAAATTGGGTTGATTAAAAAACTCCAAGCAGACCCTCTGCGTTCCCCCCTCCCCACCTCAAAGAAATCATTGTGGAAATTAGTAGTATCATGGAACATAATTGGGCCATTAACATGAACTATACCAAATGAGCCTTGTGGTGGTTGTTCTTATACAGCTAAACAAGGATCAACGTGATGCGGAGAAAACTCCAAGATTGGACTTCCTCTCCCAAGCAAGGTATTGAACCTAGTAGGCTTAATGTTGACTTTCGGTTAAGGAGTAGGTCCTTCTAGGTAAGTATTGACTTGGGACCTTAAGGAAGTCCAAGTAAGCTTAGGAGAGGTAGTTAGGTAATTAGTAGCCCTAAATAAGGAGCTTAGCCATTTTATCCTCCAAAACCACTTCATTAGCTTAGTTTCATTATTCTGGGGATAACACCTCATCTCACTTCTAGCTCTCTTTTGGAAGAGCAAATAGGTTTTAATTGCTTTTTAGCATGGATTTTGATTTTGGATTTGAAGGATCATTTATGATTTTTATAGGATTGTAATTGATTTTGAAGTATATGTGTGATTGATAAATATATTTAAAGAAATATATTATACGTTTATAGCAAGAATGTGGACTTTTGAAAGAAATATGATTTTATATATATATATATATATATATATATATATATATATATATATATATATATATCTATATGTGTGTGTATATATATATATATATATATATATATATATATATATATATATATATATATATTGGTGTGTGTGTGTGTGTGTGTGTGTGTGTGTGTGTGTGTGTGTGTGTGTGTGTGTGTGTTGTGTGTGTGTGTGTGTGTGTGTGTGTGTGTGTGTGTGTGTGTGTGTGTGTCAAGTATGGTTGTGCACGGGCCATTAGCTTGATTCAGTAGACTTTGTTTTCTTTTGGACTCCAATGAGGATTAAGAGCTCAAAAGACATGTTTGGTATGGGACAACCATGGTTAGTTTAATTAATAGACTAGCGCACAGTGAGCTTAGGGACTTAAGTAAAAATGAGGGTTCTTAAATCATATCTAGTATGGGACAGGTATGACTAATTTAGTCTAATTGCAAACCTCATGACATATGTGTATATGTGTTTGTTTTATAAAGTTCATCAGTGTGATGTATATATGAATGATATAAATCGAGTTATGAAGCAAAAGCATATTCTTATTTACCTTCCAGGTGTTATATGCTACATTCTGATTCTGTATGATATACATATTATGTGCTTACTTGATAACCAGTTAATATGCAAAGTGTAACAATGCAGAAGGTAAGGGTTATTCAATAGGCTCAGGGAGCTCATGACCTCATAATTTTTTAGGTTTTGAAAGATAAAGGGGTACATAGGAGCACATAAGAAAGGCATATGTTAAATACTTTTTAGAAAGCGAAGTTGGGAAAGCAACCCCTTGTTATATGCTTTCCTTATTGTCTACATTTTCTTATTATAGATATAGATTCATTTTGTATGTAAGTATGTAAGAATATTATGAATATGGTTAAAGTATGAATGTAAATGTATGTTTAGCACTACCCTGGTGACTTTAGTTATATTCTTGCTATAGGGTTCCGCTGCCATCATGTACCAATAGGTTAATTAAGATTTAGGTATTTAGATAGCCTAGTGGGTGTCTCCAGTTAAGCATCCACAATGGTGATGTGTCTGTCCCATTGGGTAGACCGTTACAGAAGTGGCATTACAGCAATAATACTACGACCTCTGACTGATAGGGCTTGTGTGTGCACATGATTAGCTACCTGTTTAATGATGTGCATATGTATGATTCTATGTATTATGTGTGTTCTACGTGGCCATGATTTGGAAAGTGGCTTTGATTGAGGTAGGACTTGAGATCAGAAAATTGGTAAGGTAGGTTTCCGCAGACAAAACTTATTTTAAGGGAGAGAGGATGTAACATCCTGAAATTTTAGTTACTAATTTTGGCTAATGTGTTATTGTGTGACTTATATTTATATTTTAGCTTATTTACTTTAGACTTTTATGCTTAGATTTATAATAAAAATTACTTTTAGTAAAAGATTGGAGGTTGTTTTATTACTACTAGCAGTAGCTTACTATTTATTAAGGCAAAAGAAGAAAAAAAGAACAGGGGGAGGATACTATATTAAATCACCTTAAGGGGGGAATGTTTTATCTGTGCAAACGGGGAGGGTTGGATTTTTATTCTTCCCCAAAACACAAACACAAGTAGGCAGAGAGAGATGAGAGAGGAAGCAAGAGAAGAGGAAGAAAGACAAGAGGAAGGAGAAGGAGGAGGAGGAGGAGGAATTAAGATTGGTTCAAGGACTAAAGATGAGTAATCTTTGCCTTCTTCAACTAAGATTGAATAGGGGAAGATTATTTGGATGATTTATGCTTGAATTTGAGGATTCAATGGAAGGTTGAAGTTATGAATTTGATGTTTTTAGGGTTTGATAGATTAGAAAACTAATTTCAATTATTAGAAACTCACCCCTAAAAGTTTGATGTTTAACTATAATTTCAGAATTAAGTAGATGTTGTTAATTGATGATTATGTTTTGAATTCATTCTTATACATGTGACACTATGGATTTTTGGGTTGAGTAGTTGTATTGAAAGAACAAAATGGTAGAAAAAGATGCTGAATTTTCGAATTTTACATATATCTTGCTACTATTTGAATTTCTGTGAATTATTGGAGTGGGAAAATTTTCTAAAAAGTTTACTGTAGGTTTTCTACTATGTTTGACAATTTGCAGTAATTGTTCATGAATTTTAGATGTCTATTTTATGAGTTATGAAGTTTTAAACAAAACTGCCCTCCTAGTTAGTACATAAATTTTTAATTATTGTGAGTTAGTGGGTTGAGCGAAAATTTTGAAAATTTTACAGTATATTATATATGTTATGTGTCTATTTTTTATAAAGCTTCATGAAAGTTGAACTTGCAAATTGTGAGTTATGAATTTTTGATTGAAATTGCCCTCTCTTAGTGCATGATTTCATGTGTTGTTTGAACTTCTAGGAGTTATTTTCTTGGTGAAAAAGTGTACAAATTTTACCATATATTCTCTAGAATACTTGGATACTTTAAGTAAATTTTCATGAATTGTGAATATGTATCTTATGATTTATGGATTTTTGATTGAAATTTCCCGATTTAAATGTATATATTTATGTACTGTCTTAATTTTTATGGAGGATTGGCTTAGAGGAAAATCATGAAAACTATATGGCAGATTATCCGTGATGTTTGGTATTTTTCTACAAAGTTTCATTAATTTTGGATTTGAGGTCTCTCTGTTACAAAGTTTTGAGTAAAATTGTCATATTTAATGTAATTATGGGTTGTTCGTTTGCATAAGCTGCAGATTGATCTTGTGGGGGTTGATTTTTAGTATTGAGAATAGTAAGGTATCTTGGTGGGGAAATTAAAAATTATGAAAATTATTTTACATGGAATTATGTTTTGTTTTGCCTTTTTTTTTTTAGGATTGTGAAATTGCGCTTCTTTGAAGAATAAAAATGTGATTATATAAGTTATATGATTTCATTAAGTTATGTTTTTAGGGAAAGAGCTCCACGTCTTGCCAAAAGTTGTTACGTTGTGTTCTAGAGTTATGGTCATAGTAGTGACTGTCGTTATATTCAGGTCATCCACTGGGAGAGGTTCTAACCAATCTCCTAGAATTTAAATGTTGACCTCATGTATTATGTGAGCCATATGGGTCCCTAGTGAGAAGGGTTTCAGCCTAAACTTACAAGGATATGAGTGTGACACAATGGTTTGTGTTTATGGGCAGTTTGCAGCCCCTAGAGCGAGGGTGTCTGGTTGATACCATATGAATGAGTTCCGGTAGGTCCACCATTAGTTAGTGCCACATGAATGAGGCATAGCTAGGCCACCAGGATGTCTTTGACATCCTTATGTATTGATGGTTCTTTCTATGGGTCATGAGTTAACTCCCCCCTAAACTAAAGAATTTTTGGTTAAGCTAAGAATATACGATATGCTATGAAATTGGCTTTTAACTTGGATTTGGATTTCCAGATTTGGTTTTAGATTCAAAGGATCATTTAGGATATCTACAGGATCATGATTGTTCTTAATGCATATGTGTTATTGATAAATATGCTTAAAGAAATTTATTATGTGTTTACATCAAGAACGAGAACTTTTAAAGGAAATATGCTTTGATGTATGTGTGAAATATGGTTATGGATTGGTCACTAGCTTGCAGACTTTGCTTTCTTTTGGACTCCAGTAAGGATTATAAGCCCAAAACACATGCTTGGTATAAGACAACCATGGTCTATTGTTTAAATTTCTAAGGGTTATTTTCTTGGTGAACAATTGTGAAACTTTTATCGTACATTCTCTAGGATACTTGGATCCTTTCTGTAAATTTTCATGAATTTTGGATGTGTATCTTATGATTTATGGATTTTTTTAATTGAAATTTTCCTATTTTAGTGTATATCTTCGGGTACTGTCTTAATTTTTGTGAAGGATTGGCTTAGAGGAAAGGTATGAAACTATATGGTAGATTAGTCATAATATTTGGTATTGCTCAGCAAAGTTTCACGAATTTTGGAAATGAGGTATTTGTGTTGCAAATTTCTGAGTAAAATTGTCATATTTAGGGTAATTATGGATTGTTTGTATGCATAAACTGTGGATTGATCAAGTGGGGGTTGATTTTGAGCATTGAGAATAGTAAGGTACCTTGGTGGTAAAATGAAAATTTGTGAAAATTATTTTGGGTGGAATTATGGTTTGTCTTACCTATGCTCTTGTTAGAATTGTGAAATTGAGCTTCTTCGAAAAATAAAAAGGTGATTATACAAGCTATATGATTTCATCAAGTTCTATTTTTTGGGAAAGAGGTTCATGTCTTGTCTAAAGCTGGTACATTACGTTC